>OZ024827.1:97591343-98191343 GCA_964016985.1 Anodontia alba
ACTACTAGTTACAAGAACTCCGCGGAAGGCGTCATCGCACCTGCTGGGGCAAAAGCCACAGGAGCCACAATCAGAACGTGATAATTAAATAAGTTTATTTCATTCTTAGCAGTGCTTAGTCGGAAAACTGGGTTGAAAAAAATGTAGACAAAGTGCCTAGCGGGGCACATATATTCCAGGCCAGTCCCATTCCCTCTAATGGCTATATCTTCAGCATTGACTTTTCGTATCATACAGCCCAATGATAATGGAACATTGACGTAAAATGTGTAAGTCACTGGAGCATGAAATATAGGTCAAGGTCACGGGTCAAAGTACCTGCTAATTCAGTACATGAAGGAGAAGCACAATGCAAGGTATGGTAGTTGTAGGCCATATAGTTGAGGAGTTATCAAACATCAACGTAAAATGTGTCAAATATAGGTCAAGGTAACCGGGTCAAGGTATCTGCCAAGCCAGTGCAATAAGGTGAAGCACTATGCAAGGTTTAGTGGTTGTAGGTCTTATATTTGAGGAGATACCGAACATCAACATACAATGTGTCAAATGTCACTGGAGTGCACAATATATGTCAAGGTCACCAGGTCAAGGTACCTGCCGAGTAAGTACATCGAGAAGAAGTGCTATATAAGGTTTGGTGGTTGAAGGCTTTACAGTTGAGGACATATGGAAGGGTGACGTAAAAGGTGTAAAAGTCAATGGAGCGCGAAATATAGGTCAAGGTCACCCAGTCAAGGTACCTGCGGAGTCCGTACATTGAGGAGAAGCACTATGCAAGGTTTGATGGTTGTAGGCCTTATAGTTGAGGAGATATTGAACGTTGACGTAAAATGTGTAAATTGCACTGGAGCGCAAAATATAGGTCAAGGTCACCGGGTCAAGATACCTGCCGAGTCAGTACATCTAGGAGGAGCACTATGCAAGGTTTTGGTGGCTAGAGGTCTTAAACTTGAGGAGATCTGGAACGTTGACGTAATTTATGTCAAAGTCACTGCAGCCAAAATATAGGTCAAGGTTACCAGGTCAAGGTATCTGCCAAGTCAGTACGTTGAGAAGAAGCACTTTGCAAGGTTTGATGGTTGTAGGCCTTATAGTTGAGGAGATATCGAACGTCGACGCAAAATATGTCAAAGTCACTGGAGCGCAAAATATAGGTCAAGGTCACCGGGTCAAGGTACCTGCCAAGTCAGTACATCTAGGAGAAGCACTATGCAAGGTTTGGTAGTTGTACGCCTTATAGTTGAGAAGATCTGGAACGTCAACGTAAATTGTGTCAAAGTAAATGGAGCACAAAATATAGGTCAAGGTCACTGGGTCAACATACCTGCCAAGTCAGGAGGTCAGGGAGATGTGTCATGCAAGGTATGATGGTTGTTGTAGAATTGTAGTTGATTAGAATACTAACTTTGACGTAAATGTCGAACTTCGACATAACAGAACTGTTAACAGACTGACGGACGGACGAACGGACAGACGAATGGAAAAGCGGGCATCTATGTCGCAAAGTCAGGAGGTCAGGGAGATGTTTCATACAAGGTTTGATGGTTGTTTAGTCTTGTAGTTGATTAGAATACTAACTTTGACATAAATGTCGAACTTCGACATAACAGAACTGTTAACAGACGGACAGACGGACGGACGAACAGACAGACGAATGGAAAAGTGGGCACCTATGTCGTAAAGTCGGGAGGTCAGGGAGATGTTTCATGCAAGGTTTGATGGTTGGTTAGTCTTGTAGTTGATTAAAATACTAACTTTGACATAAATGTCGAACTTCGACATAAATGTTGACAGACGGACATATGGAAAAGCGGACGCCTATATCGCAAAGTCAGGAGGTCAGGGAGATGTTTCATGCAAGGTTTGATGGTTGTTTAGTCTTGTAGTTGATTAGAATACTAACTTTGACATAAATGTCGAACGTCGACATAAATGTTGACAGTCGGACGGACGGACGGACAGAAAATCGGACGCCTATATCGCACCCTGCTACAAGCAGGTGCGATAAAAATCACCAGTGTGTCGAATTTCCTTGTCAACTTGCTTGGGAACTTGGGAGTTTATGTATATATCAATGAACTTTGTATATTCCAATACTTCTAAAGCAAGTTTATACCGCTATACCCCTTTATCACATGTACACTGTCTTGCCCGACAGTTAAACAAGACAATAACCGCATTTCTGATTGACTGTCATCTCTTGATCGAAGATTTTCTGCCAGTCAAACTCTTGTTATGTCGAATTTTGTATCGAGTGTCGGTATAAAGACTTATTTATGCTTACAGCGTTTATTAAAAGTAGTGTGTGTGTGTGTGTGTGTGTGTGTGTGTGTGTGTGTGTGTGTGTGTGTGTGTGTGTGTGTGTGTGTGTGTGTTTTCTGCTGACAATGGTACACCTTGATTGGACACTTTTCAACCTAAGAAGGCTGCAAGCTAAATCTAAGATGCAGACAGAGATGCTAGACGAGTTCCTTTTTACTGATGACATGGCAAAGGGTGCTCCAACAGAAGAGAAAATGCAAAAAGGTGTCGATCAAGTATCTGATTCAGGTGACAGCTATGATCTCACAATCAGCATAAAAAAAATCTGAGGTAGTATATCAGCCAGCACCTGGAAAGCCTTACAAGGAGCCTACCATCACAGTGAAAGGTCAACGACTGCAAGTGGTAGACAAGTTCACCTATCTTGGAAGCACATTGTCTAGAGTTGTGCACATTGATGATGAAGTCAATGCTAGAATTGCCAAAGCTAGTGCAGAATTTGGCCGGCTACGTGGAAGTATTTGGGACCGAAGTGGAATCAGACTTGATACAAAGCTGAAAGTATATTGATCGGTAGTGCTGCCAACACTATTATACGCATGCGAAACTTGGACAGTTTACCAACGGCATGCCAAAAGACTGAACCACTTCCATACAAGCTGTCTTAGAAAACTTCTAAAGATCAAGTGACAAGACAGGATTCCAGACACAGAAGTGCTGAAAAGGGCAGGGATGCAGAGTATACATACTCTTCTGAAATTGGCACAGTTAAGATGGACAGGCCATGTTACCAGAATGCCTGATGAACGTTTGCCAAAGAAAATCCTCTAAGGAGAACTTCAAGTAGGAAAACGCTCCCATGGTGGTCAGAAGAAGCGATGCAAGGACACCCTCAAAGCCTCCCTTAAAGACTTCAACATACCAACAGAGTCAGGGGAACAGATTGCACAAGATCGTACAAAGTGGCGAGGCCTCATAAAAAGGGGAGCTGGTGAATACGAAGCAAAATGAATCAGCGAAGCCGAGCAGAAACGTGCACAGCGGAAAACCAGAGCTAAGGCATCACCAACAGAGCTTTCTTCCTCAGACCTCTCTTGTTCTATCTGCAACAGGCAGTTTAGAGCTAAGACTGGTCTCATCAGCCATCTTAGAACACACAAATAATAACACATCACACATTTGATTAGGATTGGTCATTGTCAGTAATGACAGACGACCAAGAAGTGTGTTTTCAGAAACCATATTATTGCTCCGGAAAACAATACTAACGAAAGTTCTGAATAAACATTTATTAATTTATTTTAATAAGACTGATAAACAATTAAGTTTCGTCGTTAATCCAAACAAAACGTTATCAGATAATTTAGATACTCGAGCTGACTATGTTTCGGATCTCCCACTCACTTTCAAAGTCAATATAACCACAGGGAGTGTGGTGTGGGGGTGGGGCCGACACTAGTGGGGTTTCTTATGTCTAACATGGCCAAAATGCCAAAGTAGGCTTGACAGAATTCTACAAGCAGATGTTAAATCTCCAAAATATAGTGCCATCATCACGAAAACATGCCTATATAATTTTGACCCCCTTAAACCCACTTTTATATAGTAAAACTGGGGTTTACAGGGGTATACATTATTTTTCTTTTTTCTGCTCAAAAACATAGATTGTGGGTACTCGTTAGAAGCGCCTCGGCGAGGCGGTTCTAACGAGTACCAACAATCTATGTCTTTGAATAGAAATATGAAAAATATCAGAATTTTTCACCTGAAAATTTTCATTTTTTTTTTTTGGTGGTAAGATTTTCAGTATATTTGAATAGGCATGTTTTCGTAATGAATGGCAAGGCACAGCCACCGTAAGATCGAAAGATGTATAATATGCATGTGAACTCTGTATATTGTGATTTAATTACACAAAAAGAAATGATAGTTTGTCTCAAATGACTATACATTTCAAGTAAAGCGTTTTAGTTTTAGCGTTGCGAGCCATTTTAGGTATACATGCAGCCCATAAGCGTTTGATCCATTTAAATATATAATCGGTGGCAGTTGCCCAGCTAGCATTCTTTATAAATCTAAAGTGGGACGTTAGCGGCCCGTCAGTTACCCTGACGGGGCGCTAACGGCCCGCTATAGATTTGTATTAAAAGAATGCTTACTGGGAGGCAGGGTACATCATGGTGGATGTGTATATGAATTTTCATAAGCCGATCGGGATTAGGCCGGTTTTAGTTTACTAGGGGTTAACTCATAAATGGTAGCAGATCGCTTTTCAGGAGCGAGGCAAACCGATTTTGAAAGAGTTACTTTCCCTGAACGTGTAATCATTCCTGATCACGTTAACCCATTTATGCCGAATAGATTCTTCTATCTTAACTGTTCGGACCGGTCCATATCCAGTAAAAGGGGTATCTGGTTAGGTTTTACTATTACCATGTTTTATAGAAATTCTTGATTTTAATGCAAACAGTGTAAACCCTGATCAGACGCTGCGTTCTGTGGCGTCTGATCTGGGTTTACACTGTTTGCCAATGTCCCTTTTAAAGGACGCCAGGCTTAAATGGGTTAAAATGGAACAAAACACAATGCATACAGATGGGATCCTATTCGTGTCATAAATAGCAGCATTATGGGAAAAAGAAAATGAATCGGGCGCAGCATTTCCTACAAATTGCATGTGCACCCGACAAAGATTAGCCCGCGCATCCGCACAGTCTTCACAGGGCCGTCTGTGATCCAAAGATCCAAGGCGTTTCAGGCGGACGGCGAAAACGATGATGAGTCAGTGTAAATGCGCTGACTGATCCTGGCTGTGAAGCCCCGGCTCGATGGTGTCATCGCATTCGCGCAAACTGTCAGAGCCTCGCTGTCCGCTGACTGAATCATTGGATTGTATATACTATTTCGATGTATAGCAAAGGCCCTGACCGGGCCCCGAGGTCATAAAACTTTTTTCATTCTCAACTCAACTGAGCATGAAACTTTCTTTGCTTATAACTCAAATTACTGACAACTGAAAGTTCTTTCTTGCTAAACATAGAGCTGAGCATGAAATTTTCTCTGCTGATAAATATGAATTTATTAGCAGAGGAAATTTCATGCTCACTTTAGTTTCAAGAGCATGAAAAGATTTTTTAACCTCGGGGCCAGATTGATATGGGGCTTTGCTAGTTGATCTAGCTTTTCAATGTTCGCGTTTATCCCGGAGACCCTATTTACTATATATTTCAAATAAAGCATTTTAGTGGTGCGGCTTATATTAGGTATCGCGCGACGATTCCAGAACCGCCCATGTGCTTTACACGGGGAATGGATAAACTTTCAGGGGATTTAATTCTGTAAAAAATTGTTTTGTTTTGCATTCGTTCTGAAAAGGGGTCTTCTAAAAATGGAAACGGTCAAGAAAGCAAACCGTAAGTCAAAAGGCATCACTTGATGGAAAATCTATCTATCAAAAAGCACAAAAGACACAAAAAGGTGATAAACTATAGCAAACAGACCCAATTCATCAGATGCATCACGAAAACACGCCTATATAATTTAGACCCCCTTAAACCCCACTTTTATATGGTAAAACTGGGGTTTACAGGGGTATACATTATCTTCTTGATTTCTGTTCAAAAACATAGATTGTGGGTACTCGTTAGAACCGCCTCGCCGAGGCGGTTCTAACGAGTACCCACATTCTATGTTTTGAGCAGGAATATGAAAAATATCAGAGTTTTTTTATCTGAAAATTTTCAGTTTTTAGAGGTGAAAATTTCTATATATTTGAATAGGCGTGTTTTCGTAATGGACAGTACATTAAGAATATGTTATAACATATAATTTCAGCTTGTATTTAGTTTTAAGAATGTAAATTAAGTACAGGTATTCCAGATAAATTATATTGTATCAGCTAGCGCCTCCCACCAATATTTCTAAAATAATCTGTCTGTTTTAGATGTTGAAGCGTTTCTTTTAATTTAAAGTGTTAAATGGTTACAAAAGGTTTTTATCATTAATACGTACTTTTAAACGGTTCTGTATGGAAGCGTCCTAGTGCCAAGTGAAAAAAATATCTAAGTCCTACGTAGGAGATAGTAACTCCTACGTAGGAGATAATAAGTCCTACGTAGGAGATAGTAACTCCTATGTGGGAAATAATATGTCGTTCGTAGAGATAGAAACTACTACGTAGCAGATTATAAGTCTCACGTAGAAGATAGTAACTCCTAAGTAGGAGATAATCACCCCTACGGAGGACTTACTAACACCTACGTAGAAGATAATAACTCCTCCGTAGGACTTTATAACACATACGTAGATAATAACTCCTACGTAGGACTTACTAACCCCTACGTAGCAGATAATAAGTCTTACGTAGGACTTACTAACACCTACGTAGGAGTTACTAAGTCCTACGTAGGAGACAGCTAAGTCCTACGTAGGACGCTATTGAAGTGTCGTAGTACCAGGTGAAAAAAAAAAACAATTTTTAGTCCTACGTATCTCCTACGTAGGAGATAATAAGTCCTATGTAGGAGATAGTTACTCCTACGTAGGTAATGATAACTCCTATACCTAAGGACTTACTAACACCTACATAGGCCTTACTTACTCCTTCGTAGGAGATTATAAGTCCTACATGGGACTTACTAACTCCTACGTAGGAGATAATAACAACTACGTAGGAGACAATAAACCCTACGTAGGACTTACTAACACCTACGTAGAATATAATGACACCTCCGTAGGACTTTAAAAAAGCTACGTAAGAGATAATAACTCCTACGTAGGACTTACTAACACCTACGTAGGAGTTACTAATACCTACGTAGGAGATAATACGTCCTACGTAGGAGTTACTAAAATCTACGTAGGGGTTACTAACACAACATCCCACCATTTTGATCGCGATCTTTCTGCTGAAAACAGAGGCGGTTCTAACGAGTACCCCACAATCTATGTTTTGAGTAGAAATATGAAAAATATCAGAGTTTTTTTTATCTGAAAATTTTCAGTTTTTGGAGGTGAAATTTTCTATATATTTGAATAGGCATGTTTTCATAATGGTTCAATCTGGCATAGGAAAATAACCCTGTCTTAGGTATTTGAGATATTTAATATACTGGGAAAAATAATCAGATGACATTTTGGAATATTTATGTTATTTTCTGCAGGAAATAGGTTTTGACATTTCATGCAAGTATACGAGACCATTTTTTTGCTTTGCAAGAGGACACTTTTAATATAATTAAATTTTCTAACTCAGATTATATCGCCATTTTATTATCTTAAACTATAGGAATACCATATATTTATATGAATACTTCAGTTTTAAGTGTTCGAGAGGCTGGCTTAACATTTACCAATTATAATTTACCAATAAACTCTCTGGGCTAATTCAGCAGATATTTTATTATTTCTCCTAGAAAAGAGGCTTTGGCAATGTCAAGACCTAATTCCTGTAAAACTAAATAAATAAATAGATAAATAAATATGAAAAGATGAAAAAATCTCGTCTGCAAAAGTTAAGCCTCAAGAATACACGTAGTTCTGTAGTTATTTATACAGACACAAAACTACGAGCGTACATTGGAAAATTAAAAAAAAATGCTTTCTGACTGTTTGCTGATATATTTGGTCTTTTCGCCGCCCCCACCCCTTCCTTTTTTGTTTTAAGATTTTTAGATTTTTTATCAGCCTGCGCATCTGCGCATTTCTACCAGTCTGACATATTTTGTCTTTTTTGTCATATGATATTATATCGTCATTTAGCCGGTGCATTTTACGGGTTTCTTGCGTATTTTTTTTTTTTTTTTTTTTTTTTTTTTTTTTTTTGCCATTCATTGTGCCTTTTTGCATATATAGCATGCGGGTTTTCTGATAGCAATGCCCTTTAAAGGTAACTTAATAATAATAATAACAATGATAATTATAAAACAAAAAAGTCACGAGAAATGCTTAAACTTACTGTAAAACAGACAGACTACAGTAGTTGAGAAATATAGGTGGAAGGCGCCAATTGAAACTACACGTAAATATAATATATTTGAAATAACTGTATTAATTTTACAGGAATAGAGCTCGAATGTAAGATGCAATTATGTTATAACATATTTCTAATAGACTGTGAACTCAACAATGGGTCTTTTAGTAATATTTTATCGTCTTTTTTTTAATCTTTTTGCGCTTTTTTGCGTTTTTTTTTTTTTTTTGTTTTTTTTTTGTTTTTTTTTTTTTTGCATCCTTTTTTTGCTTGGCATTTATTGTGTCTTTTACCTGTATAGCATGCTGGTTTCCTGATAGCACCACTTAAAGTAACGTATTAATAATAATAATAACAATAATAATAATAATAAACCCTTTTATAATCTTTTAGCTCAGCTTAAATCTTTTAGAAGAATTACTTGAAAAATGTAAAATCAGCATACTACTAAAGGGGAAGAAAGGTGATAAAATTTTGCAAAAAGACACATTTTATGAGTTGACAGTCTATTATAATTAAATGTTAAACCATTTATTGATAGAGAGTCAACTCATGAAAGGTGTCTTTTTGCTATATTTATCATCTTCTTGCGCCTTTTTTTTTTTTTTTTTTTTGCGTCTTTTTTCATTTTTTCCGGTCCTTTCCGGTGTTTAGACGTTCCCCTTAAAAACCGGAAGTGATAAGCCGGAAGTGATTTGTTGCCAAAACCAATATGGCAGCTTCCATGTAACACGCGAAGTGCATATCAGCTTGTTGTTAATTTAAGCCTTGAAACCTAATTTAGCTTCAAAAATCTTATTTTATATGCCTTTATAACAATGATGCAACGTGTTCATGGGTAAAAGTAAGAAAAAGAAGTTCGGAGGCAGTAAACCAAGACCAACAGGCCTTCCAAGTGTCAGCGAGTGTGAAGCAGAATTGGAGCTGACAGGCAACGCAGATTCATCATCAGGGGCTCTGCAGAATATCATTGAAAAGGTACATTTTGTTTTTCATCTGTATTTCTATATGTAAGGAGGTCGCGGGTTCAACCCCCGCTGAGGTTGGCAACATTCTTTCGTGGAGATTGATCATCAAATATTTTCTACGGTCATTCTCTCCCTTCCGCTGATTCAAGAAGGGCAGTTGTCAGTTCCTGGCGAAAGAATGTGCACAATACTGGTTAACCGCTGAGAGGACTAAGCCTGCCCAGTAAACGTGTGGTTAGGTAAACTGACCATGCTTGACATGACCCCATTGGGTTGACTGGGCCGTAAAACCTCAACACAAATAAATCTATATGTAAGCTGTATATAGATCAGAGTTTGTGACAGAAAATGGTTATTGCATTGGCTTCTTTCAAGAGGTCTGGTTAGGGGTTGGGTATGAGGTATCGGGTCAAAACGGCCCCTAGTCAAAACAGCCCCAAATTGGTCAAAACGGCCCCAACTGCACTTGCAGATTGGTCAAAACGGCCCCAAAACACGGCCCCCAAAATGGCCCCAAAGTCGACTTAGGATTTAAGTGAAAAATAATGTATGTAAATGTACTTTTTAGCGCTAATCAATTTCAAACAAATATCTTGCCTTTATTAACTTTTTTTTGTAGGGAAAATGGTTGAAAAGGCGCTGATCCTTTCTGACGCGGATTGATTCATAATAGCTGTTAAGACAAATAAAAACAGATGCACAATTCACATTTTATTATTCACTATTCAAATTGCAGTAACATAAGAAATATAAATAACAAGATTCCGTTTTTGTTTAACCCTTAAAGTGGCAAGAAAAACTGCATCTGAAAATGTTGTCTGTTTATATCGTCTCAGAATATTCTTGCAGACTTTTCAAACCTATTTTTGCATACAGGCAAACAGTGTGGACCCTGATCAGACTGCTCCTGACCTGGGTCCACACTGTTTGCAAAAATGACTTTTAAGATCACAAGCAGATGACAAACCAGATGACAATAGTTGTGATTGGCGCTTTAAGGGCTAACACTATATCTGGAAGAAAATATAATATAAGAGTCCATTGTACTATCACTATCTGTATTCCATATGGTAATGTGTGCCATATATGAAGTTATATGAAGTTATAAGGGTATCAGTGGGTGCAGGATAACCCCCGGGTACTTTCCGTTTAGTATTAGCCACTGAAAAGTTATGACACAACGCAGCGCTATTGGTCATATTGTTCTACTGTGTCAGACATTTCTGTATCCGCTGGGCGATGGGGCTTGTGTTATCAACAACCTAGACATATTCAAAACTCAGATAACAAGTTAGATAATACAAGTTACATATGAGCAAATGTTGTTTACCTATAAATATGGTTAGTCTTGTGACTATCAATCGACTAATAGTAAGGTAAGGCACAAAGAGAGAGAGAGTAATGTTGTGATACACCAGTAAATTATACGTACCGCTGCACTAGCCAGGTGATTACACAATGCCGAAACAAGTCAGATCAACGTCGACTCGGTGTCGTGATGTCGAGGACCCGAAATCGCTTCGGCACTGTGAGTCCACAGGGCTTCCATTAACTTCCAGACTCAGGAAGTCCCAGACTTCCTACCCCTCAAATTTGGAAGTCCCACAGGAAAATCTAGGAAGTCCCACTTTTTTCCGTGCTGCGGCGGTCTGCCATTTCATTATTAGAACATAGGTTCTTCTTTCAGTGTCACACAGAATCATGATATACGCTTCTCTTAGATGTGTTTTAAAAATGTCCTTATCGCATATTAAAATTCGATCGCATCTTTTTGGAAAGCCTGTACTTGTATGTCGGACCTTAGAGAAAGCATCAACATTGGTACAACTTCGCATTCGTTTCAAACCCAGAGAAAGAAAAAAGAAAAGAAAATACACGAGAGAAAACACCCATAACATGTTTTCTTAAAAATAAACTATGCTGAAATTATTTTGCAGAAATGTATTTAATGAAATATTTGTTCGGATTGAAGCTGATCAACACGAGCGAACTAGTTGCTTACTTCACAAAAATTGTGGGAAAATGGCGTCGACTCATGCAACAACAAACAAATTAAAGGCTGCTCTCGATGAAACACCAACAGCAAAACATTCATTCGCGGAGAAAAGCAAGCAAAACCATCGCAAATCGCCTATATTTAGACTTACTTTGCGTCTTTTCCGCGCTGGCAAGGACATAAATAATAATTTTATACGTCTTTGGCGCTGGTAAACAGCGCAACCGGAACAAGGTTACGCATTTAGAAACGGGTTTTCCGAAAATTTGACGAAAAATATGTTTTCTTTTCATTTGAAAAATTGCTTTTGTTGTCATGACAAACGTAAGCTTCTAAATTCGAATAAATTTCAATTTGCGTTCTGTGCATAATTGTTACTTATTTATTTATAAACTTTCACTCAGCAATTCCCGGAAGTGTTGCAGACGATACACGTTCTTAGCAAAATAATAATTTAAGATTTTAAGACGTGAATATTAAAAAATAATAATGACTTCATATAATTTCAACGAATATTTTTGGGGTCGCAGTAGAAAATTTAATTATTAAAGCATCAATTAATCAACTCAGCACGCGTGACAAATACATGCAGTGATCATGCAGCCATCAAAAGGGTGTCGCGACTCTTGACACAGCTGTCAATAAAACTCCTGCAAGCAGAAAGTGGGACGTCCTTAAAGCTCAGTCAACACAGGTAGCGAATTTCTGGTAAGTAGGCGGGGCAAACATCATACGACTGGTTAAAAGTGGGCGGGCCTTTTGACAATTTTTGGACGTCTCGGGTATCGATTTCGGACGGACAAAAGAAATTTCGGAAGTCCGTGGTACGTCTTTGAAGTTCAATTTGGACGTCCGGTGGCAATCTCAGGGCGTAATATACGTCGTACGTCCGCTTAACGGAAGCCCTGGAGTCCATTGTGATTATCATACTTACAGCGGGGGAGGCTTTATGAAATGTCATTACTTTATAAACATTTGTACTTTTATCAGTAGATGTCGTGGTTAAATGTACATTACATATAAGTATCTAAAGGTACATATTTTCAATAAGAGAGAGAGAGACTGTGAATAAAAACTACTTTCTTTGATAACGCCCTGAATGTGTATACATATTCATCCACAGATGTTCCATGTCACAGACCGACGCGTACATACCAGACCTGTTGTAATTGTAATCAGTAATCATGATTACATGTAATCGATTACAAGTTTTGAGTAATCGAAATGTAATCTGTAATCGTTGATTTTTGTGATTACAAGTAATTGTAATTGTAATCGAATACATTGCAAAACAGCCTGTAATCGTGATTACTTTGATGATTACAATACAATTACAATATGGATATTTAAATAAAATAAGTCAGAAAGAATAGAATTGAAAAAAAAATTCATTTCTGGTATGCCAACTTGACAAGAAACAAAAATATTGGAGCTAATTATTTTGATTTGTATACATTTAATGACTTAATGACTCTGTATTAGTTTGTTTAAAACAATCAATACATCTTTGAGATAAAAGAAAATTTAAAAAATACATTTTCGAGATCAAAGGAAATTGAAGTTTCACACATGAATAAGCTGATATGGATTAGCAAATAATCAAAGTAATTAAATTGGCAAACATTCATAGTCTTTTATCTATATACCTCTATGTTTTTGTTTGGATATAACATGGTTTATTATACTTTCGGACAGCCAGATCAAGGTAAACATTGCAGATCCAGATCAGAATTGACTAATCCATGTGATAATGGTAAAGGCATGTGCCAAAAGAGGCGTTTCAGGTGCAGCTTTGAATTTGTGCAGTTTCACCAGAGCCTTCACTGTCTCCACACATGTAATATGGAAAATGAAAATTTTAATGTTTTTACAGTAGCTTACTGACTTATATAATGTCATGTTTATTGTGTGCAATCTGTCAACAATGTCTCTCATGTCAGATGACCTACTGTAAAAGTTATATACATTTGGACAATTGTTAAGTGGCTAAAGTTGACCTGTAAAGTTATAGTTGGAGTATGGTCTTGTCATATACTTCTGCATCTAAAAAATGACATTTGAATTTGAAAGGGTGTAGACCCTGATGTACTTTTTCTTCGTTGTTTGCATAGGCCTATTTATCAAGTATCCAAATTCTTGAATTATTTATGGCATTTACTAACTCCTGCAAGCGGAAAGTGGGACGTCCTTAAAGCTCAGTCAACACAGGTAGCGAATTTCCGGTAAGTAGGCGGGGCAAACATCATACGACTGGTTAAAAGTGGGCGGGCCTTTTGACAATTTTTGGACGTCTCAGGTATCGATTTCGGACGGACAAAAGAAATTTCGGAAGTCCGTGGTACGTCTTTGAAGTTCAATTATACCCTTCTGTAAAGTACCTGTGTTAAGTTTTGACATATTGCCTGAGGACATTGACAGGTTTTGAGCTGGTTCTTTCATACAGGCAGAGGGCCAAATAAGAGGAGTAAATTAGTGATAATTCAGGGATAATTTTTCTTATCTCTCAATGAAAACATATGTTGTGGGTACTCATTTGAACCATCTTGATGAGACAGTTCAAATGAGTACCCACAACGTATGTTTTCATTGAAAGACAAGGAAAATTATCCTTCAATTATCAGCAATTTACTCCTCTTATCTGGTCTACTGACAGGTAAAGCAATGTCCTAACAAAACTTATTCACTGCAAATTTTAAACTGTACAGCCCCGGGCCAAGATTGATTTTTTTTGTCCCCCCCCACCTCCTCACCCCCCACCCCGATTAACCACAACACTACATTTTTAGATAGAGAAGGGATTGTTCTTTCCTTTGTTCCATGAAGCTTAATAATGCTGCTTATGCAAGTTAAACATTTATTACAGATGGAAACTTGATTTAATTCCATTGTTGTTTTCATTTTTATGATGATGAGTTCAGGTTTAACGACGCATCAACCCATGAGGGTCATTTGCGTCAAAATGGTGAACTAACATGGTTCTGTAATGAAACAATTATAATGATAAGTCATAAATGCATAAAGTTTTCATTTTTATATATCAGTGCTTAAGATGAACAACTTGACAGAATTATATTGCACCCCAGGGAGTACAACAAAAGCCAGGCACTATAAGTCTTTGAATCAGTTCATGGTACCAAGAGGAAGAGTAAAAAATAACCATACATCATAGAAAATGTATAGTAAATGGAATAACATAAAAAAATGAATATATGGTATAAAGAATATGAATAACATCTTGTCAGAAGATATAGCATGCCTTGCATGAAGCTTTGAAAGCAGGGCTCTGGAAATTTTGAAATCTGAATCGGTCCAGCCTATGACGATGACGTCATCAATGAGCCCATTTCCAAAAAAAATATATGTGTATATCACCTGTCACGAAAACTAATGACAATTGGCAGTCCTATAACTCCTTTTAAATAATACACCTCAGTTCCGTTATGTGACGGAAGTCCGGGTACAACGAGCATGATCAAAGCTGGCGTCATCAATAAATACAGTCAGGTATGTAAAAAGAAAGAAAAAAAAAAACACACACAAAAAAAAAGAAAAAAACGTTTTGTTGTTATTTCCACCTCCGCAGGGTTTTCCTAAACTATTTATAAACAACTGATTCCCGTCTTGTATAAGCGCAAAGACGGCGGGAAACAGGAGAGACGGAACGAAACGACTTTCATGGACCCAATTAGGTCTAATAAAAAAGGCCTGCGCCACGGGCGGTTTTGCAGTTTTCAGTGTTTCAAGATTTAATCAGACTGCTTAAATTGTAAGCACTGACCAGTCTTGCCTAGCGCAAGTGGTGCATTACTTATTTTTACTGTGAAATCTACCTTGAATTATACTCGCGTGTTACGGCAATCAACAAAAAAAAAAAAAAAAAAAGAAGCAATCAATTATACCCAGATCAGACGCCGTTGTATGCGACATCTGATCAGGACGTACACGGTTTGGGAATTCATTTATCGAATCTGGGACCGACAAACCGTGTTGATCAAAACAAAAAAGAAGAGGAAGAAAACGGGTGCGTTCAAGCGGTGCATTCTTTTATCACTCTCAGTAAAGCGACCTTTGATCTTTTGGACACGCTGACTGCACCTGGATGTTTTGCAGTCTCAGTGTATTCACACGTGTCACACAAACGGATTAATTATCAGAATACCGTTACTGATGATTCGTGTTAATCGCTTGTTTACCGCACAAAGGTCAGTGAAGTGTTGATTTTTTGACAATGTTTGGATAATGACGTAATTAATTTGTGCTACAGTAGGTTGCCGTTATTCAGCTGTCTCTCCAATATACATGTCAAATGACCGTTTAGAGCCTTTTAACTACCATAATATCGCATTTAAAAGGTGCGCGGACGTTGTCAATTTGGAAAGACTTGACCGTTTGTGATTTTTTAGACATCATTGATTTGTGAAAATTGGTTGGTTTGGGAAATGTTGGACCGATTTATTAGCGTTTTGGGGTGTTTGAAATCGGTCCAGAATTCTTAATTTCGGTCCAGACCGGCTATTTTTCCGGTTTTCCCGAGCCCTGTTTGAAAGAACAATAAACAGATTCTTAATTTAAGCTAGAATTTTTTTAAACATGGAACAACAAGAGAGTTATTGTAATTGTAATCAATTACATTGCAATGTAATTGTAATTGATTACATTCAGGAAATATGTAATTGTAATCTGTAATCATGAAATTACAAAGTAATTGTAATTGTAATTGAATACATTTGTATGTAATCGGTAACAGGTCTGGTACATACACACTGCATACATACACACATTTGCACTTAAATACACGCATTTATATAGCCATGTATACTTTTTGTTTTTCGCAAGAGCATCCTACTTTCCTTTATCCAGTATGATCAGAGTGGCTAATTACAAATCTTCTTCAAAGGCACACCGCTTTCTAATATAGACAATTAAATGATTGGATTATGCATTACAGCATTTAATTATATCTAATCATACACCCAGTTAATCATCATATAATTCGCACTTCACTTCTTTAATGTACGGACAAGTAGATAATTAACAGCACATTACAGAAATTCAAGAGGTGCAACTGGAATGTCTTTTAAGACAAATAAATTTTAATTTATAATTATAGTATATATTAATCAAATGGTAATTTGCAATTAACTTTTTTTATTACAAAAGAAAACAAAACACAAACTCTGTTTACGGTATCATTTATTTTATTTAATTACATTTCATTGCTTACATATCATAATACTCACCTGTTTCCTTGTTGTTTACAAGTATATTCAACAATTTGCCCGGCACTACAAGTATATCCTACTCCTAAACACTAAGTTGTCCGTCTGTTTGTCTATGCATTTACAAAAAAAAAAAATGGGGCCGTTTTGACTTGGGGCCGTTTTGACCTTCATTTTTGGGATGTGGGGCCATTTTGACCAATTTATGAGGCCGTTTTGACCAAATGGGGACCGTTTTGACTTGGAGCCGTTTTGACTGTAATTCGGGTATGAGGAAGGTGTCATTAAACCCCCAACACAATCAATCAAGAAGTCTGGGTGAGAAATTGATTACCCTTATTACCACAGGATACCCTAAACTCCCAAATGCACCTCAGAATAGCCTAAGGCGCCTTCCTTTGTAATATTTACTTCAATTTGTAGAACAAAGCATATTCATAGCTCCAGATAAAAGGGGGTATCCATATGTACTTTTCTTATTTATTAAAACATGTTTGGTGGGTACTATTAGAAATACCTTGCAGAGGTGCTTCTAATGAATGAGGGTCTGGCTAGGGTACCAGAAATCGCTAATCATCCCCATGCTTTTCGAAGAAGAAGCAGGGATATTGTGATACCCACCATCTGTCTGTACGTCCATCTGTAGTGTCACACCATTACTCCTAGACCATTTAAGCTAGGATCTCAAAATCTTTCACAGGCAATAGCCCTATGGATGAGGACTGGGTGCATACATTCGGAATTTTGATGTAACTCCAGGGGGCAGGGCCAGGGGTGTGTGGTCCCAAAGGGTCCAACATCCATTTTGTACATAGTCATGTTACGTATCAAAATCAAAGGTAATGAAGAGTAGAATACACAGTGCTACGGTCATTCTCTCCCTTCTGCTGATTCAAGAAGGGCAGTTGTCAGTTTCTGGCGAAAGAATGTGCATACTACTGGTTAACCGCTTAGAGGACTAAGCCTGTCCAGTAAATGTGTGGTTAGGTAAACTGACCACGCTCGACATGGCCCCATTGGGTTGACTGGGCCGTAAAACCTCAACACAAACAAATCCAGCTAGGATCTGAGGGCAGAGGGGCACCCAGTAGGGCACTTTTTGTAACGGTGATACAAGAATGAGGGCACATGTGAAAGGTGATGTGCTAAGTATCAAGGCACAGTGCTCCAGCTAGGATTTGAAGGCAGAGGGGTGCTGGGTAGGGCACTTTTTGTGCAGTCATACAAGAAGGAGGGCACAATGTGTCATGAGATGTGCTTAGTATCAAGATATGTTACAAAATATAATCCCATTCCACAATAAATACCTCAAAAATAGAATACATATAACACTGACTATTAAACATTGATAATTTTTTTAATTCGGTCCGATTAGCATGAAAATTTTACCAAAATGTAGGATTGTATGTCTATAATCGATAATTAATCGGTTTTACTTTCCTGATAATCGATTTTCCTCTCCGATTCCCAACATTAATTGGGGCATGTCTGGGGGTCACCAGAGGTCAGAAAGTAGGATTTTTGGTCCTTTTTTTTTGATTGTCACACAACTCCTAGACTTTTTTAGCTAGAACCATGAAACTGTCACAGGTAATAGCCCTGTGGATGAGGACTGGAAGAACGCATTTGGAATTTTGATTTGCGCTGGGATATGCGATGGTGATGTGCGGGGATATGCAATGGCCTGCCATCGACTTGCTCTAATCAAAATTTTAGCCCTCTTATCAATCATCAATAAAGCTTTTTCACCAAAATCAATATATTTTGGTTTTTTTGGGCTTAATCATTGAAGTCTACATCACAAAAATCAGTAGTAACTAAAATTTTAGGCCAAACAATCAGCAATCAATAAAAATAAGGCCATTAATCAATAATCAGTAAACCCCATCCAGACCTCCTGAGTACCCAGTATCCACAACATATGTTTTTGTGGAGGAATAAGAAAGATATAATCACTTTTCAGATGGAAAAGCACCTTATCTGGAGTTATGATATTTAATGTATAAAATGCTGATTGGTACAATAAACAAGATTGCCAACTAAAATTTGCCTGTTTACCAATCTTGTGTTTTAGTTTATTAGTAGTTTATTCAAATGATGACTGGCTTGGCCTTGACCCAACTTACATCAAGGTCAAATTTTGTTGCATATGCTTTCGTATGGGAAAAAGTGGAAATTGTTAATTTTTTGGAAACTATTATTGCCTGTGAACTTTAATTTTATATTTGCAATCAACTAAATGAGTAAATGAAGCTACATTAGTAACAATGGTCAAGGTCACTCCTTGATCTTCGACCTTAGCACAGAATTTAACTTAATCAGCAAATAAACTCATGGTACAGATCCCTAAGGATCCTAAGGAGGGACATAAAGCTCCATAACATGAGCCTGGCTTCCAATAAGCATATTAACAGTCCATGGGACAGCCTTCTGTAATCAAATTCATTTCAGAAAACACTCAGCACTCAGGTGAGTGGTATAGAACCATTGGTCCATTGGTTTGTCCTCTTTTCTTTCTTTCTCATAAAAATCCATCACAGATTTCTCGCCTGTTTTTAGAGCCAGAGTCTTCAAATTTTTTATAAGTCCTGACAATGGTAAAGTATGTTTTGTATGAGAAAAAGAAGATGCTGAGATTTATTTCTTTTGCCCATCTCTTCCATGCAATACTAAGTGAAAGCTACATCTACAAAATTGGTTCAACATACCGCTGATTGCTATGGCCGAGGGTATATAAGCTTTGCTTACTATCTTCCTTTTATCATCCTTTCAAATACATTTTTCTTTTCATAAATAAATGAATCTTAAGCGTGTTATTAACTAAAATAATATTGTTTTAAAATTAAGTCGTTATAAATTAATAAATCTTTTAAAACTAAAATAAAACAAATTTGCTTCAAAAGTCAGACTTAGCACTTTCATGCCCATCAAACAGTCAATCAGAACTGCTAGATGCAATTCAAGTGGCCATGATTTGTAGAAACGGAACATTCCATTGCTAGCAGCTGTTAGATATGAGATAATAATGGTGTTTTAAAGATTTGATGCTGGTGCTAGACGAAATAATGGTATAACTTTTGTATTTAATTTTGGTGTTATCGACCTGGATTAGCCGTGTTGACAGGCGATAGAAGAAGCAAAATCACTGATTGAGCAGCACAAAACAATGTCTCCATGAAAAAGATGATCTCTTTATGGGAAAATGATTCAGGTAAAAAAAACATTCAGCTTTCTCTTTAATGCCGAAAACTGCTTTGTAAACAAATATTTCATTGTTCTCTAGCCTGACAGTAATGTTCGACTTTCCCCATTTTGTTTATCATATGTAGTTTAGTTTCTGGGTGTATAGATCAGGGAGCTTCTGATTTAAATCACTTCATTTATACACTGTGTTTAAGAACTAAGAGTTTTTATTTTGCCAGGGGTGACATAATTTATCAATTTCTTTTCATTCCACAGCTGCAGAGCCCCAGTGAAGAAGCTCGAGAATGCGGGTGTGCGATGACAGCAGGCCTCATATCTGAGCCTGGGGCAATAGAGGAGTTGATGAAACTGAATGTGGTGAAAATTCTTGCCCCTCTAATGCTGGACACCAGCCTTGATGTCAGACAAAAATCTCTTGGAGCTCTGAGGTAATGTTCTAGTTGTTCTTTTAACCCTTGTCCTGCTGAGCCCGGATATACCCTGTTTTGCAAACAGTGTAGATCCAGATCAGTTGGCTTCTGAAGAAGCCAACTGATCTGGATCTGCACTGTTTGCCATCAAGTATGCAAATTTATAACAAAAATCTGCATCAAGTAATCTGATTGGCTGAAAATTAGAAGTGGGCATGGTATCTTAATTTATTCAGCAGGACAAGGGTTAATGCTTAGCATGCTGTGCAAAAAATGAAGCAGAAGAAAATAAGAAACAATATCAACAGTTTGTTATTTGCTGAATTTTCCCAGATAGTGGTAAAGGTTATTTTTTTTTATTTTTTTTTATGATAGCATTAGACTTGCCAGTATATACAATGTGTAGTGGTTTTGCATTAAATTATGACAAAAGTTTGCAAATTTACTTCTATGTAAAGTGCTAAGCAAAAAATGACTTTCTGAACGATGTCGAAAGCACAGTTAGTCTTGGGTATCACAACATTTGTGTACTGCATCCAAACTGTAAATATTGATAATTTATGCTTACCTGTCTCATTTTAAACTGCATAAATGTAGTGTGTCTTCTGTTATCAAAATAATTACAGACTGTGTGTCAATAAAAAACTATTTAGGGCGGGATGAAAACATTGGTACTGTAATTAATCTAAATTGTTGGACAGCCATAGTTCTTGATAAGATGTTTTTTGGTGTTTTTTTTTTTTGTTTTTTTTTTCAATCCAAAAGTATTGATATTTTTCTTATTTCTCCATCAAAACATATGTTATGGGTACTCAGAAGTGCCTTGCCTCGTACTTATTCAAAACTTTTTGACTGCAAAAAATGCTGGTTGGAAGATATACCACAGATGCTGATCAAACTGCACCTTTAAAGGAATGAATTTGCTCTCAGAGGAAACACATTAATCCCTTTTAAGAGTGGACCCTCAATGAGAACGAAGGCAAATATTTCTGTGCCTGAGCTATTTCCCTTGAAGAATGTGGTGTCTGATCAGGGTCTCCACTTTTTGCAAATAGTTTAGCCATTTTCCTCTAGGAATAGCTAAGTCACATAGCCTGACATGCCTAAACTTGAATTCAACTCTTCCAGTATATTGTGTGGGAGAGTCTGTTCAGTTTAAAATGGGTTATGGGCATTTTCTGTGTGATGTGGCGCCCATCTGAAGGCCTGGATTGTCTTTTCTTTCAGGAATCTGAGTGTTGATGGAGGACTCAGTGTTTGTGAAGAGATGGTGAGACGGGATGTCATGACACCACTTGTGGCACTGTTCCAGCAGGTAAGAACTGGGCAGCTGCACCTGTACAATCTGTGACCAGCTTGCATCAGTATCCAGTTAAGGTTCATAGGTCTAGATAAGAGCGGGTATTGGGTTAATATTTTTCTTATTTCTCCATGAAAACATATGTTGTGGGTACTCATTAGAAGCGCCTCACTGGGGCGCTTCTAATGAGTACCCACAACGTATGTTTTCATGGAGAAATAAGAAAAATATCAATACTTTTGGATTGAAAAAAAAATGCCTTAACTAGAGCTATGAGGTTTTTCTTGTTTGTCATTAAAACATATAATGTGTATACTCATTGGAATTGCATCAGCAAGGTAATTCCAGTGATTATCCACAACACAGCTTCATATAAGAAGGGGAAAGCACAAAATATTTGTCTTGTTTCTCCACGAAAATATACGTTGTTGGTACTCGTTGAAAGCGCAATGGCAAGGTGCTCCTAATAAGTAAGCACACAGATATTTTAGTGAAGAAATAAGAACATTATCAGTATTTTCTTGGCAGAAAAAGGTGCCCTATCTGGAGGAATACCACAACATATGTTTTAATTGAGAAATTAAAAATATCAATGCTGTTTAGTTGATCTAGAGATATGACTAGGCTGGCACTATGTTCATAGCACTTGATAAGCTGTTTTTTCAGTCCAAAAATAATGATATTTTTCTTATTTCTCCACGAAAACATATGGCGAGGCACTTCCAATGAGTACCCACAACATATGTTTTGATGGAGAAATAAGAAAAATGTTTGTCTGATACCCCCTCATATCTAAACTTTGCTATGTTGGTACCAATGTAATTCTCCAGGGAAAAATAAAAACGTATTGGGGGGGGAAAAAATTATTTCAAATACACATTTTTATACCCCACCACAGGGTATTATGGTTTCACGTTGGATGTCCGTCTGTCTGTCCATTCCAACAATTTGGGTTTAAGGGCTACATCCCATTGTAAATTTCCAAAGGGTTTTAAGGGCTATAAGCTCCCTACCCAAAGGTTTATAATGTATCTTAAGGGAATAAAGCATAACGTGGTTTCAAATTTGAACCCCCTAACCCTAAATGTTGGCTCATCCATCAGTCGTCCGTACATCTGTCAGTATTTCATTTTCACATGATAACTTGAGTGAACAACAATGGATTTTCAACAAACTTGGTATGTATAATGATATTGTGAAGAGCTGATTTGGGATTGCTAATGGGCAAATTTCATCAAATTTTGACGACGTTATCTGCCCAAGACATGCCCAAATTTTAGTTTCCGGACGATAACTTGTAAATGTCAAGGGATTTTAACCAAACTTGTTACATGCATTGATATTAAAGGAGATCTGGTTTTGAATTGCTAATGGGCAGATTTCGTTAATGTTTGACAGAGTTATCTGCCCACAACACGATAATGGCAGGGTATTATAGTTTAATGTTTTTATTTTCTTTTTAGTCCTCTCTAATTTGTTGACTTTAAATATTAGAAGAAATCTCAAAATCTGGGCATTTTGAATAAAATGGCAAATTTTGAGAATGTTTACATTGAAGGTTTGGTAACTTATGTAAATGTATAATGATTGTACAGTTGACAGACAAGATATCATCTAGACGGTCTGTGCTGTCATGCATTAGTTTGGATACAATATTTTATGGTCTGTGTATAATGGACCTTATTTTGGCCCAAACTGAAGAAGTGGGAGGGCATATTGCTTTTTCTTCGTCCGTCATGCTATCTTGATAACTATTTAAACTAGGGTCTTGAAATTTGATGAGCTTACTAGGGTTGGGAGAAGTTCACCTGATTAACTTTTGAAAATAATCAGACTTATTTTATGAGAGTAATGTGCCGTTTTAGCTCACCTGAGCCGAAGGCTCAAGGTGAGCTATTGTGATCACATGCCGTCCATAGAGGTTGTCATCCTATGTCCGTCCGTCCACAATCTTTAAACAACATCTCCTCCTAAACCAGTGGTTGGAATTTGACCAAACTTCACAGGAATGATCCTTGGTTGGTCCTCTTTCAAAGTTGTTCAAATGGTTCTGGTCCATTGCATATCTAGGTCACAGGAGCTAAAAATAGATTTTTTTTACTAAAAACTTAAAAAATCTTGTCCGAAACCACTGACCGATTTCAATATAATGTTGCAAAAATGTTCCTTTGGTGATCCTCTACCAAGATTGTTCAAGCCATTTGGATTCATCAAAAAACATGGCCACCAGAAGGCGGGGCTTATTTTCCCTATTCATGTATATCCATATGGAAAACTTTAAAAATCTTCTTGTCAGAAATCACTGGACCGATTTCCATATAATTTTGCAGAAATGTTCCTTTGGTGATCCTCTACCAAGATAGTTCGAACCATTTGGATTCGTCAAAAAACATGGCCACCAGGGGCCGGGGCTTATTTTCACTATATATCTATATAGAAAACTTTAAAAAATCTTCTTGTCAGAAACCACTGGACTGATTTCAATATAATTTGGTAGAAATGTTCCTTTGGTGATCCTCTACCAAGATTGTTCAAACCATTTTGGATTTGTCAAAAAACATGGCCGCCAGGGGGCGGGGCTTATTTTCCCTATATCGATACAGAAAACTTTCAAAATCTTCTTGTCAAAAACCACTGTACTAATTTCCAATATTTTGCAGAAATGTTCCTTTGGTGATCCTCTACCAAGATTGTTCAAGCCATTTGGATTCGTCAAAAAACATGGCCGCCAGGGGGCGGGGCCTATTTCCCTATATATCTATATAGAAAACTTAAAGAATCTTCTTGTCAGAAACTACTGGACAAATTGCAATATAATTTGGCAGAAATGTTCCTTTGGTGATCCTCTGCTTAGATTATTCAAGCCATTTGGATTTGTCAAAAAACATGGTCGCCAGGGGGCGGGGCTTATTTTCCCTATATATCTATATAGAAAACTTAAAAAATCTACTCGTCAGAAACCACTGGACAGATTGCGATATAATTTAGTAGAAATGTTCCTTTGGTGATCCTCTACCAAGATTGTTCAAGCCATTTAGATTCGTCAAAAAACATGGCCACCAGGGGGCGCGGCTTATTTTCACTATTTACCTATATAGAAAATTTTAAAAATCTTCTTGTCAGAAACTACAGGACCAATTTCCATATTATTTTGCAGAAATGTTTCTTTGGTGATCCTCAACCAAGATTGTTCAAGCCATTTGGATACATCAAAAAACATGACTGCCAGGTGGCGGGGCTTATTTTCCCTATATACGAGGGATGTTCGAAATGAATTGCTTATTGTCCTCTAGCTCGATATCCACGTGGGGCACGATAAAAACCAATACATACCTGTATATGGCTATTCAATATCTACACAATGGTGTATAAATGTACATGCTAGACTAAGTGTAAGACATAAAATTTGCCATTTGAATACACGCAGTCATTGACCACTGCAGTAAAAATGGTTGGTAGAAGCGTCGACAAAAAAGATGAAATACGGGCTTACATCAAAGCTCGCTCAAAACTTGGTTGTTTTTTGAAGAAGCTGATGACTGAAATTTCTACTGCTTTTGGACCTCCTTGTGTGTCTTATGACACAGTTCGGCGGTGGAAAAAGAAATTTGAATCTGGTGTAGAGTCCATCAAAAAGGCACCGAAATCAGGTAGGCCAAAATCTGCATCTCGTAAAGAAATCGTTTCCAAAATAAAGGAAATCATTGAAGGAGATGCCAGATTTACAGTTCGTGATATTGCACGAAAGGTAGGCATATCACTATCAATGGTTCACCTTATTTTGAAGAAGCATTTGAAAGTCAGAAAGATTTCTGCTAGATGGGTGCCACATCTGTTGTCTGACTAGCAAAAGAGGCAACGGGTTAAAGTGGCCAAAAAGCTGCTTCAAATGTTTCCAAAATATGACAAAAAGCAGTTTGCCAATGTCATCACAGGTGATGAAACCTGGGTCCATTGTTTTGAGCCCGTCAGAAAGGTTAGCAATAAGACTGGGCCGCTAAACACAGCAAACGCCCAATGATTGCCAAACGTTCTCTGGTGAAGGAGTCGCAATAAAAGTGCCAGTGAAAAAGGGCAAAAAGCATCACTGGAAAGTACTACAAAGACGTAGTACTGAAGAAACTGAAAAAGTATTATCAGAAATGACGCCCTGCCACTGGTTTTAAACATATCCGTCTTCTACATGACAATGCTCCAGCTCATACCTCCGCAATAGTTACGGCGTTTTTGAAGAAAGAAAAAGTAACTGTTTTGCCTCACCCCCCGTATTCCCCAGACCTTGCCCCATGTGATTTCTTTTTGTTTCCGAAATTGAAAGCATTCCTTGCTGGGCGGAAATATCAGTCCCAACAGGCACTTGGATCTGCCATTCATCAGTATCTTATTACTGTGCCCAAATCAGCATACCCTGACGCCTTCAAGAAGTGGATACATAGGCTGAAACTTTGCATTTCTAGCCACGGGGAGTACTTCGAGGGCATGAAATGAGTACTTTTGGGCTAATATGAAATTTGAAGTCTCCAGATAGAAATAAGCAATTCATTTTGAACATCCCTCGTATCTATATAGAAAACTTTAAAAATTTTCTTGTCAGAAACTACTGGACCAATTGCAATATAATTTGGCAGAAATGTTCCTTTGGTGATCCTCTACCAAGATTGTTCAAACCATTTGGATTTGTCAAAAAACATGGCCGCCATGAAGCGGGGCTTATTTTCCCTATATATCTGTATAGAAAACTTTAAAAATCTTCTTGTCAGAAACCATTGGACCGATATCATTATAACTTGGCAAAAATGTTTCCTTGATGACCTTCTAACATGATTGTTCAAATAATCGTGATTCTTCAAAAAACATGGCCACTAGGGGTAGGGCCGCCGAGGTCGGCAACATTCTTCCGTGGAGATTGATCATGAAATATTTTCTACGGTCATTCTCTCCCTTCCGCTGATTCAAGAAGGGCAGTTGTCAGTTTCTGGCGAAAGAATGTGCACAATGCTGGTTAACCGCTTAGAGGACTAAGCCTGCCCAGTAAACGTTTGGTTAGGTAAACTGACCGCGCTCGACATGACCCTATTGAGTTGACTGGGCTGTAAAACTTCAACACAAACACAAACAACACTAGGGGTAGGGGCTTATTTTCTCTGTATACATGTATCTATATAGAAAACTTTAAAAATCTTCTTATCAGAAACTAATGTACCGATTTCAATATAACTTGGCAGGAATGTTTCTTTGGTCACCCTCTACCAAGGTTATTCAAGCCGTCATGATTCGTCAAAAAATATGGCTGCAAGGGGGCGGGGCTTATTTTAACTTCATAATACATTAACCTATAGATAATGTGCTATTCTATTCTGTTTTCACACCTTCCACAGAAAAAACGACCTTTCAGTCGTTAATTAAAGTCTTAAACCAGAAGGTCCCTTAGGCAGTTACCTGTGTGACGTAACTCTTCCCGCTCAATTGACCACGTGTCAGTTTCTTTTCTGTGGACAAAGAAATTCAACAAGGATTATTTACCTGTGATAGAAATTTGGATTATTTCTTTCCTCACGGATAAATTTATGTATCCTTGTGTTTCTTTTGTTTATTTATCACTCCTTTCACTTTCTGTGTTATTATTTAAAATTTTCAATTTTCGATTTCATGTATTTTTGACTGGTCTTTTTCCACATGCGTTTTGGCGACTCTCGCTATTCGGCACAACGCTCGTGCGCGATCGGTTCGATAGTCGTGTTTATATATGCAGAATATTTTTGTTCTTTTCGTTCCAGGTTATTCAGCAATTACGATATGTTTTTCCTGGACTTTTGTTTGCAGAGATCTTCAGTTGGCTAAAGATTCTCATGGTGGAGAAGCTGATTGTAAAGAACTTGTCAACCCTTGATGGGTTATAAGACAATTCTTTACTGATGGGAGCCCCACCCCATATGGCTATACTGCCGGGGTAAGACCCATCAAGGTGGCATCTTTGGGTACTTAGTATCCTATAAAGTCTAAGTCCATCAGTCACCAGTCATCCAGTCACCAGTCAACCAGGCACCAGTCAATCAGCTTCACCAGTCACCAGTCAATCAGGTGCCAGTCAACCAGGCACCAGTCACCAGTCATCCAGGTGCCAATCAACCAGGCACCAGTCACCAGTCACCCAGTCACCAGTCACCAGTCACCGATCAACCAGGCACCAGTCAACTAGTCTCCAGTCAATAATTTAATTATTTTCTGGAAAGACTTAGTTTCTGACATATTTCACCGGACAAAATAGTCACGTATACTAACTTCCGGTCATTATGTCTAATTATTAAAAAAAAAAAAAAAAAAAAAAAAAATTTTTCACTGGGCAAAGTATCAGTAATATTTCTGATACTTATACCCGGTCATATTATTATATTATTTCTGATTTTTCACCAGGCAAACTTTTACAGAAAGTGTCTGGTCAATTTTTGCCTAATAATTAATTATCTTCGGGAAAAAGTTTCGAATACTTGTGCCCGCTCAGTTTTCATATATAATCTCCCTTTTTCATCGGACTAGAGTTACGAATACTACTATCCGATCAATTTGTCAAATTACTTGTAACTTTACCGGGCAACAGTTACGAATATTAGTGTCCGGTCATTGTGTCGGGTAACTAGTGTCAAAATAATGATTACTAATTCCCAAACAATCTATTATCGTTCATAGAGCTCCATTCACGTTTAAGTCAATGGATATAGGTTATTAAGTGAAATACATAATAACTTTTTATACAAAAAATTCTGTACAGTCTTTCCCAAATCAGACTAGAATCTTTAATATTCCATTGACTTATTATAGGTGTGTAATTCCATTAATATTTTAAATTAAGGCCATACCAAATTAATTTGTAGATTCTCATCCAAAATTTATGAAAAATTGGGGTGGGTGGAACATTTTTATTTTTTATTTTTTATTTTTCAGCAGGCTTTGATCACACAACAAGCTGAGGGTGGTTGCATGATTTCTGAGAGTTTCTTCCTTCAGGTTGTCTTTGGTAGCCTTTCTTCTCTTCCTTTTGACAGGATCATAGTAGTTCTTCAGATGCTGTAGTGGCTCAGGAACTGCACAAGCTCTGTCGGCAAGTGTATCATGATTACCATCTAAATACCACATAATGTCGGCCAAACAATTAACAAATTGAGTCCCAAGAGATGTGACATTGGTGGATATAAAACCAACCTTCTGCTGCTGCAGCCAGGAAATGATATCGTTAAACAGTTTTGTCTTCTGATTATTTATCCCGGTTTTCTTTTCAGGTAAATGGCTGGCTTTATTAGCTGCTGCCATCATCATGGTAAACCAATCTTTTTTGGTGTCATCATCAGTACTATTATCATCCTCTTTGTTGTCAGTTTCAATAATGCTAAAGTCAATAAAGTTGCCTAGACAAGGCAATGCCTCACCAAGACTGACATCTGGGGATAGTTTTGTTAGTAAGTCTGTTTTCTTTTGCCCAACTGAGACACTTAAAGTTGTTTTGTTCAGTTCTAGTGGCGGCTTATGATCCAAACTACCACTTCTAAATTCTTCGAACAAGTCGGCAAGCGTCAAATTTTCTGCACATCTAACGCCAAACCAATCTTTGACGATCTCTGCTCCTTTACGAATTCGAACAACCACGAACATATTTGCCGATTGCCGGTGGTTTTCTATCAGTATATCGCCGAATACGGTAAACTTTTGCTAGATTTCACACACCAAAAAATTCAGGATTTTATTCTGGAAATTGATCAGGTAAACAACAGGTAGATGCTCGATATCGGATATTGTACGTAGAATTAAGCGTCACAGCGACGCGGATGACTCTGCCGGACGAAATATTCGCACCGAAATAATTCGGCTATTTTTTTTTTTTTTTTTCGTGAAATAAAAAAAAATCGGGCGGGCAGTTTTGACCACGGGCGGGCGGGGATGAGAATCTACAAATTAATTTGGTATGGCCTAACTTATGTTTTATCTCTTTTATCCGCTAGAAAGAGTTAAACTTCCGACTATAACAAAATTCTTACCGGGCAGCAGTTCGTAGACTAGTGCCAGGTCATTCAAATGATGTTTTATCTCTTTAATTCGCTAGAAAGCGGTTAAATTCCGGCTCTAACGAAAATTTCATCGGGAGGCACTTCGTAGAGTAGTGCCAGGTCATTCTAACGAAATTCCACTGGGCAGTAGTTTCGTAGACTTTGTGTCGGATTACTAGTGTGCGAGTAGTAGTCACTAGTACTCGCTCAACATATATTCATTTATAACCACTATAGACATGTATAGTCTTGGATTATAGGTTATTGAATGACAGCGATGGGTTCTAATACCTAGTAGCCATTTATATTGTTGAATTCTGTCCAGTCACTTTTGAACTTGACTTAAATTCTATATATATATTTATTATTGAAAATGAATTAAGAATTATCGGTTACGATCAAATTCGCAATTCATTCACTAAGTGTAGAAGATACTTCCAGCTATAATTATATCTCTTTTATTCGCTACAAAGAGATTAACTTCTTACATATTCACCTTATTCGGCTCTAGGGCAAAGGTGAACTATAAAACTATCGTTATTTATAAGAAGAAAAATATACACGAAATATAAAAAATTTTCTTCTTTCCTCCCCTGTTTTTCTTCTACATGCTCCGATATGTAATCAGCATGTAATCTAAGGAGTAAATTGACAAGAAAGTAGCAATCGATCTTTTCTACTTTCTATTAATTTTTCATTCTTAAGGTATCGGAAATTTACACCAACCAGATAAATAAATTAACAGTTTATTTATTTATTCGCTACCTCTCTAGATTACTACGATTTAAAATTCTAGTTGAGGTACATATTTTCCTTTTGCCTTTTCTACATGGAAAATAGTTGATCCGATAAGCTATTATTCTATTTTATACTATCTTTTGATTGATTATATAAGAGTCTAGGTCAGTCGTGCTCTGTCTAAACTCTGCTATAAAATAATAAATAAGAAAAAAATCTTATATTTAGGCATAGATAGGGGGTGGTCGGGAGTGGCAATGGTGTCGTGTATCTTACGTCACCGGGGCGTCCAACTGAAATTGGCTTACAGTTGGGCAAGGCCTGCTATCCTTGTAGCAGGTAAGGGTAGAGGGGGAATGTTTTTATTTCTTCTGTTTCTTCACTTTCATTCCTGTTCCTATTTCTTCCCTAATCGTCTCTTTCATCTCCTCTACTATCTCTTCTATCTCTTTTCTCCCTTTCTCTGGGAGACGACACAAAATGACCCAAAAGGGTTGACGTGTCGTTAAACCCCAACACAATCAAAATTAGGCATAGATATAATTCGATACGTTCTTTACTGTGCCTGTTTTATTTTTTCTTCTGGATCATTTAAGACTACGATAGCAATATACCAGATATTTTTGCCTCAGTAAGAATCTATTACGCTGAAGATTCTTCATATTGGAATAATAATTTTATTATGATTATAATTCTAGACCCAATTAATCCTCATATATTATAGGTCTACTTTATCTTATTGAGGAATAGTTTTGCTTCGACTAGCTCTATACCTCTAATATTTTATTTATAACTAGAGTCCATGTCAATCAAAATTTTCTTGCACTTTGGTATTGACAGTGGATACATATTTAGTAAAGGCATTAATTATTCAGTACGTGACAGATTATTATTGCCTAAATTAGATATTATATACAATACTTTCCTTTTGATATTTTGTTTTATTGACTTTGTAACTATTCAGAAACTGCCAAAGTCAATCATTTCCTTCCTCTAAACTTACCGAAGCTCTAGATTATGTTGATATATATTTTTGATATATGCTTAGAGGTTAATTAACGAGAGTTTACCTCATAATAGCAGATATTATTATAATTATATTAATCAATCTATAGTCTAGGCTTAGACAAAAGGGAAAACATCCTTAATTACGAGCCGGTAAAGAATTAAGACACTCTTAATTATCTCTTTACCCCTCCTTTATGTTTACATTCGTTAAAGGGATCATAGTAATTCTCGCTAAGAGTTCAAGTTCAGTTTGCGAATAATGCAAAGATTAATATCTTGATTTCCAGTCCGCATCAAAAAAGGTCTATATATATAGATAAATATCTTTTCCGAAACTGGATATTTATTTATTTTTCCACACAATAAGTCATTTCAAGATGTCGATGATTTTGAAATGCACTGCTTCAATTTATAATATAAAATATGTTTATATTAACTTCACAACTTAGTAAGTGCTGCACCTACGTTCCTGGTCAGATCTTACTTTTGTGATACGTTTTTGAACATACTGAAAGTTTTCTTCGATTATACATTCGGTAAATAAACTTTCTAGTAGTATTTATGCTTTTAAACATTCAGATTATTTGATAATTGTTGGAGATAATATATTATTCCGATATTTATATATCTATCTTCATTATTTATCTTTCTTATCTTACTTTTAAATTAGATTGACCTTCTCGCTACGTTCCAGGTTTAAATCTAGCTAACATTGTGGAACAGTCACTTTTTTATTTCCTAAACAATATTTTAACATTTTTCTCAGTATTCAGAGCATAACGACTTCATGAATACTTGAAAATAATTCAATTCTACGCTTGTTAAACTAAGCCTAAAACAAGCCCTAGTTTTTTAGAATGGATATTATCCTTCGATTCAGTTCATGGAGATACATCCTTTTAGATCCCATTATCTCTATTTCAATCATTCAAAATTCTAATGACTAAGTACTCCTTTTCTACGTACGAATACAGAATATCGAGTCACTGTTGCTGCATATTGGTTAAAGATTAAACAAATTTTATCTTAAACCTATATGACGTTAAATTCTTTCATATACATGTTTTTACCCTTCCGTCAGGGATCGCGGTAATAATATTATTACTCTCTATGGTTTACACATAGATCTCGAGAGTATATATATGTATTTTCTTCCTGAACTCATTTGCGAGTACGTAATTTGATATTTCAGGAATTACCAATTATGCAGACATAGATTTTATTCTATTAATATTCAATTCTAAAAATTTGATTGAATGTTTATCTATAAAATTTCTGGGCAGTAATTTTATAGAGAGTTATATGTTTAATAATTCCTTGCTTAAATAATAGTTACGCTTAACCTATGATTTATAGCGGGAATTTTGTTCAGTAGTATAATTTTTATTTAGTATTAATATATTTCTTACTATTCTTAAATATGCGTATAGAATAGTAATACTATCTCTTAACTTTTAAATTAAGTGTTTTTTGAGATTAATAATCAGTATTATTGTATAATCTTTCTTCAGAGATTATCACACTATTACTTTTTCTCTGAGTCCTTCTCTTTTCATGAACATTTTGATTCGTATCAAAGTGGATTTTTAACATTTCTTGATTTCCATGATTATTTACTCAGGAGTACTTTTCATGGCAATCTTCTGGTATAGAAAGATTCTATCCAGCTTATTTATTATTGCTTAATCTTATCAATACGGTAAGATTTAGCCAAACTATGACCGTCATACAGTTTGCTGCGATCAACCTTATTCTTATCTCTCTTATTCTCTGTCAGACTCTTTAGTTATGATGTTGACAGTTTATTCTTTATTTTTTTGTCAGGACATCAAACGCTTTTATATGTCTATGACAAAACTAATTATCAATGGTTTAGGTTGTTTTTTCTTCCCAGCAGTTATATGCAAACTCTGTATTATTTTATTGTTTGACTAAAAATTCGTTATACAATTAGTCTAGCAATAGTTTTAACCATTATGTTTGTCTATACCTTTTTTTCTTCTGATGGATAACTTAGTTATAGTTAAGTTAACTCCATCTACTTTTATTATCTCCCCTTCTTTAATTTGATCAAGGGAAATAATTACACATTATGGTTATTTTAAGTCTGTGTCTGTTCATCGGAAACTGTCCTGTCGCTCCAATTAACAGAATTTAATTAGTTTATAATTCTAATAGCTTAGACTATTACAATTACATAGCTTCACATATCTAGAATTTTATCCAAAATATCTACATATGTCAGTTATCTATAGGAAACTCCACCGAGTAGACTTTTCCTTATTTATTCAAGATCCTACATAGACTACTTACAGTGTATGGTCTTGGTTTTTTGTTTTACAAATTTTGTTTTGAAAATATTTCTATATTCCTAGCTTACTTTGCGATGGAATATTTATGTTATGTCTCAATGACTCCCTTTTCTTTTTGAAGCCAATTGTTGTTTCCCAAAAAGAAAAAAAGAGGGGGGGGGGGGGGGGGGGGGGGCCAATGTTAGGTCTCTGAGACTTAAGAACTGGCTTCCTCTAGAGTCTACTAATGTATATAAGGTTGTTAGATCATAACACCTTAAAGATATGCTATTTTGTGAATCTAGATCATTCTTTCTATTAAATATAGAATTAGAATGTATCAGATTCCTTTGAGTTTCCTGAGTCTTAACCAGAAGTGGTGAGATATTTTTTGTGTTAGAATTAGGAGAGCACCTCCCTCCTATTCTGCAAATTCTAGCACATTATCTATAGGTTAATGTATTATGAAGTTAAAATGAAGTTTTTTAAAAGTAAAACATATTTTAACGGGTAATACTTAACCTATAGATAATCAATTATCTCCCTCCGTCCACCCTCGCTTATCTCTCCTAATTGTGTCTATTGTTTTACACATAAAAGAAACTGACACGTGGTCAATTGAGCGGGAAGAGTTACGTCACACAGGTAACTGCCTAAGGGACCTTCTGGTTTAAGACTTTAATTAACGACTGAAAGGTCGTTTTTTCTGTGGAAGGTGTGAAAACAGAATAGAATAGCACATTATCTATAGGTTAAGTATTACTCGTTAAAATATGTTTTACTTTTAAAAAACTTCATTTTCCCTATATATCTATATAGAAAACTTAAAAAATCTTGTTAGAAACCACTGGACCGATTTCAGTATAACTTGGCAGAAATGTTTCCTTGGTGACCCTTTACCAAGATTGTTCAAGCCGTCATGATTTGTCAAAAAACATGGCTGCTAGGGGGCGGAGCTTATTTTCCCTGTATATCTATATAGAAAACATGAAAAAATCTTCTTGTCAGAAACCACTGGACCAATTTCAATATAGCTTGGCGGACATGTTTCCTTGGTGACCCTTTACCAAGATTGTTCAAGCCGTCATGATTTGTCAAAAAATATGGCTGCTAGGGCTGGGGTTTATTTCCCCTATATATCTATATAGAAAACTTTAAAAATCTTCTTGTCAGAAACTGCTGGACTGATTTAAATATAACATTGCAGGAATGTGTCTTCAAGATTGTTCAAGCCGTCATGATTTGTCAAAAAACTTGGCTCCCAGTGGGTGGGGCTTATTTTCCCTATATATCTATATAGAAAACTTTAAAATTTTTCTTGTCAGATGCCACTGGACCGATTTCAATATAACTTGGCAAAAATATTTCCTTGGTGACCGTCTACCAAATTTTTCAAGTAATCGAGATTTGTCAAAAAACATGGCCGCTAGAGGGTGTTGCTTATTTTCCCTATATATCTATTTAGAAAACTTAAATAATCTTCTTGTCAGAAACCACTGGACCAATTTCAATATAACCTGGCAGGAATGTTTCTTTGGTGACCCTCTACCAAGGTTGTTCAAGCCATGATTTGTCAAAAAACATGGCAGGGCTTATTTTCCCTATATATCTATATAAAAAATTTAAAAATCTTCTTGTAAGAAACTGTTGGACCGAGTTCAATGTAATTTGGCAGGAATGTTGCTTTGGTGACCTTCTACCAAGACTGTTCAAGCCTTCATGATATGTCAAAAAACATGGCCCCCAGAGGGGACCGGGGCTTATTTTCCATATATATCTGTATAGAAAACTTTGAAATTTATCTTTTCAAATACCCCAACAACGATTTCAATGCTGATTTGGTGACCCTCTACCAAGAATGTTCAAGCAGTCCTGATTTGTCAAAAAACATGGCTGCTAGGGGGTGGGGCTTATTTACCCTATATATCTAGATAGAAAACTTTGAAAATCTTCTTGTCAGAAAACACTGAACCGATTTCAATTTAACTTGGCAGGACTGTTCCTTTGGTGACCCTCTACCAAGTTTGTTCAAGCTGTCATGATTCATCAAAAAAAAAAAAGATGGCAGTTAGGGTGTAGGGCTTTATAGCTATATAAAACAAAAAAATCTTTTTGTCAGTAACCACTGGACCAATTTCAGTATAACTTGGCAGAAATGTTTCTTTGGTGACCCTCTTTCAAGATTTAGTTCAAGTTGTCATGATGCATTAAAAAGAAAAAAAACATTGGGGGCGGGGGGGGGGGGGGGGGGGGGGAGGGGGGGTGCGGGGGGGTGTAGGGCTATAAAATTCAGAGCAGTGAACTTGGCTGAAACTTCAACAGTAAGTATGCAAATCTGTTTGCTCAGGTGAGCGATATAGGACCATCATGGTCCTCTTGTTTAACTTTGTCTTTTTGTGGGGACAAGCATATAGTAGGGGGCATAGTGTTTTACAAACATTTTTTTAGTAATAAAGGCAATTAGGTACTGCTATTTCTGGTGTTCTGGTGACATGACTTAGCCAAGCTTAAGAGTTCTTACGGTAAATGTCCTAAAATTTCAAACACCAAAGTGTCTGACAAAATGACATATGCAAACAATGCAGACCCAGATCAGACAGCTCCTAAAGGAGCAGTCTGATCAGGGTCTACACTGTTTGCCATTCCACTAGGTATATTAATAAAAAGCAAAATTTAAGCCAAAGTAGTATGGAATAAAGTGTTCAGAATTTTAGGACATTTACTGTACTTCTGAATAGCAAACAAACCTGTTTGTAGGGACTACTTTAAGGAAATGTCCTGTAAAGCCCACATTGTCCATACTATATATGGGCTGTGCCATGCAAAAATGTGTCTTGGGGCACATACGGACAGCAAAGGCCCAGATCAGCCTGCGCATCTGCACAGTCTGATCAGAGCCTTCACTGTCAGCTAACAGAATCATTGGATACTACATGATTTGGTCCTCCAAAGTATGGAGGTATTTAAACATTTATTGATGACACGTAGAAGTTCCAGTGATAAGAATAATAAACATGGCGGACAGTTTCATAGCTCTGAATTAGCCACTTTTTACAACCGAAAAGTATTGATATTTCTCTTAATACTCCTTGAACCGTATGTTGTGGGTTGCCAAGGCACTTCAAATGAGAACCCACATAGGTCTAGATAAGATAGGGTATCCGGTAAATATTTTTCTTATTTCTCCATGAAAACATATATTGTGGGTACTCATTAGAAGCGCCTCGGTGCTTCTAATGAGTACCCACAACATATGTTTTTGTGGAGAAATAAGAAAAACATCAATACTTTTGGATAGAAAAAAGCACCTTAACTATGTTTTAACATAATGTTTTCATGAAGAAATAAGAAAAAATAATAGTCAGGATACTCCTCTTGTCTGGAGCTCTGATGTTTCCTGTAGTTATTTTTGTGTTTTATTTACTGTATTGCTAGTTTGGTAAAGGTGATCATTTCCGAGAAGATGTCAAACAGAAGCAGAAAGAGGTTGTCACGGAAGTCTACACACATGCTGTTTACCTCCTGCTGAATTTGTGGTTTGTATGATACAGTTGACTCTCGTTATCTCGACCGCGCTTATCTCGAATAACCGCTTATCTCGAAGTGAAAATCTGGTCCCTGCCTATACATGAAAACCTAACAACAGATGGAAAATATTGTAGAAAAGAGGAGAAATTGCTCCTAAGGAGCAATTTCTCCTCTTTTCCACAATATTTTCAATATATCTCTTAACTTCAAAAGTCCAATTACCTATCAGTTTGTTAAATGTGGTTAATCAAATTATTTTTTCCTCAATTCTGCAAACCTGATATGTCGAACTACGGATATCTCGAAGTATTTCAGAGAGTCCCTTGGAATTCGAGATAACGAGAGTCGACTGTATATACAGTCGAACGTCAATCGTTCAGACATCTTTAGGCTATTTGTTCTATATATGGGTACTTTGAGCCACTGAGTGCCAGGTCAGGAGACAAATGGGAATTATACAGTGGAACCTCGATAATTCAAAGTCCAAAGGACGGAACAGTTTTGTTTGAATTATTGAGACTTTGAATAATTGAGGGTTAAATTGCATACATATATCTAAGTCGGGACTTCAAAATGATTTTGAATTATTGAGAATTTTGAATTATTGGAGTTTGAATTATCGAGGTTCTACTGTATTGGGATGTCTTTTCGATCTTCTGTAAAATAATGGTATGTTGAGTGTGCTCATCAGAATTGCCTCATCAAGCACACCAAACATACAATTTAACCCTTCTCTTGCTAAACACGACATGCCCTGTCTTAGCAAAAGTGTAGATCTGCACTATTTGTCACTGAGAGTATGTGAATTCATATCAATAATCTGGATCAAGAAATCTGATTGGCTGACAGGTAGAACTGGGCGTGGCATCTTAATTTATACAGCATGACAAGGGTTAATGATAAAATAAGACAAATTCCTCAAATATTTCTAAATATTTGTTTTTTTGAGCTGTTGAAAGAATTTCCTAGGGACTCTAAAATGAGTTTGAATTAGCCACAATACATGAGTTGTCAGTGTTTGAGTCACTGAGGTTTTACTGTATTTTTAACATAGCTTTAGATAAAGCCTTTTATTTTTTTTTCAACAAAAATTTGGAGTCCAGCAAAATTTTTTTTTGACATTGATCATGAAATATTTTCTTCCGTCATTTTCTCCCTTCCGCTGATTCAGGAAGGGCAGTTGTCAGTTTCTGGTGAAAGAATGTGCTCAAGTACTGGTCAACCGCATAGAGGACTAAGCCTGCCCAGTAAAAGTGTAGTTAGGTAAACTGACCACGCTTGACATGACACCACTGGGTTGACTGGGCTGTAAAACCTCAACACAAACAACACAAACAAAAGAAGGGCAGTTGTCAGTTTCTGGTGAAAGAATGTGCACAGGTACTGGTCAACTGCATAGAGGACTAAGCCTGCTCGAGAAAAAGTGTGGTCATGTAAACTAACTGTCTCAACAAGACCTTAATAGCGTTGACTTGGCTGTTAAACTCCAACCCAACCAAATCAACAAAAAAAAACAACTATTGCTATGTATCAGTCTTTGCGAAGAGTGATGGACTGCCTGACAAAACTGGCATTTTTTTTTCATTTTGTCCTGCAAAAACTTTTAGTCTGACAAATGTCCTGTGAATCTTAGCAAAGAAAATAATATTCTGACAACAAATATGCCTTCAGTCCTGCAGCTTCTTATCTGTCTTGCAAAAGATTACTGTCTGTCCGACAGCTGTCCTGCATCAGTAGAAAAGATTTCGCGAAGACCGATGTATTCTCTCCTCTGCTATTTCTTCCAGATGATGAAAAATGACCCACAAGGGTTGACATCATTAAGTAAGGTGTTTCTAATGAGTACGCACAGCATAGGGGTTTTTTTGAGAACTGGAGAAAATTATCCTGGAATTATCATTAACCCTTATCCTGCTGAACCCGGATATGCCCTGCCTTTGCAAACAGTGTAGCTCCAGATCAGGATCTGCTCTATTTGCCATTCAGTAATTGAAATTGTTTCAACAAAACTGGAGCAAATAATCTGATTGGCTAAAAATTAGAAGTGGGCGTGGCATCTTAATTTATTCAGCAGGACAAGAGTTAAATACTGCTCCTTAGCAATTCCTCTGAGTATGGTAAGGAGTTATTGTTTCAGAATATTGAGAGTAATTATGATACATGACGAGTCAAACCTGTCTTAAAGGCCAACTGTTTAAAGCAGCCGCCTCCCTTAAAAAGCTACAATTTCAGATCCCATAAAAGGTAAGAATAGTGGAAACTAACCCGTTTATGCCTAACATCCCATGAAAGAGACATTGGCAAACAGTGTAGACTCAGATGAGACATTCTGTGGTGTCTGATCAGGGTCTACTTTATTTGCATTAAATACAGGAATTTTTATAAAACATGGTAATAATAAAAATTAAATAGAGACCCTTTCTACTGGAAATGGACAAGTCCAAAAAAATATGGTAGAAGAATGTACTCCACATAGATAGGTTAATCTTTATTAAAGTAGAACACAATATAAGTTGTAAGTATATCTTGGAGTTGAGTGCTTAACAAGCCATTTATTTTGATGCAAGTTTTCAAAATTGGCCTAGAAATAAGGAGGTTATGGTTGTTTGAATATATACTGAAAGGAAAAAGAAATGCAGGGTAAATTTTATTCCTAAATTTCATTCAAGTTTGAAAAAGTTTGTTAAATATTTTACTATGATTACAAAACGGTACATGTATGGAACAAAAGTTCCAAATTTCATTGGTTTGTGATCAACAAGTCTCGAGTTATTGAAGTTCATTGGTAGCTACCCCTCAAATCTTGAAATCAAAAGCAAACTGAAAATCAGTATCGGGTGTGCCCCCCTCTTGCTGCCATTGCTACCCTAATTCTCCTTTGGATAGAGTTAACCAAAGCATTGACAGTTCGCATCGGGATGTTATTCCATTCATCAATCAACGCATTCCTTAGTTGTGCGAGAGTTGCGGGGGGATTTAGGCGCTTCCTAACCCTTCTGTCCAGCTCATCCCACATGTGCTCTATTGGGGTCAAATCTGGACTGTACGGTGGCCATGCTAGTGGTGCGATGTTATTGTTTGCCAGGAAATCCTGACAAACTCAGGCAACATGTGGTCGGGCATTGTCCTGCTGCAGAATCAGATTACGTTGTTGCACAAGCGGGACTGCAACAGGACGCAAGATCTCATCCCTATACCTTACTGTGGTCATATTGCCCGCAACAATAATCAACTGTGATTTTATCCCTTGAGCAATGCCTCCCCAGACCATAACGGAGCCACCCCCAAACCGATCCCGTTCGACAACACAGGCGTCGGCAAAGCGTTCTCCGCAACGTCGGTATACACGACGTCGACCATCTGAGCGATAGAGAGTGAACCTAGACTCGTCCGTAAAAAGAACTCATCTCTACTGCCTCATCGGAAATAGCCTGGGGGCATGCGACGTCAACCACGCCATACGACGCAACCTACGTGCCTGGGTCAGAGGCAGACCAACGTATGGACGACGAGCTCGAAGACCAATCTCACGCAATCGACTTCCAACAGTCTTCGGAGAAATTTGTCGATTATGCGTACCTACTGTATTAAGGGCAGTTTCGGTAGCAGTGAGATGACGATTCCGCAAATGTGCCAGACGGATTATCCTGTCTTGATGTCGCAACGTCAGGCACGAACGCCCAGACCGCGGTCGGTCTGCTAAATGCCCTGTCTCCCTTAAACGTCTAACAAGACGTTCAGTTGTTGAGACGTTAACCCCAAAATGATTGGCAACTTGCTGTTGCCTCCGACCCTCTATCAGCAACGCAATTGCCCTACCCCTCTGAACATCAGTCAATCGTACCATGATTGAAAAAAAGTTCAAAGTAGCGTAAAAATGAAAAGAAAAATCGGTAAAAGAATCGAAGAGGGTTGTATATCGTTGAAGTGTACCAAATGGTGTGAGGAAATCTTGTGCTGAAGGTTTAAACATGCTTGTTTTGCATGAAATTTTGGCTTTCCGTATTGTCCGTGTAGTGCACTGTGTAGTGCACGGTTGAATGATTTCACACACTGGGTAGATAGCACATCAACCAAAGACTCGTATACCCTCGGTTCACATTCACAGGACAATCTGTAAAAGTGTATGGCTATAGTAAACACCGTAAAAAATGGTTAAAATAAGAAGGAGAAAACTCTACCCTGCGTTTCTTTTTCCTTTCAGTATATTTAAAATGGCTGTCATGGATTCCACCATATTGTAGGCTTTGTGACGTCACACAGCCCAAATTAAATATGCAAAACCAAATTATAAAGGATTTTTAAGAATAATTTTGCTATAGATTTTTTTTTATAAGTTTTTAATTCTAGTGACAAGCAATCATTTCCCCCAAAGTAAACCAACTTTATGAGAATAACTACCTTTATGAAACAAATTTTAATTTTTATGAAACTTCATTCAAAATGGCAGCGCCCATTCCACTAATGTTAAAATATTCAATTGTCTATAACTTACTTAATTTTCCACTGATTTTGATCAAATTTGTGAAGTTCTTTATTTTAAAGCACAATACCTAATAAGATTGCGTTCCCTTTTAAAGCAAATATCTGTTTTAAACGACCGTGCCGGTTTCGGTGGCTCAGTTGGATGTGCGTCCCACTGTAGACCCCCGCCAAGGTCGGCAACATTCTTTCGTGGAGATTGATCATGAAATATTTTCTATGGTCATTTTCTCCCTTCCGCTGATTCAAGAAGGGCAGTTGTCAGTTTCTGGCAAAAGAATATGCGCAATACTGGTTAACCACTTAGAGGACTAAGCCTGCCCAGTAAACGTGTGGTTAGGTAAACTGACTGCGCTCAACATGACCCCATTGGGTTGACTGGGCCGTAAAACCTCCACACAAACAAACGACCGCTTTTTGGCTTTCCCATATGTGCATGCTTAACACAGGCTTGAATGTTTTTCAGTGAAGCTAGCGGTCTAGCAGTGACGATCTTTAACAAGGAGAATCTTTGGTTAGTTTTGTCACCTATCCTGATCTCACCTGAGTACAGTGACTCCCTTAAAGTAGCTGTTGGTAAGTGGTTTGGTGGAAAAATTTATTATCTGGTAGTAAGCAAAACTGTTCTATTTTTTTACTTTTAGTACTTTTAACAAAATTAACAGATGACAAATTAATGATAGTTTTTTACTTTTCTCAGAAAATAGAGTTTGACATTTCAAATAAATTGCTTCAGAACACAATTTGCATGAATCGTCAAGTCCCATTACGTAAACACACCTATTCAAATATATTGAAAATTTCACCACCAAAACTTGAAAGTTTTCAGATAAAAATTCTGATATTTTTTCATATTTCTGCTCAAAAACATAGATTGTGGGCACTCCTTAGAGCTGCCTCACTGAGGCCGTTTTAAAGAGTGCCCACAATCTATGTTTTTGAGCAGAAATATGAAAAATAATGTAAACCCCAGTAAACCCCAGTTTTGCTATATAAAAGTGGGATTTAAGAGGGTCAAAATTATATAGGGATGTTTTTGTGATGTTCTTTTTGGGAAATATATAGAAAATAATAGCCACTGTTTGATTTATAAGAAGAATGTGTCCCAAAGGAGCATAATGCATGTAATTTGATGAAGAGAAAAGTTTCTAATTATATAGAAACTAATTACAGTCGACTCTCGTTATCTCGAACTTCACGGGACCTGATAAAAATGTTCGAGTTATCAGTAGTTCGAGACAACCAAATTGTGACGTCATAGGTATGACGACTGTTCGCCTCTGTTCGCCAAAACGTGCATGGAAGGCACGTGTTTATGGCAATTTAAATAATTTACGCGTACTTCAGTTTGCATTGTTACTGTTTGTTTTAGGAGATGCAATGGTTCTCTTGGAATAATATCATCAATAAATGTTAATAATAATAAATTTCAAACGTCCCTTGTTGTCCTTTAATATTCCTGCAAATTTGGATTTCCATATGAGCTATAAATAAATTACTAGTTTCCGGGTTTTGTTAGCTATACGTTATGAACTGGTTTGGATTAGCTCCCTTCGCATAGACAACTCGATAAAGAGTTGACTGGTTTCCGCTTTTGCATAAAACGCTTACAATGTCAAGTGGCAGCTGTAAGCTAGTTTGGATTATCTCCCCTGGCATAAACGAACCACTTCAGCGCGGCAAACTGTAGATCCTGCAGAGAAAGCTCGTTATGAACCGTCTCATCTGGACCTACACTATTTGTGCGGGTATCCGTACCAATCTACAGGGTCGGAAGGGTTAAGATCGGTACCCACGTATGATTCGTCTATTTGAGGCCGTGCACAACATTATTAGAAGACTGTGCGACTGTCAAAGACTGGGATCAGCCTGCATGCCCCGAATTTTCCATTATACGCATAAGCCTTATATGGGCTTACCAAAGAGCACCGCCTGACCAAAGAGTAACAAGCCAAGATTCAGACTTAGCTAGCCTGATCCATACAGGCTGATCTGAGTCGGAACCTGTCGCGCACTGACTTTTCTTGAAGACGCTAATCATTCAGACTCAATAATGAAGAGCATATCTAAACAATAAATTAAAGAAACTTCGTTGATTAATCTTCCATAACACTATTCTGGGCCGCTTTTTATCTTACAAATCAATGACACGAGACGGTGTTGAGAGCCGCGTGTCAAACCCGACTAGACACGCCCGTGATTTCATAATTACGGATTTTAGACATTGTTTGTGTTGTTTGTAATTACCTGGACAAAGGGGAAAATTAAAATATTGATTGATTTATCAATGGCCTATTATGATTTTCATTAACTGAGAGACCGGCGGCGCCGCATCTTACATTTTTTTTCCTTCGTCATAGTCCGAGTTCGAGATACGCGGTAGTAAAAACTGTGAAAAATATATTTAGGGACTGAAAATGATGGACGAGATAGCCGAAGTGTCGACATAAAAGAAGTTCGACATACGCGAAGCTGAAATACAATAAATACATAGGGAAAATAATCGGGACTTAGAAATCAGTTCGACATAAGTGATAGGATCGAGATAAGAGGGGTCGAGATAACGAGAGTCAACTGTATATAGTGACATATGATTCATGACACACAAAAAGGGTCCTTATGTAGTTCGTGAACAATACTGGTCCTGATCAACCTGCACACTGGAGCAGACTGATCTAGGCCTTCATTTCCCTTTTATAGAATAAATGGATGTTGTAGTATATGCTGACAAACAGAGAATGTCCAGATCAGACTGCACGGATGTGCAAATGCATCTGGGCCCAGTTGTTCAAAGCGTCATTAGCTTAACGACGTCGTTAAGGGTCATTTCGTTAACTGTTTTAGCTGATCCAATACACAATGTTCTGATATTTTTTGCTGAAAAAATGCGAGTAGCTTTTGCACTGCAAAAGCTACTCACATTTTTTCAGCAAAAAATTTCAGAATATTTGCGTAACACTCGATGTAAATTTTAACGAATCGTTAACTAACGAGGTCGTTAGCTTTGAACAACTGGGCCCTGGACTTTTCGCTGTTTGCATATGCCACTAGAGCCTTTTTCCCATATTGTGCATCAGTTATGTCTCACTTCAAGCAAACATTCTTTATTATTTTATTTATGATGTTTCTACTATTTTAGCTAGCCTATACAAAAGTATGCCAGCCTCGGTGGCACAGTCGGATGCGCCTCTGACTGCTGATCAGGTCAAGGGTTTGATCCTTGGGTCTGGCAAAATTCTTTCGTGGAGATTGATAGTGAAATATTTTCTATGATCATTCCCTCCCTTCCACTGATTCAAGAAAGGCAGTTTGTCAGTTTCAGGCGAGAGAATGTGCACAAATCTGGTTAACCACTTAGAGTGCTAAGCCTGTCTAGGAAAAAGTGTAGTTAGGTAAAGTGACAAGCTCAACATGAACCTAATGGGTTGACTGGGCCATAAAATCTCAACTCAATTAATGTTCTTAAGTACAGGTAGAGCTATAACAGTCACAGTGGTGTCTGCTTTGGTTAAAGTTTTGGTTAAAGTTTTTGAAAGGCTTTATCTCCTGAACCTCTGGATGGAAGTAGTTCATACTTGCCCTGATGTTATATAATGATCTGGGCCCAGTTGTTCAAAACTAACGATGTTGTTAGTTAACGATTCGTTAAAATTTACATCGAGTGATACACAAATATGCTGAAATTGTTTGCTGAAAAAATGTGAGTAGCTTTTGCAGTGCAAAAGCTACTCACATTTTTTCAGCAAAAAATATCAAAATATTGTATACTGAATCCGCTAAAACAGTTAACGAAATGACCCTTAACGAGCTCGTTAAGCTAACGACGCTTTGAACAACCGGGCCCTGAAGTTCTATACAGTCTTCTCCTCTACTGTCTCTTCTGTCCCCTTTTACTTTCTCTGGGAGACAATGCAAAAATGACACAATGGTTGAAATGTCATTAAATCACAACACAACAAATTGTTTCTTACTTTTTCAGCACAGTGCCTTTACACAGTAACGGAAGATAACCCCGAGCTCTCGGCAACAGATATGAAAGATACCGTAAAGAAATTTGTTACAACTGGTAGCAATACATCAGAGCTGGTGCTTGTTCGGACTCTTTCCATGGGCATACTAGTAAATTTAGAGGGTAGCAAATTGTCCACAGCACATGGTGACCTTGTGGTTCCCATGGTTACAACACTTGCAGAAGTTCTTGGGATTGATGTTCTTGCTATTTTATTACAAAACAATGCAGAGGTAAGCAGTGTTTGCATAAAGGGAAGTTCAGGAGTCAGAGACTTCCAAGAAATGCTGTGGGACTTCAAAATATTGATGCTTTTGATAACATTCTGGAAAAATATGAAATTGTACATTCATATGTAAACCATAGTCATTTTTAACCATTAGAACTCAGGTCTAAAGCAAAAAGTGTGTTAGGTCAACAGCTATGTTTTATCCAAACAAAAATGTATAGATTATATAGAAAAATGACTGTTCATGAATGGTCATTTTTCTATATAATCTATACATTTGGACACAACACTTTTGGGGTACACCTTTAAACTGTCTTATAATGAGGTCCCAGAGTACATCTAAACTTAAAAAAGGAAGTCCTGGGACTTCCTGATTTTGAAAGTTAGTGCAAGCACTGGGTAGGTTGAACAGAGGTGCTTCTAATGAGTAATTACAACATATGTTTTCATGGAGAAATGAGAAAAATATCAAAAAAAAAAAAAAAAATGCCATATCTATAGCTATGGAAGACAGCTCTTGATTTAAGAGGTATCAAGATATATAGTTTTCTTCATTCTCTCACAAAAAAAAAAAAAATATATATATATATATATATAATATATTGTGGGTACTCCTTAGAAATTGCAGCATCTGAACAGGATCTACACTCTTTGCATTAACTTCAGAAATTTCTTTAATACCTAACCAGATACACTGCTGTTGGAAATAGACCTGTCCAAAAAGTTGTAGTAGAAGAGTCCACTTGACATACCGTATTCGATCTAATTACCACACTGTGCACTTAGGTTTTTCAAAATTACTGGACAAAAGTGTAGTAAAATATCCACCTAATAAGGGCACACTTTAAAGAAAGATCAGCAGAGGACTTCATAAGGAGCGTATTTAATGTTGCCTTTGCGATGTTATTTTCTTAATTTCTTTACGAAAGCATATGTTGTGGGTACTCATTTGAATTGCCTCGACAAGTTGAGGCAATTCAAACGAGTACCCACAACATATGCTTTTATAAAGAAGTTGATAAAAGAACACTAAGACCACTACATTGCTTGACTGTGTGCTAATAGGAGCATGTGCGGTAATTAGGTCGAATATGGTAAAATGTTAATAAAGCCTATCTTCTGAATCCTCCCATTGTCTCAATCTGTGGGCTAAAGATGGTGGCAATTCAGAGTATACAGTTATGTCAAAAAATTTCAAACACCTTATTCCATACATTTTTGGCCTAAACTTTGCCTATTATGCAGTTGGTTCTTAAAATACTTAGTTGAATGGCAAACAGGTTAGACCCTGATCAGACTGCTCTTAGGAGCAGTCTTATTTAATCTACACTGTTTGCATATGCCATTTTGTCATTCAAAAATTTAGGATGTTTCTTTAAATGTACTTTGGTCCAGGAAGACAAGAATCTTGATGAGATCTATCAAAAATGGATACACTTTCAGGGAAAGCAACTCTGTCAAAATAAGTTTTGCCTCCCTTCTGAAAAGGGGTCTTCTCTGAGGGTATTTTCTTGTTCCAGACAGCAGAATCAAAGAAAGAGAAGAGTGTAGAAAATTTTCTGTCAGCTCAGAAAGTGGCGTTAGAAATAGTGGCTAATCTCTGTTGTTCTGAAGGTAACTATGCAGTTGACTCTCTTTATCTCAAACATGGATTTCTCAAACTACTGCTTACACCAAACTAAATTAAGGGTAGTATTTGGTTTAGTCAAGGATACATTCCTTACATTTCAACTACTTTTACCTCAAATTACTATTATCTTAACCCTTGTCCTGCTGGATAAATTAAGATGCCACACCCACTTCTAATTTTCAGCCAATCAGATTACTTGATCCACACTGTTGCTATAAATTCACATACTTAATGGCAAACAGTGCAGATCCAGATCAGTTGGCTTCTTCAGAAGCCAACTGATATGGATCTACACTGTTTGCAAAGGCAGGGTATATCCGGGCTCAGCAGGACAAGGGTTAAACCAAAATTCAGGTCCTAGTAAGAATTGACTGTATGCTGATCCATGATTGGAAAAAATAGTTTTCCCTTGTAGACTGTGCCATGCAAAAAGGTGGTTTCAAAGCCTATGCAGACAGCACAGGTTGAGTTCAGCCTGTGCATTTGTGCAGTCTGATCAGGGCCTTTGTTGTCCATTCACAACATCATAGCATAACTCCAGATGAGGCACTTTTTTCAACTAAAAAAGTATTCATGTTTTTCTTATTTCTCCACGAAAACATATGCTGGCCTTGGTGGCTCAGTCAGATGTGTGTCTGACTGGAGATCAGGAGGTCATAGGTTCCATCCCCGCTAAGTCCGGCAACATTCTTTCGTGGAGATGGATTATGAAATATTTTCTACAGTCATTTTCTCCCGCTGATTCAAGAAGGGCAGTTTCTGTTGTCAGCGTCTGGCGAAAGAATGTGTACAGGTACTGGTTAACCATATACAGGACTAAGCCTGCCCAGGAAAAAGTGTGATTGGGTAAACTGACTGCTCAACATGACCCCAATAGGTTGACTGGGCACTTCTAATGAGTACATTGGTCTCATGGAGAAATAAAGAAAATATTATGCAGATACCCACTTACCTAGAGTTACACGTATGAGACTAGGATACTGTAGAATATATTGAGGTAGGCAAGTGATCACACAATGAGGTTTTAGGTTAACCTTTTATTTACTGTTTAATGCCCCTAAGACACCTTTTAGCTTCTTTGTTTTATTCGTATATGAAATGGACAGACCCAGATTATAAATGTGAGATGACCAGCTGCCCAGGATTTTTTAAGTAACTTGGAAGAATTTTGGCGTGCCAGGATGCCCAGATTTCTATGTATCAGCATTGTGGTTTACAATTTTCAGTGTATCCTTCAAAATGGTATACACATTAACTCATTAATGCATAGTATCCCAAGAAATGGACATCAGTGTAGACCATGGTCAGACACAGCAAAATGAGGCATCTGCTCTGGGCTTTTGCTGTGCACTTAGGGCAAAAAGGCCCTTTTGTTTCCTTGCACATGTTTTTTTGAAGAAATCAGAAAAAAATGTTCAGTTGAAAAAAAAAAAAAAACAGCATATCTGAAGTACTAGATTGTACATGTAGAGTAAAGTTATGCAGCAGAGGTAAGTAGTTACCGCTGTTGTTCGAGCCTTGGTCAGGTCACATGTGAGAAAGCCAAGTTCTCCTTACGGATGGTCAGGTGGTTTTTCCCCAGGTTCTCCAGTTTTTGCCCACCTTTGATGAATGATGGGCTCGATATAAGTGAAATATTCTTGAAAGGGCCATAAAATCCAAATCAAAAAAAAAAAAATGAGGAGTATGAGGAGTATTTGGTGATAATTTTAGGAAATTTTTTATTTACCATAAAACATATGTTGTTGTTACTCACTAGAAGCACCTTACTAAGGTGCTTCTAATGAGTACCCATAACATATGTTTTTATGGAGAATTGGAGAAAATTATTCCAGAATGAGTTATGTGACTGTACTTGTACAATACAATTCAGATGATGGTTGGGAAGATATGAGCGATAGTGAGTCAAGCTATGATGATGTCACAGATGATGTCACTGATGAACCCATGGAAGATAATAATAACTGTGAGGTATGTTGTGAAGTTACAGAAGGAAGCTGTCCCATTATGGTGATTGTAAAGGACTTGATAAGGAGGAGTATTCGGTGATAATTCTGGGATAATTTTTCTTATTTCTCCCTAAAAGCATCTGTTGAAGGGGCTCTTTAGAAGTTCCTTAGCTAGGCCTTCTAATGAGAACCCCACAGGTATGTTTTTTTGGAGAACTAAATAAAATATCCCAGAATTATCATCATTTCCTACTTAACAATTTCTCTGGATTGTATAACTCATTGGCAGGGTAAAACTGGATCCTGATAATTGGAGTAACATATTTACCTTAAGTATTCTTACACCTCATCTCCTTAGCATACTTGTTCCAAAATTTGAACAAGTACAATTTACTACCCGATGCTGTGTCTAAAAATTGCCGGATAAGTGGCACACAGTGTAGACCCTGATTAGAGACTATGTTCTGTGGCATCTCATCTTGGTCTACACTGTTTTTTCACTCAGGCCTGTCTATCCGAATACATACGGTAAATACGGTAATCAGATGATTATTTTTGTTGTTTCCATAAAATGCCTTCTTGTTTATTGGCATTGCTTCATCAAATTGATTGCAATGAGTACCCACAAAATAATTATGGTGCAAAATTTATCTCCTTATCTGGAGCTGTGATGCATGTATCACTCTCCTGAACCACAGTCGTGAGAGGTTAGTGGTCCAAAAGCCAATTCTCTACCATTCTTGCCCACCCTGGGCCCAGTTCAAAGCATTGTTAGGTTAATGAGCTCGTTAGTTGTCAAAACATTAACTGTTCTAGTAAGTACAATATCTAATTTACAGGTATTTTTGCTGAAAAAAATGTGAGCAGCTTTTCTTTCAGCATTTTTTCAGCAAAAATATTAGCATATATGCCATATTTAATGTTCAAAGTTTTAATGATACATATACTAACGACATCATTAGTTTTGAACATCTGGGTCCAGGCCTTTAAGCATATCTTTTAGGTACTCACTGGAATTGTTCCAATGAACATTCATAAAGTAGGTCTCATTGCAAAAATAACAACAAATGCCCTGAATCATCTTGACCTAACCCAACAAAAGATGAAAAATGTTTCTAATTCCATTCTTGAAAATTGAAATTTATATGTCAGATGAACAACAAATTATCAGTGTTTGTCACCAGATTAGTACAATAATAAGTGATAATCAGGAGCCCTGAATGTTTTTGTTGCGATGAAAGAGACCACCAATTTTGTTGCTAGACTTGTGCAAAGATATAGAAGGGTAAAATCCTACTATCTTGATATGACTTAAATAATGTAGAAAGGGATGTAAAACACAAACTATCATCATCATCAGAGCAGTGCAAACCCTTTAGACCCAGATCAAACTGTTCCATGGAACAATTTGATCTGCATCTGCACTGTTGCCTGTTCGTTTATAACTTTTTAGACATATCACCAACATAGCTCTTGATAAGGCACTTTTTTTCCACCAAAAATCATTTATATTTTTCTTACTGCTCAACGAAAACATATGTTAGTGGGTACTCATTAGAAGCGCCTCGGTGAGGCGCTTCTAATGAGTACGCACAACATATGTTTTCATTGAGTAATAAAAAAACTATTTACCTGATACCCTCTCTTATCTAGATTTATCCAAATAGTAGAATGCTCTTGTTTGACAAGTTGAAGTGTCCAAATATTTATGGTAATTACAGTAATCAAGTTTCCTTTGTTTATAGATGTCACTTTGTGTACCAACAGAACTCCACTCGGCTTATGTAGAGTGTGGCATTATACAAAAGGTAACCGAACAATTAAAGCTCATATTAACACAGCCACATGCAGGACATATACCATCATCATTCATGTAAAAAGACAGATTGCTGAAGATCTTAAGAGGCACTCAAGAAATTATAGAAATGAATTTTATTTTTGTGGAGTTTACACATGGAAAAAATCCACAAAAGTAATAGTTCATTCCTTATACTCCAACTTTATAATTAAAATGTTACAGATGTTGCCAAAAATGTCAGTCTTTTGAGAAGGTGGAAGGAAAATACATAGGATGGATTCCTGCGCTGGGCCTAGTTGTTCAAAACTAACGATGTTGTTAGTTAACTTATCGTTAAAACTGATCATTAAATATGGCATAAATGCTAATTTTTTTGCTGAAAAAAATGTGAGTTGCTTTTGCATTTGCTACTCCCATTTTTTCAGCAAAAACACCTGTGAATTAGATATTGTACTTACTAGAAGTTAAAATTTTCACCACTAACGAGCTCATTAAGCTAACGATGCTTTGAACAACTGGGCCCTGGACTTTATTGAAGTGTAAAACTTTTTCTTCAACCAACCAAATTGTATGAAATTGTATAAAGATGAAGATTTGGAATTATTTTGTTATGAATTAGGATGTTTTAGCATCAGAATGTGGTACCTATATTTGTTTTAGTAAAAATAATGCTTAAATACCTACATTCATTATATCGATAATTGAACCATGTTCTTATATATGTATTGTCAATTGCTGTAACTGTTACTGTAAAAAAGTTATTGCCTGTAGTCTAAGAACCTGTCAAAACCTGAGCAAGCCCTCTGCATTAATCAGAAGTTAAGGCTGTGCAAGTATATTTACACCACACACCAATGGTGACAGATAGTAAAACTTTGCATTACGAAAACAGGCCTATTCAAACATATTGAAAATTTCACCACCTAAAACCTAAATTTTTCAGATAAAAATTCTGATATTTTTCATATTTCTGCTCAAAACATAGATTGTGGGTACCTGTTAGAACTGCCTCGGTAAGGCGGTTCCAACGAGTACCCACAATCTATGCTTTTGAACAGAAATAAGAAAAATAATGTATACCCCCTGTAAACCCCAGTTTCACTATATAAAAGTGGGGTTTAAGGGGGTCAAAATTATATAGGTATGTTTTCGTGGTGGGCTTCCTGTCAGATCCTGGATAATATGTGTCTTTTGTTTATATGTGTAACTGAAGCAAACAAAATAAAGTTTAACCAAACTAGCGGTCAAACTTGATTGAAAATTTATGATTCATCAGTGGTAGATGAAAGTGGTCAATGATGACTTAAAAATTGATCATGAAAGATAACCTAAGTCTAGTCATTTACACTGCATTTCTGTTTGAAAGCTATTTTCAGAGGATACATATAGTTTTCTCACAGCTGCAGATAAGACACTTTTGTCAACTAAAAGGTACTGATATTTTTCTTATATCTCCATGAGAACATATGTTGTGGGTATACATTAGAAGCATCCCATCAATACACTTCTAATGAGTACCTACAACATATCTTTTTGTGGAGAAATAAGAAAAAAAAGTTACCTGGATATCCTCTTTCTGAAGCTATGCTTTTCTGATACTTGTATCACAAAGCACACGATGACTAATACTGTAAAATCACAGTTTTTACAATATATCAAGACCAAACATACTCTAAACTATGTTGACCTCATGGCTCAGTTGGATGCGCGTCTGATTGGAGACCAGGAGGTCATGGGTTCGACCCCAGCCAAGGTCGGCAACATTCTTTCGTGGAGATTGATCATGAAATATTTTCTACGGTCATTCTCTCCCTTCCGCTGATTCAAGAAGGACAGTTGTCAGTTTCTGGCGAAAGAATGTGCACAACACTGGTTAACCGCTTAGAGGACTAAGCCTGCCCAATAAACGTGTGGTTAGGTGAACTGACCACGCTCGATATGACCCCATTGGGTTGACTGGGCCGTAAAACCTCAACACAAACAAAATCTTAAACTGTGCAGTACAATACATGTATAGCCATTAGCATTTTAACCTTTACCTTCAGCAGACAACAAATTTGTGATATTTTTCTTATTTTTCCCATAAACACAATTTGACTGTTCACACAAATTGTCTCCATGAAACATCAAATCCTGTTTCTGGGGAAAATAAGAAAATTGTTTCAAAATGTCCGCTGAAAATTTTACCTAGAGTGCTAGGCATTAACAAAATTAACAAATATGCAAGTGATTAATTTATCATGATAAATGTGATTAATTAAGCAAAATCAGATTGTAAATGACCAATGATTGATGAAAAGCATTCATCAACAAACCACTAAAAGTAAAAATATATACAGTTGTACACTATCTTTTGAATCAACATGCTGATTATTAGCAGATTGTTTGAGACAGATGCTTGCTTTATGCAGCTTAATTTAGACTTAATTTACATTTACGGCACCTGAAAAACTGGCCTTCAAATACAGGTGATTGCATAATACAGGTTGACATTAAGACCGGTTTGACTGTACCTGATCAAGAAACATTATCTCATGTTGAAGCTCAAATATTTCTTGTTGAATGTGGTGTTTTAACAGTATAATTTAATCAGTGTTTTTGAGCACATGGTAGAACAGCAGGATTTGATCACAGGGACTCTGAAGAAAAGAAAATATTTTAAAACCAGGCTTTAATTGCTACTAATGAAAGAGACAGCCAGGGCCCAGTTGTTCAAAGCTAACGACGTCGTTAGTTAACGATTCGTTAAAATTTTAATTGAGTGATACGCAAATATGCTGAAATTTTTTGCATTGCAAAAGCTACTCACATTTTTTCAGCAAAAAATACCAGAATATTGTGTATTGAATCCGCTAAAACAGTTAACGAAATGACCCTTAACGAGCTCGTTAAGCTAACGATGCTTTGAACAACTGGGCCCAGATAAATATTTTCAGCATGAAAACATACTGTGATGGTCTTATTATTGAAGCAAATGACCTTCATGTTCACCCTTTTCAACCCTGAGTTTCTGAAGTGGACTCTTCTATCGCTGAATGTGGACATATATATATTGTTGTAAATAGGGGTTTCAGTCAAAAATCAGTAACAGAAATTGAATGGCAAACAGTGTAGATCTTGATGAGATGGCTCATTATGAGCCATCTCATCTGGATCTGCACTGTTTGCAAAGGTATCTGTAATTGGTCCATAGGGATGAAAGCCTTAAACCCCAACTCATTGTTAGTTGCCACTTTGGTATGATTTTAATGAGATATGACAATGTACCCATGTCCTTTTGAATTAGAAAAAAAAAGAGATATTTAATATTTCATGCAAAAAAAAACAAAAAAAACATTATCTTGAGGTTTGGTCAAGTTTTATCTCCCCTGTACAAAGTACACGGACAGGTGGTTTTTCTCCGGGTTCTCCGGTATTCGCCCACCTTCGATGAACGATCAGCTCGATATAAGTGAAATATTCTTGAAAGGGCCGTAAAACCCAAATCAAAAAAAAAAAAAAAAAAAAAAAAAAAAAAAAAGTACACGGAGAGCTATTGTTAAAGCATTGTTGGGTTATGAAATCATCAAATAAACTTGATGTTAAGTATTAAGTATTAAATAACAAAAAATAAATAAATACTGATATTTTTTGATAAAAAAAAAATATATATAATTAGCTGTTGCAGTACAATGGCTACTGATATTTTTCCATCAAAAATATCTCGACAGAGTATTTAACGCTTAGCACTGTGGGTGAAATTTTCACTGACAACATATTGAAATGTTTTTCTTATTTTTCCCAGAAAACAGGATTTGACATTTCATGCAAATTATCTCCAGTGGATTGTCTCCAATGGAGACAATTTGCATGAAATATCAGATCCTGTTTTCTGGGCAAAATAAGAAAAAAACTATCACTAGTTTGTTAGTTGCTGTATTAGCCCAGAGTCATAAAGGTTAAGCCGGCCTCGGTGGCTCAGTTGGATGCGCCGTCCGACTGGAGACCAGGAGGTCGCGGGTTCAACCCCCACCGAGGTCAGCAACATTCTTTCGTGGTGATTGATCATGAAATATTTTCTACGGTCATTCTCTCCCTTCGGCTGATTCAAGAAGGGCAGTTGTCAGTTTCTGGCAAAAGAATGTGCACAATACTGGTTAACCGCTTAGAGGACTAAGCCTGCCCAGTAAACGTGTGGTTAGGTAAACTGACAGCGCTCAAAATGACCCCATTGGGTTGACTGGGCCGTAAAACCTCAACACAAACAAACTAACATAAAGGTTAAATTGTTTGTGTAAAAATGTTGGCTTGACAACTTTATAAGTTAACAATGGTTTGAACAATTGAGGCCAAGATTCTTAGATGTAACAAACATACTGTTGTATTTTAGGTGCTTCAGCTTGCTCAGCCACTAAGTCAGGAACAGTTACAGTGTATAGATGTATTACCAGCTGGAAAAACTATAGTAAACAGGTGAGAGTTTGATTATATTAGCATAGGTCTAGATAAGTGGGGGTATCAGATCAATATTTTTTTTATTTCTCCAGGAAAACATATGTTGTGGGTACTCATTAGAAGCACCTCGACAAGGCACTTCTAATGAGTAACACAACATATGTTTTTGTGGAGAAATAAGAAAAATATCAGTACTTTTAGATTGAAAAAAGCATCTTATCAAGGGCTATCATAGGTCAAATCATATGTCATAATAGCAGCAAAAGTCCAGATCAGACTGCTGTATGTGTGAACACTGCATCTGCATATAGTGATTAGGCTTTTGGTATACCGAAATAACCCTAAATATTGGGACAGACATGCCTGAGCGAACAGTGTAGACCCAGATTGTATGCAGCATAATGTGACGTCTGATAGGGTCTACACTATTTATTACTCATCCACAGGGAGTGAAATAGACTTTTTTTTTTTAGATTTTAGGATAAGTATGGTCAGGAGTCAAGGTGTCCCAATACTTAGGGTAAAATATGGTAAGCCTTCAAAACTAGCTACCTCAATGGTTCAGTCTGATGCACATGCAGCTAGTGATCAGGAGGTTGCAGATTCAGTCCCCGCTGGGTCCATCATGAAATAATTTCTTCCGTCATTCTCTCCCTTCCACTGATTCAAGAAGGGTAGTTGTCAGTTTCTGGGGAAAGAATGTGCACAATACTGGTTAACCACTTAAAGGACTAAGCCTACCTAAGAAAAGTGCGATAAGGTAAACTGACTGGCTGGATATTACCGTGTTGACTGTGCCATTTAATTCCAAATCAACCAACCTTCAGAATTATTAGCTGTTTCTTCCAGTTATCATCCAACTAGTGGGTGTACTGTACAAATATGCACTGAAGAAATAGCGTAATATTTTTGAGGTATATTATGCTAGTAGGTATGTAAATAAGTTCAAACTGCCTCAGTATAAGCAAGTCTGCTACTTTTGTTTTCTTTAATGTCTTCCTTGCTTTCAAAGGATTCATTTGTTTCAGAATTTATTTACGGGTGGCATTTATGCACAGATTTTGTTTTCAGATTTTCAAGTAGGCAAACACATGCCTTGTTGTGTTTGAACAATCTGTTTGGTTCCCTGGACACTGCAGCCTTTGGTGGTGTAGAGAAATTATACCCAGTCTGGCAAGGGTTGGTAACTTTGTCTAAGGAGCAGAACTGTAAGTTACATGATTTTATATTCAATATAAACTTAACTTTCTCTGGGCAGAATTTGTCAGTAGATGACAAATTGATGATGTTTTCCTTATTTTCCTCAGAAAATAGGATTTGACAATTCATGCAAATTTTCTCTTAGGAGACAAATTGTATGTGTGTGTGTGTGTGTGTGTGTGTGTGTGTGTGTGTGTGTGTGTGTGTGTGTGACAGAGAAACAAAGAGAATGAAAAATGAAAAACTGTATCACAAATTTTATCAGTTGATGCGCAAAGAGAGCCCTTTTGCAATTTGCAGACAGTGCTGACAGTGCAGGCCCAGATCAGTCTGCACTTATGCTCATGCTGATTTGGGCCTGTGTTGTCTGCTTACAGAATCATTGGATACTGCAGTATATGTCCACAAACAGAGAATGCTCAGATTAGACTGCACAGATGTGCATGCTGATCTGGACCTACATTGTCCGCAAATTGCAGAAGGATCCTTTTTGTGCATTTGACATCAACTTATATTCTTATCCAGCATTCTGATCAATGACATATACCCACAATTATCATAAATTATAGCTACAAACTTGTTGCATTGCATACAGTAATGTGTACTGGTCTATATGTCTACAACATGCTGGCAGAATGCCAAACAGTGTAGACCCTGATTAACCATAACATTTTTCTGAGCAAATTCAGCAAATGACAAATTGATATTTTTCTTCTTTTGTTCCCAGGAACCAGGCTCTGACATTTTATGCAGATTGTCTCCTGTTGACAATTTGCATGAAATATCAAACATTTTTTGGGGGGAAAATTAGAAAACTATTTTAGATTGTCATTTTCTGAAAATTTACCCAGCATGCTAAGCATTAATGACACATGCCCACAGTTATCCTCAATACATATGTATTAACTTGCTTCAGTACATACACTGCAGACGCTGATAAAAGTCTCCAGAACCCATTTGTTCAAAGTATCGTTAGCTTAACAAGCTCGTTAGTGGTCAAAATGTTAACTGTTCCAGTAAGAACAATATCTGATTCACAGGTATTTTTGCTGAAAAAAATGTGAGTAGCTTTTGCAATGAGTAGCTTTTGCATTGCTACTCACATTTTTTCAGCAAAAATTTTCAGGCAAAAATTGCCTTATCTGGAGCTATTTATACATTTTTTTCAGCAAAAATATATGCCATATTTAATGATCAAAGTTTAAATGATACATTAACTAATGGCATCATTAGTTTTGAACAACTGGGCCCAGATATTTAGTGTAAATATCATGATAAACTCTCTTTTGTAGGTATAGAAAACCAGGAATTGGTAGAGGCCATAACCAGTGCAATGAGAGCTTTAATAGAAAAACTTACAGAAGAAGACTCTTCGAAGGTAAACTTTTCCCTTCTTTTCTCATTTGATTCTTAGCATTCTGGTTAAAATTTTAGCAGACACCATTTTGAAATTTTTTTCTTATTTTATATCCTGTTTTGTCCAGGGAGTATTCAGTAATAATGAAATGACAAGACCAACAAAATGGCATGTGTGCTTAACGAAAACTCAGATCTGCCTGCGCATCCACCCAGCCTGATAAGTCTTTGCTTTGCACTCAATGGGTAGCTAAGGACCCAAGCTTTCTTCATGTGGACAGTGAATACTCTGATCAGACTGGGTGCATGCCCAGGCTGATCTGTGTCTTCGCTGGGCGCACATGCCATTTTGTAGGTTTTGTCATGCGCTGGCTTGAATGATTTCTCACGCTGTGATGGGTAAAAATTTCAGCAGTGAACATTTTGAAATAGTTTTGTTATTTTTTCCTAAAAAATAGGCTTTGACATTTCATGCTGTATTTGAAATCAAGCATTTTAGCCTTCATGAAATGACAGACATAGAATCTGTACTATTTCCTTTTTTATATTTTATTTAAAATCCTCTGGCATTATTGTAATGTTCCTGAGTATTATAGATCTTTACTAGACCTGATGGACATGCAGAGTGGTAGTATATACCATAGCTTCATGTAGGAGGGGGTATCTACATATTTTTCTTATTTCTGCACAAAAGCATATGTTGTGGGTACTCACTATCCGATGTTCGTCTAAAAATTGCTGGTTGAGTGGCAAATAGTGAAGACCCTAATGAGATTCATGTTCTGCAGCATCTCATCTGGGTCTATACTGTTTGCGCAGGCCTGTCTTTCTTATCATTTTTTAGAGAAAATAAGACTTGAAAATAAAAAAAAATAAATAAAAATGTTGTCTGCTGCAGTTGTGATTAGTACCTAATTTTGCTGTTCAGAATGAGCGAATAAATTTAAATAGTATTGTTTTGCAGTTTTCTGACATATCAGCAGTTGACTTACAGTACATGTTTGAGATGGCTTTGAAATGTCAGTGGTCTGATGTTCGAGTGAACTCACTGAGAATTGTCTCGACAGTTGGTGCTCTGGTAGCTAAATCTCCAGAACCAAAACCAGTATTAAAGGTAATATCTTAACCCTGAAAAGGCTTTTCACAACAGATGGCATTAAAAACTATATTTTTCTCATTTTAAGAGATATTAAGGCTGAACATTTCTTGTTAATTGTCTGTATAGTTGCCTAGATGTCACTTAAAATGTCAAAGCCGTACAACAACGGCACTTTTTATTTATACTGAGGACTTGTTAAGGAGGAGTATTTGATGATAATTTAGCAATAATTTTCTCCTATTCTCCATAAAAACATATGTTGTGGGTACTTATTATGTTGTGGGTACTCATTATGTTGTGGGTACTCATTAGAAGTGCCTGGCTTTAGAAGTGCCTCAGCCAGGCACTTGTTTGTGGGTACTCATTATACCCCCGACATACGAAGTATGTGGGGGTATGTATATAGTTTTCGCTTTTCCGTTCGTTCATTCATACGTACGTTCATTCATTCGTCTTTCCGTCACAGGGTCAAAGTTTTTGCGTTAAAGTTTATAAGACCTCATATTTTGAAGACCCTTTGATGGATTTCATTCATATTTGGCATGATGGTAGATATAGGTCTAAAGTTTTTATCAGCACCATCCCCTTCCCGGGGGTGACCTTGGGGTCAAGGTCATGGACTTAGAATTTTCATAAAGTCAGGGTCAAAGTTTTTGCGTTAAAGTTTATAAGACCTCATATTTTGAAGACCCTTTGATGGATTTCATTCATATATGGCATGTTGATAGATATAGGTCTAAAGTTTTTATCAGCACCATTCCCACGCTGGGGGTGACCTTGGGGTCAAGGTCACAGACTTCGAATTTTCATAAAAAAGTCAAGGTCAAAGTTTTTGCATTAAAGTTTATAAGACCTCATATTTTGAAGACCCTTTGATGGATTTCATTCGTATTTGGCATGATGGTAGATATAGGTCTAAAGTTTTTATCAGCACCATCCCCACCCGGGGAATGACCTTGGGGTCAAGGTCACGGACTTAGAATTTTCATAAAAAAGTCAAAGTTTTTTGTGTTAGTTTATATAGCTATATCAAGACCCTTTAGGAATTTCATTTATATTTGACATGTTGCTAGATATCGGCCTAGAGTCTTACTCCGCATGATCCCAACTCAGGGTGTGACCGAGGTCAAGGTCACGAACTTAGAATTTTCATATAAAAGTAAAAAATTTTTGCGTTTAAGTTTATATAGCCATATCATCAAGACCTTTTGTTAAATTTCAGTATTCCCTAATTGAAAGGCCAGCGGATATAGCTGTCAGCAAGGAATCTGTTGGTCTGTCCGTCCATCTGTTGAAGCATTATTTGTTCATACTTTATTTTTGTCTTAGGGTCAAAGTTTTTACGTTAAAGTTTATAAGACCTCATATTTTGAAGACCCTTTGATGGATTTCATTCATATTTGACATGATGGTAGATATAGCTCTAAAGTTTTTATTGCCACCATCCCCACACCGGGGGGTGACCTTTGGGTCAAGGTCACGGACTTCCAATTTTCATAAAAATGCCAAAATTTTTGTGTTTAAGTTTATATAGCTGTATCGTCAAGACCCTTGTGGAATTTTATTTATATTTGTCATGTTGCTATATATATCGGCCTAGAGTCTTACTCGGCATGATCCCCACCCCAGGTGTGACCGAGGTCAAGGTCATGAACTTAGAAGTTTCATTTAAAAGTAAAAGTTTTTGCTTTAAGTTTATATAGCCATATCATCAAGACCTTTTGTTAAATTTTCTTATACCCTAATTGAAAGGTTGAGTGGATATAGCTATCAGCAAGGAATCTGTTTGTCTGTCCATCCATCTGTTGAAGCATTATTTGTTCATACTTTACTTTTGTCTTAGGGTCAAAGTTTTTACCTTAAAGTTTATAAGACCTTATATTATAAAGAGTCTTTGATGGATTTAGTTCATGTTTGGCCTGATGGTAGATACAGGGCTTAAGCTTTTATCAGCACCAACCCTATCCCGGGGAATAACATTGGGGTCAAGGTCACAGACTTAGAATTTTCATAAATAAGTCAAAATTTTTGTGTTTATGTTTATATAGCTATACCATCAAGACGCTTTGAGGAATTTCATTTATATTTTACATGTTGGTAGATATAGGTCTAGAGTTTTACTCAGCATCATCCTTATCCTGGGGTATGACCTTGAGGTCAAGGTCACAGTCTTAGAAATTTCATATAAAAGTAAAAAAAAAAAAAAAATTGCATCTAAGTTTATATTGCTATATTATGAAGACCCTTTTGTTGGTTTCATTAATATTAAGCATGATGGTATATATATAGGTCTGAATTGTTTCTCGGCACCATCCCCAAGCTGGGGCATGGCTTTTAAGTCAAGGTCACAGACGTTTCAAACAAATGTCATTTTTGCTTATATTATGAAGACTGATTTCACTGGTATATGGTGATAGTTAAAGGGCTAAAGTTTTATTTAGCTCAATCCCTGCACCTGTGCCTGACCTTTGAGGTCAAGGGCTTCATATTACTGTGTGATTGAATTTTTTCAATGTTATAACATATAGCATACAACTGCCATCTCCAGAGTCAAATCTACATACTTTGTGCTCTTTAAAAAGTGGCAGTAGCGCTAGTCGGAGGTATATGTGCCCCACTGGGCACTTTGTCTAGTTAGAAGTGCCTTAGTGAGACACTTCTAATGAGTACCCACAAGTTGCTTCTAATGAGTACCCACTACATGTTTTTATGGAGAAATAAGAAAAATTATCCCCCAATTATCCCTAAATACTCCTTAACAAGTCCTCTGCTAGAGCTGTGAATTTTATCTAGATATACCTTTTATCTACTGCTTTACAGCTTGGATATGCTGTTTATCAAATAAAGGCAATGAATTGTTCACAAACTTTACACATGTATATAACTTTATTTTGTATTAAATGTGAATATGTTTGTCCTCGAGTAACTATACTGACCCAAGTAAGAAATGTGGCCTTGTAACAATCATAAATTTCACTAAAATTTGGATTTATGAAAATATATTTTAGCTTTCTGCTTAACATTATCAACAAACCACCACTTTATATTTGCGTACATTAAACAATGTGTCCATGCCAATTGTGACGTTTTGGCTTGCCTTTACAAAAGTACAGGAAGAGTTATTGCACTACCGCCGACGGTGGCAGCAGCGGCATTAACAAAGACGCTAAAGTTTTATGTCAGAGTTTTATTTTCTAAATCCTTTGATGGATTTAGTTTGTATTTGGTATGATTATAGATGTTGGTCCAAAATTTTATTGAGCACTATCCCCACCCCTGCTCAGGACCTAAAGGTTAAGGTCATGGACTTAGAAATTTTTATTTAAAATTTTGCATCTTAATTTCTTAATCCTTGCATGGATTTACTTTATATTTGGCATGATTATAGATGTTGATCCAAAATTTTATTCGGGCACAATTCCCACGTCTGCTTATGACCTATAGGTCAAAGTCACAGACTTAGAAGAATTCAGCTCATGACTGTATGGCACTTCTTTGCACAGAACCTTTCATTATCATCCTTCCATCGTCTCGATATCACTTACATAATGTTGAAAGGGACATAAAACAACAAACCATTATCATCACAGACTAAGGAATTTATGTTAAAGCTTTGCGTCAAAAGTTTAAAGATCTGTTAATTTTGCATGAATTTACTTTATATTTGGCATGAGTATAGATATTGGTCCAAAATTTATTCAGCACTACCCCCACTCCTGCTTATGACCTAGAGGTTAAGGTGACTGACTTAGAAATTTATGTTTTTGTGCCAAAGTTTTTAAGACCTCTTACTCAAAACATGTTTTCAAAGAGAAATAAGAAAAAATATTACATGGATACCGGGAGCTATGAATAAGTTCTTGAAAGAGGGCCAAATAAGAATGAATATATTTTCTACTTGTAAGTTAACTGTTACTTGATGTTTTAGAGGCAGTTTGATCTAGGTCTTCTCTTTTTGCTCAGACATTTTTGCCCAAATATTTAGGATCGGTGTTTACATTGTATGATTTCAGGATATAGGTTTATTTTTGCTAGAAGTTGTGAGTAAGGATACAGATCTCTGGGTTGTAGCGGAAGCTTTAGACGCAATATTTGATGTGTTCGGAGAAGATCATATTGACCCCATTGTGAGAGAGATTGGTCTTGTAGAAAAACTGAAAACTGTAGCTCCAGTTCTCAAATCGAAGGTAAACTACTGTCCAATTGACATCTCTCTGAAAGACGTTTTTTGTTTGGCGTTTATTTAAATGAACATATTTTGTTCTTATTGACCATATCTTATCGGAAATCATTTGTCTTCTCTGTTTATGTGTTCTGTTCTCAAATTTTTACAGTAAAATAAATTTATGGCCAAAAATTGGTCTGACCTACGCAATTTCTATAGTAAAGTAATTTTTTGGATTTTTTGTCTAAGAAAATATCTTTTTATTTTTCTTTGCTGAATTTTAATTATTGATGTTTCACAACAACATTGTGAAAATTTCGGAAAAAATGATCAAGCGTAACTTGTTGAAAATCTGCCTCCAAGTTAACCTACCCTACAGATTTCTGCATAATTTACGTGCATTTTTACCATGGGAAAAAGTGAAAATATTTGATTTTTTAAAAACCAGTGACTAGAATAAAACTTTTTGTGCATAGGTAGTTACGACAAATGGTTTTGCATTAAAGCATGACAAAAGTTTTCAAATTTACTTCTGTTTAAAGCGCCAAGCAAACAACGACTTCCTGAAAGCTGTTAAAAGCACAATAGGTTTGATCCCCACTGTGGAAAACTACTGTTCTAAACCAAGCAGTGTAGACTTTGTTCAGTCTATGCACTTGGGGTGACTAGGGTTTTCCTTAGCATGTAAAAATGGTAATTTTGATCCCAGTTTTTAAAAATTTGTCCCCATAAAATATTAGGATCTCTATACATTTGTATCTGTAAGGGGACAATATTAATTTTTATGCGGCCAAAGAGAAAAAGACTAGGTCTCAGTGTTTGACAGAGTGCTTTGGCACATTGACTTATTACTGCTGTGATTTCAGATTCAGTGGTTGTTCAGTTGATTAAATTTAAGAAAAAAAATGCCACTTTCTTGCTGAAGATAAGTGGTTTTCACCAGGTACTGTCAGGTCATCCACCACACTGGCCTGTTATGATAACCTAAAGATGTAGAAAATAGCATCAAATTAGAGCCTTGGCCATTGTTAACCCTTGCCGTGCTGATAGAAAAATTAAGATGACACGCCCACTTCTAATTGTTGATACATACATGTATTCACATACTGAATGACAAACTGCAGATCCGGATCAGTCAACTTCTTTAGAAACCAACTAACTGGGATCTACATTGTTTGCAAAGGCTGGGCATAGCCAGATTTAGCAGAACCAGGGTTAAACTTTAGTATCCGCTGGGCAAAATGACTGATTAATTTTTCCCAGAAAAAGGAAAATGAAAAAAAAAAATTAATCCTTTCGACCCAGCGAATAAAAAAAGATTCTTTTGCCAACACAGAAGATCCAGATGAGACAGCTTTTTTTTTTTTATTTTAACACTTTTATGCCGAGTGGATTCTCCTAGCTCAACTTTTTGGAAAGGTCTATTTCCAGTAGAAGGGTTTCTGGGTAGTTTTTATTATTACCACGTTTTATAGAAATCCTGTACCTAATGCAAAGAGTGTAGACTCTGATCAGATGCCACATTCTGCAGCATCTGATCTGGGTCTACACTTTTTGCCAATGTCCCTTTTATGGGATGCTAGGCTTAAATGGGTTAAACTGAAACCCAATTCAAGGTTGGTAGAGTCCATTTCAGAAACTCAGGGATGAAAGGGTTAAACTCTAATCCGCTGCTATTTAAATCAAGTAGGTTAAAGGCTCCATATTGCTCAAAAATAGACATTTTTATCCAAGAAAGGTTTAATAAATTGATATATGGTATTAATATGATCATTAAATGTGGCATCTGGCAGCCTGTAAAATTTCAGTTAGTCTCTCACTTTTGAACTGGATCAAAAATGAAATGATTTTTTTTATCACATCTCTGAATTAGTGTTGCCAACATTAATTCGGAGATAGCATAAAAAAATCATTTCATTTCTGATCCAGTTCAAGAATGAGAGACTAACTGAAATTATACAGGCTGTCTGGTGCCACATTTTATGATTGTATTCATTCCATATCAGTTTATTAAACCTTTCTTGGATAAAAAAAAATGTCTATTTTTGAGGAATATGGAGCCTTTAAAGTTGAAACATCTTCCAGATCCTAAGAATGTGTTGACTCTTCTTATAGTAGAAGCATCTGGGTGGCTGATTGGTTAGCGCTTCCGACCAGATCACAAGGTCCCAGATTCGAATTCCACTGGAATTCCTCTCATGACTGTTTGTCACATCATTGCACAGAGCCTTTCATCATAAACCTTCTGTCATCTCGATATGACTTAAATAATGTTGAAAGGGACGTTAAACACCAAATCATCCTCTTTCGTTATCACCCTTCCATTGTCTTGATATAACTTACTAATGTTGTAAGAGAGTAAAAGATAACTTATTAATGTTGTAAGCGGTGTGAAACACCAAACCACCTTATCTGGTCTGATAGTGCAGATGCCCAGACAAATTAAGGAGAAATGATAGTCAGAATAGTTTTTTGTCCTTTTCTGAAAAGGAGTCTACTCTATAAGGAAAGAATTTGCTCCCACCGGGAGCAAATTCTTTCCTTATCGAGCAGATCCTTTTTCAGAAGGGTTTTGGCATGCAGTAAAGCAAACAGGAAGTTGCAAAACTGGTCTCCCATGCCAGAAATGGCTAAAAATCAACCAAGTGAATTCAGTCCCTTTTAAGTTGGTGTATTTTGCATAGATTATTCATTATATGACCTCCATCCAGCAACGGGGATGGTTTTTAACCCATTTTAGTCTAGAGACCTCAAGAGGATAATTGGCAAACAGTTCAGACCCAGATTAGGTACTTGTTGATGAAATTCAAATGGGTGCCCACAACATATGCTTTTATAAAGAAAATCAGAAAAAAAACACACACACACACACACACACACACACACACACACACACAAAGATTGTATTAGCAACATTAGATAAATCCCTTGCTTTTTTTTTTTTTTTTTGAAAGTGTTCTCATAATATAGGTGGATACATAGATTACCACAAGTTTTCTCTAATTTTGAAAAACCTAAGCACACAGTGTGGTAATTATGTCGAATAGGGTATGTACAATGGTATGTACAGTATGTAGCAGCCACTTTTCATATTTCCCTCAGTGCTGTTTTGCTATATATTTAAGTGCTCTATAACAGTCACTAACCTGCAATGGCCGATTTTGTGAATTTGCAAGGGTAGCTATTGTAGGATGGTTGCACTGCACAGGCTGATCTGTGCCTTCCTTGTTGGCATATACATGTACATTCAAATCTGTTTTAAGATTCATCCAGACTACTCATAGGTCTAGATAAGAGTGGGTTCAGGTTAATATTTTTCTTATTTCTCCACAAAAACATATGTTGTGGGTACTCATTAGAAGTGCCTCAGTGAGGCGCTTCTAATGTGCACCACAACATATGTTTCCGTGGAGAAATAAGAAAAATATCAACACTTTTGGATGGAAAAAAGCGACTCAACAAGAGTTATGAATCCTGTAAAACACCAAATCATCATCTGACAAAAATATATGCACAAGTACTGGTTAACGGCTTAGAGGATTAAGCCTGCTCAGGAAAAGTATGAGTAGGTCAACTGACTGAGCTCGACATGACACTATTGGGTTGTCTGGGCTGTAAAACCACAAACTCAGAAAAAAAAGATTCCTTGTTTGAATAAAATGTCCTATTTTATCCACTAGCAAAAGACAGGAGTCAGTAGACTATGCTTAGCACTCTGGGTAAAATTTTCAGCAGACGACATTTTGAAATATTTTTCTTATTTTTCTCAGAAAACAGGATATGACATTTCATGCAAATTGTCTCCTAAGGAGACAATTTGCATGAAATGTCAAATCCTGTTTTCTGGGAAAAATAAGAAAAATAACATCATTTTGTCGTCTGCTGAAAATGCCCAGAGAGTGGTAAAGGTTAAGTATTATCACTCCTTTACTAATTAAAACATTTAGGATATGACTTGTTCAATGATACAGTTATATTTTATCTTGGTAAACTCTGCTTCAATTTTCCCTGATATTGTTTTTGTCTTTTCTGATATTTTTTATTCTTGTATTTACAGATTCACGGCAACAAGAAGATGCTTGGTCAACGTCACCCAGTGATTGTTACAGCAAGAACCAATCTTATCCGTTTCATCAAATATAAATCGACTCATTAATTTAACATTTCTTACACATTCTTTTACTTTTAATGTTGTTGTGTATCAGTATAGTGAAACATAGCTCCGGAAACTTTTAAACCAAAAGAATTTTTAAATGTGTTTTTCAACATTATTGTCGTCACAACAATATCTTAATTTGAAATATTCTGAAGTTAGGGGATGCTTCACCTTTAATGATAAACAGTGCAGATCCAAATGAATTGGCTTCTTCAATTGGCTTCTACACTGTTTGCAAAGGCAGGGCATATCTCAGCACATCAGGAGTGGGGTTAAGCTTCCCTCATTTTTTTGCCCGAAAAAAAGCAGTTTCATGTGCTCTTCCTAAAAATTGGTAATTTTCTTTTTAATTTAATACAAAAATAAGGACCCCACTAATTGTTTTTCAAGAACCATCCTATTTTTAATTCTGACAACATAACATGTTGGGGTACTCATTAAACATCTTTTTTGCATAACATGTCTTAACCCTTTTCCTGCTAAAAAAGTTTCTGATCTGGGTCTTTGGAAGAGATACTCTTAGCTGAGCACATGCTATTTCCCTCTTTTTCCATCAGTTTTCTTCACACTCGCACATGTGATGTTATCAACTGACTGGCTAACTGTTAGTGCAATAGTTGTGATCATGTGACTATCAGGTGATAGATAGTCAGGTTACAAACTGGTGTTTGTTTCACATAAAAAAAGAGAAAAGAACAGAACTCCCTAAGAAACTAGTACCTACGGTAGGAAAGATTTGACAACTTGCTATATGTCTACCATTTGTGTACATTAATCACCAGAAGTTGTTTAACTCTTTCCCTGCTAGTGGTGACTTTTGTTGTCTGCTGATAACCTTTGCAAACAGTTTGGACCCAGATCAGGCCAGACAAAACATTGGGCCTGATCTGGATCTAAATTGTTTGACACTCTGATGGTGCTTCTGAAAGATTTTTTTGAAAAAGTTAATTTAAAAAATCCACAGACGATAAAAATGCATACAAAATTACCCAGCATGCAAAGACTTAAGTAGAGTTTGCGCGGTTGGCACAGAAGCCTTTTTGATCGGGTAGGGGTGAGACATAAAAGAAAAACAGAAAACTGAAAGTGATGAAATCTGTGTGTGATTTTGGAAAATTATTCCTCTGATTGGCCTGGAACACAGACAAACAAAGGTTTTTGATAAAATACATTGCCTCCCCTGTTGGACAAGCTAGAACTAAAGGATGGGCCTTGTTTCTGGAGGTGCTTAGGTGCTCACAAATAGGCCTGCCCCCCTGAAAACTTATATACACGCGACCCACAGGACAAGGGTTAAATTATTTTTTAATGAGATGTTCATAATATTTTTATTTTTCCACATTCTCTTTCTTTCATAAATTGTTAATGAATAGATACAAATATACGAGCATGTACATGTATACAGGCCAGAATTACTGATTAGATGTATAATTAAAATGGTTTGTTGTGGATTGTTTGATTTTAATTCATTTTACAAAGTACCATGTAGTCACTTGTTTTCCTTGGCACAAAAAAATGTTTCAGATTCATAATATGTTCAGTGTAAAATGACACTTATGCCATATGCAAACAATGAAGACCCAGATCAGCCAATTCATCTCCACAGTCTGATCAAGACCTCTTTTTGTCAAAATATTCTATGGTATTCCATTAATTCTGTTGGCAGGTAGTGAAGCCCCTGATCAGAGTACACAAATGCACAGGGCCCAGTTGTTCAAAGCTAACGGCATCGTTAGCTAACGATTCGTTAAAATTTCAATCAAGTGATACACAAACATGCTGAAATTTTTTGCTGAAAAAATGTGAGTAGCTTTTGCAGTGCAAAAGCTACTCACATTTTTTCAGCAAAAAATTTCAGAATATTGTATATTGAATCCACTAAAACAGTTAACGAAATGACCCTTATAATAATAATAATAATAATAATAATCGACTTTATTTATAGAGGGTAACACATTTAGTAATCTAGTACTAATCTTCCATGTGGCCCTCTTTTTTCCTGGGTAGAAACCAGTACTAAGCAATGTGGATAAAGTCTCTTGCTCAAGGAAACAACACTTGCAGTTAGTGGGGATCGAACCCAGTACCGCTCGATCTCGAGTCCGATGCTTTACCACTAACGAGCTCGTTAAGCTAACAACGCTTTGAACAACTGGGCCCAGGTTAATAGGCCTTCCTTGTTCCCAGATGGCATAAGGGCAATTTTCTTGTGATTCACAGGTGACTTTAGCTGCAACTTCAAAAAATGTACCTTCTAGAAAATGTACCTTCGGTTATGTGTGCCCAGCAATAATTCTAATCAGCCTGCTTATTTGTGCAGCTGAACAGAATCTTTCCTGGGCACATTTTGGATAGCCAAGGATGCAGAGTTTCTTCATGCAGAAAATGAAGACTGTTCAGGATGCATGCTGATTTGAGTCTTTGTTGGGCACACATGTTAGAATGTACTTTTCTCACATTGCCTCCCATTTTGTTGTGATTGTGTACTACAAACCTGGAATCTTTGTTTCCTAGCTCCAGCTAAGGCACCATTTGTATGCCCCCTGTCTGTCCGTCAGCGTCCGGTGTTAGCAATTTGCATTTAAGTTTTTCAGGCAGGGGCATCCCTGTCCTTTGGACTTATTTCTAATTCAACCTGAAAGTGGTGATATTTCTTTTATGTCTCCACAAAAATATATGTTGTGGGTGTTTCTAATGTGTACCTATCACATAGAGAAGTGAGAAAAATATACAATAAAATTCAGTTATTAAGACCATCTTTGGGACTGCTTAAAAGTGATCTTATTGGTGTGGTGGTATTAATATTGAATATGGAATAATAAGAAAGAAACCATTTTGGAATAATAAGAAAGAAACCATTTTGTACTGATAGAAGTTGCTCTTAATAATTTCAGCAGTGATTTACTGAGATTTATCAGTGAATTATAATCTATAATTTACTGAGTGAATTATTTCATTTTTAACGTTTTGACATCATAATTGCTAGGCAATGTTGCTGACGTTGTTAGTAACAACAATAACAATAGTTGACTTTTTGCGGAAAATTTGATAAAATCATGGAAATCAGACAGCAATTTTCACATCCAGTTGGTATTTTCGAGGAAAGACCTGCGACACAAATATAAAGTATGATTTTCTGGATAATCCAGCTCAACTTTCTTGACATTTTTGTGTCTGTATTTCAAGCACAGGATGATTTTTGCATTAAAGTGAAAACAAGATGGCGACTGATTTCAAACTAAACCACGCCTCTTGAAATTCATGCACTGACTGGAACTATTTTGGTAGGAAATCGTAATGGCTGAATGTGAAAATTCAAAGGTAAAACATGGATGAAAATGTAATAAACAGTATATTTGTGTTTTTTTTTGATCGATTACGGGGAAATAATTCACTCGTGTTCTAAGGTTTGCTTGTAAAAAACTATTCGCTTCGCTCACTCGTTTTTTACGCGCAAACCTTAGAACACTAGTGAATTATTTCTCCATAATGGATCCAAACAACCAAATAAACTCTATGGTCTTAATTTTCTGTGGTCTTAATAGCGAAAGTTTACTGTATATCCGGATACTCCTCTTATATGTTGCTAAGCTGTTTGTTTATTTTCATGATTGCAGCATTGATTGCAGCATTGCTAAACTTACAAATCAAATAAATATGGAAATGTTTCAGTATAGATTAGAGTTTTATTTCTTAACCCTGGTCCTGCTGAACCTGGATACATTTAGCTTTTGCGAACAGTGTAAGTATGTGAACTTTGTCATTAAGTATGTGAACTTGTATCCACAGGCTGGATCAAGTAATCTGATTGGCTGAAAATCATAAGTAGGCCTGGCATGAAAATAAGAAGTGGGTATGGCTTCATGATTTATTAAGCATGGCAAGGGTTAATTGCCTTTTATAGCTTGATTGGGCAATTTTTTGACATGCAATTAAGGGGACTAGATACATTTTCCGCCATTTCTGCCAAGGGAGACAACTTTGCTGACAACTTTTGTGACTTCCTGTTTTCATATTGGAGCAAATTCTTTACCTTTAAGATAGACCCCTTTCAGAAGGGAGGCAAAATTCATTTTTGCGGAGTTGCCTGCCCTGAAAGGGTAGCTGTTCACCTTAAGAAAACTATAGTCCACCAGTAGCACTCTTTACATCTTTGAAAATGGAGACCAGCACCTTGTGGGGTGGAGGTGACAATTTCATTGCTTTGTTGCTTCATCTCTGTTTTGGGGGTGATGCCTTCATCTATGCTCACCAATTACAAGAAGAAACTCAGGACCTGCATGAGAAATAGCAACATTTATTTTTGACATACAAAACCAAGTCTGTTTCTGGTCAGGTCCAACAATCTATTACCTTGCACATCTTAAAGGGAAAAGCAGTGTTGCTGAAAAATGTATCTGAGATGCAAGATCTTGACGAACTGTGTATTTTGATGCAAATTAGATCAAAATCAGATGATAAATAAGTTATCAAGGTTTGAAGATATCAAAATTGCTTTATGGGTGCCACCATTTTGAATATTTAATGAGGCTTTATGATGTCATGAAGCCTTGATTTAATATGCAAAATCTAAATACCGTTACATAAGTACTGCAACAATACTCAACCTCTTTATTTGTGTGTACAGTGGAATCTCGATAATTCAAACTCCAATAATTCAAAATTCTCGTGCATTTTAACCCTCAATTATTCAGTCTCAATAATTCAAACAAAACTGTTTGGTCCCTTTGACTTTAAATTATCGAGGTTCCACTGTATATATACATGTAGTTTCTTTAGGTATTTATGGATTTTGCTTGAAAGCCGCATTTATTTCTATCAGAAACATTTTATGATTTTGAAATATTTAGAACCTTATTAAATGTTCAAAAATGGCAGTGCCCGTGATAATGGTTTTGAAATCTTTAAACGTCTTTATTTTCCTTAGTTTTTAGATTTTGATCAAATTTACATCAAAATACATGATTTGTGAAGATCTTTCATTCTTCACCAACCTTGGGTTATCTTCAAGTTTGTGATGGATGACTGCATAGATGTGCTCCTGGGAGATAACCAAATCAGTAACAATATACACTCTGTGTTACACTTCTGTCTGCCATGATTTAAGCCTTACAGCACTTATCTTAATTCAGCAGACAATATTTCTTTTTATTTTCTATTTTACCCAGAAAATAAGGTTTGACATTTCATTTTGAGTTGTCTGCTAATGTCTGACTATCAGAGGGATGGTTGGATGAGGCAAAGGTGTCATGTATTGTATGTCATTGGGGCATCCAGTTGATAATGGCTTACGGTTGGACGAGGCCTGCTATCCTTGCAGCAGGTAAGGGTAGAGGGGTAATGTTTTTATTTCTTCTGTTTCTTCACTTTCATTCATTAGCTCGCCTGCACAACGTTCACAGAGAGCTGTTGTACTACCCCCGGCATTTGCGTGGATGTCGGTGTCCACAAATGTTAAAGTTTTCATTAAAGTTTTTAAGACCTCATTATTTCCTAACCTTATCACTGATTTGCTTCATCTTTGGTATGATGATACATATTGGTCCAAAATTTTGCACAGTACTATCCCCACCATTCTAGGTCATGTCAAGGTCAAGGTCACAGACTTAGAATTTTCATGTTAAAATTTTATGTTGGAAGTTTTTAGCATCTCATTACTTCTAAACTACATGATGGATTTAGTTTGTATTTGCTATCATGATAGATACTGGTCAGAAGTTTTTATCAGCACCATCAGCACTCATGACCTTGACCGTGTGGTCCACTTTACAGACTTAGAATTTAAATGTTAAAGTTTTCGTTAAAGATTTTAAGACCTCATTTTTTCCTAACCTTATCACCGATTTCATTCATCTTTGGTTTCATGATACATATTGTCCAAAATTTTGCACAATACCACCCCACCACCCTAGGTCATGTCAAGGTCACAGACTTAGAATTATTATGTTATGTCAAAGTTTTTAGGATCTCATTACTTCTAAACTACACGATGGATTTAGTTCCTATTTGGTATCATGATAGATACTGGTCAAAACATTTTATCAGCACTCATGACAGTGACCTTGAGATCGACGTCACAGACTTAGAATCTAAACGTTAAAGTTTTTGTTAAAGTTTTTATGACCTTATTATTTCCTAACCTTATCACAGATTTCATTCATCTTTGATGATACATATTTGTCCAAAATTTTATGCAGTACCATCCCCATCACCCTAGGTCATGTCAAGGTCAAGGTCACAGACTTAGAATTTTCATGTTAAAATTTTACGTCAAAGTTTTTAGGATCTCATTACTTCTAGATTACATGATGGATTTTGTTCCTATTTGGTATCATGATAGATACTGGTCAAAAGTTTTTATCAGCACAATCAGCTTTCAAGTTAAGGTCACAGACTTAGAATTTAAATGTTAAAGTTTTTTTTAATGATTTTAAGACTCGTTATTTCCTAACCTTATCACCGATTTGATTCATCTTTGGTACGATGATACATATTGGTCCAAACTTTTGTCCAGTTCCATCCTCACCACCCTAGTTCCTGTTAAGGTCAAGGTTACAGTCCTGCAAAAATTTTCCTGTTAAAATTTTATGTCAAAATTTTAGGACCTCATTACTTCTAAACCAAATGATGGATTTAATTTATATTTGGTATCATGATATATATTGGTCCAAAGTTTTTATCAGCACCATCAGCACTCATGACAGTTACTTGGGGTTGAGGTCACACACTTAGAATTTTAAAAATGTTAAAAGTTTTTGTTTACGTTTTTAAGACATTATTTCCTAATCTTATCACCAAATTGATTCATCTTTGGATTGATGAATATTTTGCACATTGCAATCCCCCCACCCCACCCCAGGTCATGTCAAAATCAAGGTCACAGACTTAGAATTTTCAAAATGTGCAATATCAGGCGAGCTATCCTGTCTGGTGACAAGTCTTGTTTTTCTTTCTCCCCTGTCCCTCTTTTTCATCTCTACTAACTCTTCTAAATCCTTTCTTCCTTTCCCTGGGAGATGACACAAATGACCCACAAGGGTTGACGTGTCGTTAAACCCCAATTCAATAAAATCTGACTAGCAGACAATTCACATTAAATGCCAAGGCTTTTTTCTCTTAACCTTTATCACTCTGGGCATTTTCAGCAGATGACAAATTGATGATATGTTTCTTATTTTTCCCCAAAAAACAGGATTTGACATTTCATGCAAATTGTTAAGAGACAATTTGCATGAAATGTCATATCCTGTTTTCTGGGAAAAATAAGAAAACAATTTCAAAATGTCATCTGCTGAAAATTTTACCCAGAGTGCTATTAAAGCGTTAAAAAATAATAAAGCAAATTTAGAATGTCGTCTTCTACAATTTTTCTTAGCACATTAAATGTTAACCCATTTATGCCTAGTGCTCCATAAAAAGGGCATTGGCAAACAGTCTAGATCCAGATCAGATCTGATAAAGGTCTACACTGTTCACATAAAATACAGGAATTCCTTTGAAAAAAATTGTAGTAATAAAAACCAACCAGACACCCTGCTATTTTAAACAGACCAGTCCAAAGAGTTGTGGTTGAAGCGTCCACTCGATGTAAATGGGTTAATGAACCTTGGAAATGGTCTTTGTGTCACAATGCTGACTGGCATTCCAGGATGGGGGCATTTTCCAGATTCTCTTTGCCACTTTTAAATTCAGCTTCTTCACCATAATGTATGAAGATGCTTCCTCTTCAGGTATGGCAATCATGTCCTGGGAGACCATTTGTATGAAATGTCAAAGCCTATTAAATAAGAATAATATCATCAATTTGATATCTGCTCCTTGAGCCTCAGTTTCTAGTTGTAAAGATTCACTTGACGGCATAGTTATGAATTAACACAGGTTCAGTTGGAAAAATGGTATTTATGCGTTCTTATACAAGTTATATTACCCCTTGATAATTGTCAAGCGCTATCCAAATCAACAGACATATGTAATATATTACAGTAAAACGTCAATGACTTAGACACCAATGGTTTGTTTACTGTGGCTGATTCTCATTTTGAGTTCTTAGGAAAATCTTCCGGTAGCTCAAGAAAACAAATATTTAGGGATATTTTAGGTAAATTTTCTTATTTTATCATGAACATGTAAGTTGTTTGTACTCATTAGGTTTGTCTCATTGAGACAGTTCTAATGAGTACTCTCAACATACCATTATTTTATAGAAGATCAAAAAGACGTCATTAAATTATCCCTGTTTGCCTCCTTGACCTGGCGCTGTGATTACCGTAACCCCCACTGGCTCAAACTACCAATGTCTCGAACAAATTTCTATGGTCCCAAAGATGATGCTGTTAAAATTCAACTGAATATATATGTATACTTTATTCTGTCTGGTATGCTATAGGACTCTGTACATAAATCACATGCATGATTCTAATAAACTTAGCATTGGATCATTCACAGTTAAACTTAAGCATCTGGGCCCAGTTGTTCAAAATTAAGAAAGTTGTTAGCTAACTTGACTTCAAAATTTCCTTCTTGAAAAATAGCAAATACATTGATTGTTTTTGCTGAAAATGTAAAAATACCTTAGCTAAAACAGTTAACAAGTTTGTCATTAACAAGCTTGTTAAGCTAATGATGCTTTGAACAACTGAGCCCCGATTGTTTCAAATGGATCTGGGCCCAGTTGTTCAAAGCTAACGATGTCGTTAGTTAACGATTCATTAAAATTTAGATCAAGTGATACGCAAATATGCCAAAATTTTTTGCTGAAAAAATGTGAGTAGCTTTTGCAGTGCAAAAGCTACTCACATTTTTTCAACAAAAAATATCGGAATATTGTATATTGAATCCACTAAAACAGTTAACGAAATGACCCTTAACGAGCTCGTTAAGCTAACGACGCTTTGAACAACTGGGCCCTGATTGGAATGGTCAATAGGAAAACTACTTGGGAGCTTAAACTACCATACTAATTCTAATATCAGCCCCCTCTGAACCTGGATACGAGGGTGAGTCAATAAGTAACCAGCCTAACTTATTTCCGGTTGAGATCCACCTCTTCTTTTTCGATGTAATTGCCCTCTAGTGTGATGCACTTAGACCAATGGTGTTCAAGTGCCATCAGCCCAGAACTGAAAAAGTCAGGGTCCTTTCCATTGACCCACTCCTCAACTGCCGTCACGACTTCATCAGACCGGAAATAAAGTCCACGGATATCTTTTTTTAAGTTTGGGAATAGGAAGAAGTCGCTAGGAGCTGGGTCAGGCGAATAGGCAGTGTGGTATTAATTCATACGCGTCTCACTCTACAGCATCCATTGCAACTTTGCAAGTGTGGACTCTCGTGTGGTCTTGTTGCAGCAAAACACCTTTAGAGAGTTTACCTCGGCGTTTTTCACGGATGGCGGTTCTCAGCTGGTCTAACAAGTTTGCATAGTGCACTCTAGTTATTGTACTTCTCTTGGGTAAAAAGTCCAAAATAATAACGCCTTTTGCGTCCAAAAATACTGTGGCCATCACCTTGCCAGCAGATGGTTGCGTCTTGAACTTTGGCCTCGGAGACTCAGGCCCTACCCACTGATGACTGAGCTTTATTCTCTGGCTCATAATAATGAACCAAAGTCTCATCTACAGTCACCAGACGCAAAAGAAAATCATCTTTTGACCTAAAACGCTTCAACAAGGCACTGCATACTGATGACCTGGTTGCCATTTGCTCATCGCTAAGGGATTTGGGGACCCAACAGGCTGTTAGCTTGCGCATACCTAAACGATCATGTAAGATTGTTGAAACGCTACCATGTGAAATGCCTAATGCCTGCGCTGTTTCTTCCACCTGAAGTCGCTTATCAGAGTATACCACATCCCGAACTTTCTTACACATTTCTTCGTCGGTGGCATCCAGTGGGCGTCCAGACCTGGCTTCATCTTCTAAAAAACGTTCTACCACGTTTGAATTCCCCTACCCAGAATTTAACCTGAGCAGAAAATGGTGCAGAAGACCCATAAACATTGTCTAACTCGCCGTGAATTTCCTTGCCTGTTTTACCTTTTAAATACAAGTACAGAATTACAGCATGGTACTCAACTTTAGATGAAAAGCATACCTTTGCATCACTAGCCATGTTTGATATTCAATATCTTATTAAAGAATGACTGCGGGCCCCCGTAGCCTAGTGGATAAGAGAGTTGACTCTTAATCCATTAGGTTTCTCACCGCTGTGGTTCGAGCCTAGCTCGGGTCATATGTGGGAAAGCCAAGTTCTGCTTACGGATGGTCAGGTGGTTTTTCTCCGGGTACTCCGGTTTTCCCCCACCTTCGATGAACGATCGGCTCGATATAAGTGAAATATTCTTGAAAGGGCCGTAAAACCCAAATCAAAAAAAAAAAAAAAAATTAAAGAATGACTCGATACGCATGTAATTTTGTACACATGTATAAAACATATATAACGATTTTATTAACGCTTTTATAATTTTCATAGGTGGAGTTACTTCCCTTCGTAGCTTAGCTCTGTGACGGGTACATAGAAATACGGAGGAACACAGCGAAATATTACTTTTAGTCTGGGCAGATAACGAAAGAGGGCAAATAGAGATAAATATAGCAAGACATGTTTTATACTTGCACTGTTTTATTCCACAATTAAGTAATCCGTTCAATGTAATAATCTCTCTCTCTCTCTCTCTAAACAGCATAAAGTATATAAAAACACAACGTATATTCAAAACTTGTTAAACTAAACAATTTGAAGACTCAACCATATATCTGCCACGCCATACGAAAACGTGTCCTCAGACATATGTCGACAGCGAAGGCCCAGATGGCAGACTGCGCGGATGCCCAGCCTGATCAGGGTCTTCACTGTCTGCTAACAGACGCATTGGATACTGCAAAATGTATGAATCGAGATCAAAGGCCTGGATGAGACTGCATGCAGGTCAACTGGAAAATGTCCCAGCGGGCACACAACGTGGATGCAACGTTCCTAAGACTCCGTACATTTTGCGCATGTTCAAAGGCACTTTTTCGCTTGACGCCCGTGTCATAAATTTAACAATGTCATATGAAATAGAATTATAGTAAACACATATTTTAAAAGCAGTAAACTCAACTTCGGAAATAAAAAAAAATGCAACTTTTAATGTATAAAAATGCGAACGTCTATATAGAGAATTCTGAAATTGTAAACTTGACAGATGTTTAAAATATTTAAAATATATATTAACCAAATTAGAAAATGGCACAAAAGTAAATTGATATCTGCATACACATTATATAATTATATACAATAACTGAAATATATTAACCCATTTATAAAAGGACATAAGCAAATACTGCAGCTCCAGAGCCAACGCCACGGAACGCGGTGTCTGATTTAGGACTACACTATTTGAGTACATCAGGCTTAAATAACTATCTACCAGACAGCTATATAACGCACAGAATCTGTAAGAACCCTCCCTACACCGGGATGGGCTAAACGCCGCGTAAGGTTGTAACTGGCCAATGCGTTATATGCGCACAAAAAGGTGTAGACCCGGATCAAACCCTTTCTGGGAAAAAATAGAAATATAACAAATTGTCGTCTGTTGAATTAGCCATTGGTCAGCTTATACAACTTAGTTTGTGTGGAAGAGTTTTTAGTTTGTATGCAATTCAGTGGAAAAAAATCAAACCCTGTCAGACGCTGTATTCTGTGTCATCTGCTGAATTAGCCCAGAAAGTGGTAAGGATAAGTTTGGACAAATCCATTTAAATGAAGTATTTTACAATCGTTAGGCTACCGATTTGCAGTATATGCAAAAAAAAAAAAAAAACAATAAAAACAATACAATGCTTTATATCTTGACATTTCATGCTTGACAGCGTCTCCAGTGGAGACAATTTGCAGGAAAATCAAAGCTTTATTTATTGGAAAAATATGAAAAATGTTTCGCTGTGTCCCCCCGTATTTCTATGTACCCGTCACAGAGCTAAGCTACGAAGGGAAGTAACTCCACCTATGAAAATTATAAAAGCGTTAATGAAATCGTTATCCGGTATCATTCCCAAAACATTCTTCCAAACTTGGACATAATATCTGTTTATATATCATTTAACAGTGTATATGTCTAAATTCACACAAATCATGGTAAACTTGATAATATAGTTGGATTACGGTAATTAATATTGGATTTCGGTCGATTCCGAAATTGTAAAAAAAACGTTAATAAAATCGTTATTATTCCAAAAAAAATCTTCCGAAATTGGGCATATCATCTGTTTATATATGTCTAAATTTACACAAATCATGGTAAACTTGATAATATAGTTGGATTTCTGTCATTAATATTGGATTTCGGTAGATTCCGAAATTGTAAAAAAGTTAATAAAATCGTTATTATTCCAAACATTTTTTCGAAACTTGGCCATATTGTCTGTTTACATATTATTTAACAGTGTATATGTCTAAATTTACACAAATCTTGGTAAACTTGATAATATAGTTGGATTTCGGTAATTAGTATTTTCATTCCGGTAGATTCCGGTAAATATTGGATTTCGGTATTCCCAAATACCGGTGAAAAAGGGCAAAAGCATCACCGGAAAGTACTACAAAGACGTAGTACTGAAGAAACTGAAAAAGTATTATCAGAAACGACGCCCTGCCACTGGTTTTAAACATGTCCGTCTTCTACATGACAATGCCCCAGATCATACCTCCGCAATAGTTACGGCCTTTTTGAAGAAAGAAAAAGTAACTGTTTTGCCTCACCCCCCGTATTCCCCAGACCTTGCCCCATGTGACTTCTTTTTGTTTCCGAAATTGAAAGCATTCCTTGCTGGGCGGAAATACCAGTCCCGACAGGCACTTGGATCTGCCATTCATCAGTACCTTATTACTGTGCCCAAATCAGCGTACCGTGACGCCTTCAAGAAGTGGATACATCGGTTGAAACTTTGCATTTCTAGCCACGGGGAGTACTTCGAGGGCATGAAATGAGTACTTTTGGGCTAACTTGAAATTTGAAGTCTCCAGCTAGAAATAAGCAATTCATTTCGAACATCCCTCGTATATTCGATCTCTATAGGGGTCCTCTACCTCGTCTGTGAAACATCACAGTGAAACACGTATGATTAAAAACACTGTGATGTCCCAAAGCAAAGAGCCCGATGGCAATCTGCAAACAGGACCACAATGAGCCCAGCCACAGACATGGATAGTCAGGTGCCAGCCATCAGAAGCAAGCTGAGGGAGCAATCCAGTCCAAGGACCGACCTATTTAACCATCTAAACCAAACTGTTTAACTCATTTTAGTCTGAAGAGCCTAAAAAGGTAATTGACAAACAGTGCAGACACAGATCAGATGCTGCAGTTAGGGTCTCCGCTGTTTGCAAATAGTTTAGCCATTTTTCTCCAGGCATATCTAAATCACATAGCCTGCCGTACCTAAAACTGAAATTCGACTCTTCCAATATATAGTGTGGGAGGAGTTCATTCAGTTTAAAATGGGTTAAATACGAGGGCAAGTCAATAAGTAACCAGCCTATCCCATTTCCAATTGATCGAGACACCCACGATTTTCATGCCTTGTTTCAATCCATGTTTTAGGCCTGAGAGCAAAATTGCACCCTTATCATGTCATTCACTCATAAGATATTGAATGTCAAACATGGCTAGCGATGCAAAAGCAAGCTTTTTGTCAAAAGTTGAGTACCGTGCTGTATTTGGTACTTGTATTTGAAAGGAAAAACAGATCAGGAAATACATTGCGAGTTAACCAATGTTTATGGGTCTTCTGCACCATCGTATGCACAAGTTAAATTCTGGGTTGGGGAATTCAAACGCGGTAGAACGTCTTTAGAAGACGAAACCAGGTCTGGACGCCAATCAGATGACACCAATGAAGAAATGTGTAACAAAGTACAAGATCTGGTGTACTCTGATAGGCGAGTTAAGGTGGAAGAAATAGCGAATGCATTACACATTTCACATGGTAACGTTTCAACAATTTTACATGATCGCTTGGGTATGCGCAAGCTAACAGCCGTTGGGTCCCCAAATCCCTTAGCGATGAGCAAGTGGCAACCAGAGCATCAGTATGCAGCGCCTTGTTGAAGCGCTTTAGGTCAAAAGATGATTTTCTTTTGTGTCTAGTGACTGTAGATGAGACTTGGGTTCATTATTATGAGCCAGAGAATAAAGCTAAGAGTCGTCAGTGAGTAGGGCTTGGGTCCCCGAGGCCAAAGAAGTCTAAGACACAACCATCTGCTGGCAAGATGATGGCCACAGTAGTTTGGGTTGCAAAAGGCGTTATTATGTTGGACTTTTTACCCAAGAGAAGTACAATAACTGGAGTGTACTATGCAAACTTGTTAGACCAGCTGAGAACCGCCATCCGTGAAAAACGCCGAGGTAAACTCCCTAAAGGTGTTTTGCTGCAACAGGACAACGCGAGAGTCCACACTTGCAAAGTTGCAATGGATAATGTAGAGCGAAATGGGTATGAAGTAATACCACATTCTGCCTATTCGCCTGACCTAGCTCCTAGCGACTTCTTCCTATTCCCAAACTTGAAAAAGGATATCCGTGGACTTTCCGGTCTGATGAAGAAGTCGTGACGGCAGTTGAGGAGTGGGTCAATGGAAAGGACCCTGACTTTTTCAGTTCTGGGCTGATGGCACTTGAACACCGTTGGTCTAAGTGCATCACACTAGAGGGCAATTACATCGAAAAAATAGGGGTGGATCTCAACCGGAAATAAGTTAGGCTGGTTACATATTGACCCACCCTTGCAGAGCTCTCTGAATAGGAATGCTTAGAGAAGGACAGGCAGATGATATTTACAACACATACCCTATGGATGTATTATGTATACCAAGATCATGATGCTGCTGCTTATTTGTTGCTTTATCAATTTTTCTTTCCAATTTTCAAACGTTAAAAAATTCTGTCAAACTTTTCCCAGGAACTGTGTAAGGTTGGGCATGATTAATCGGATAATCGATTAATTGATCGATAAATTCCACAAAAATGATTATCATTACTGATTTGCTAATAATCGATCATTTGATTTATGTGTTTGTTACTTTACCGTGTTTACCCTTAGTATTCAGACACCTCAACTCCTTACCATACTTAATCTAAAATTTGAACAAGTACAGTTTACTGCCCACTGTTGCATTTAAAATAGCTGGGTGAGTGACAAACAGTGAAGACCCTGATGATACGTCGCATTTGCGGCATCTCATCAGGGTCTACACTGTTTGCTCAGGCCTGCCTGATCAAATATATGTATACATACAATAAAGTATAACAAATGGTACGAGTCATGCTCAGACAGGTAAAATTATGACCAAATCTTCAGTGATTACTAATCGATTATCAATCACAATGGTAGGACTTATCTTTTCAGCTCCGACTAGCCAGCCTTAGAACTGTGGGGCCAGTGACCTTAAGATACTCAAAAGCCACTGGTGGGGCATAGAAAATTTAACCTTGATACACATGTGAACAGTGGGTTCATGTATCATGAATCGTGTCTACCAGAATCTTGCTGTAGTTCCTTATTCATCCCTTTACATGTATATCATCTTTTTTCTTTTGCTCCGATGTTCAAACATTAAACAATTTTTGTCACGAATTGTGAGGCCTAGAATGTTGAATTAATAATAAGTATCTGTCTGTCTATCTATATATTCCAGAGCTAAAATGAGACCAAAACATTACGAAAACACGCCTATTCAAATATATAAAAAATTTCATCTCCAAAAGCTGAAAATTTTCAGATAAAAAAAACAACTGATATTTTTCATATTTCTGCTCAAAAACATAGATTGTGGGTACTCGTTAGAACTGCCTCTGTTCAAAAACATAGATTGTGGGTACTCGTATGTTTTTGAGCAGAAATAAGAAAAATAATGTACGAGCAGAAATAAGAAAAATAATGTAATTTTATTTCGTATATCCCTGTAAACCCCATTTTTACTATATAAAAATGGGGTTTGAGGGAATCAAAATCATACAGGCGTGTTTTCGTGATGGTTGTACCACTCACTAATAATTTTATTGTCCCTACCTAGGCCCTTGCATGCTATGCTAGAGATATCGAAGGCGGGACATAAAGAGGTCATTATCCCAGCAGGAGGTGGAAAAAAAAGCCTTCTGAGGGGTAATATATATTTTAGAGGGGATATTGCCTATGGATCAGATAAATAAGCCAATAATAAATTCCCTTATTGAGTCACCACTTGACTATTATTTATTGACACAAGAGATTATTAGACAGATCTTATATGCTACTTGATTGACAGTATACTGGGTTTTGTTGTGCCCTGTCTTTATCAGTGATAAAATTAATGATTGAGATACATTAAGGACTTCAGATGGTGTTCTGTTAATCTACCAAGTTGGCATGTTTCCAAATGATAACGCATCACTATTGCTGACTTTTCCTTAATAGCGCTGAAGCGGACTAACAGACATGGGTCATGGACAGTTTTGGTTTGTTTGTTTTTTATTGATTAAAACACATATATATATATACCTTCAGGGTAGTTGTCCATGACCCGTGTCCCTGTGGAAGCGGGGCTGTAGTCGGATTCTCTGACAGCTCTAATTTTAAAATTATAATGTGGATTTTATAAAGTATAAGATTGTTTTTATTTGTGTCATAATAACACCATTTGTCCTGGCCAGGAAATTTACCTTAAATATTGGGACAACTCCACTTTTTACCATATCTGTCCTAAAAGTTGAACAAGCCAATTTTACTACCCGCTGATGCAATTTAAATTGCTGCATGAGTGGCAAACAGTGTAAACTCTGATCCTACACTACATTCTGTGTTGTCTGATCTGGCTGTATACTGTTTGTTCAACCTACCTTTCCCTCTAACCAAGTCTGTAACAAGTTTCAGCTCTCTATAGGCTTCACCGTTTCTGAGAAACGCATGATGAAAATCTTCATCTGAAGTCTGAAAATTCGAGAGAAAATGGAGAAAAAAAAAACAAACAAAAAACGAATGAATAAGCAGCAGCATGATTTCGATATACACGATAGAACTTACATCCATCCACAGTCCAAGTTTGTATCAAGTTTCGACTCACTAGACTTCATGGTTACTGAGAAAAATGTGACGAATATTGTCACCTGGTCTGAAAATTAGAGAGTGAAAATTGGAGAAATAAAGGAACAAATAAGCAGAATCTTTTAGAGCAGAATGCTAACTGGGGTGTTGATCATTTTAATCTATCTAGCATTTCCCCATCACCAACATGGGGAATGTTTCGCCAAGGCCTGCTTGCAAAGTAAATCAGCCTTGCACTCTCTACCCATTATGACTGACATTTTGTTTTTCTTTAAATGTTTAGATTTATCTAAACCTATAGGACATGGTAAAAGATATTCTAGGTCTAATAATAATAATAATAATAATATTTACACGTCATGATTGCGTTTAATCTCGGACCCATCAATACCCGGACTTGTTACTGTCCGTTTCCGTTAATTATCATGTCGCGGGTGCTGGTGATGCTTACGTCACTTCGGAATCTATATTTTGCAAAACTCTACCCATATTAAACTAGTATTAAACACATTTATATATAGTGAAGCCAGTTAAAATTATTATAAAGCAATAATGCCATCTTGGGTCCGTTATCTGTTAATAATATTTTATTTTAATATAATTAAATTTATTCAACTGATTCCTTTTAACATAGATAATCGCCGAATTTTGCATATACTCGTTTTAGAAAATGTGGATCAAATTCGAGAGAATCGACATTTTCACAGTCGACTTTTCAAATTTTTATTACGGTTATGAAAATAATATGCTGATAAAGCAATAAAACAAAGTTAGTTTATTCTGAATAAGTTGGGTTTATAGTTGATTTTAGCGAAAAAAAAAAAAGCATTAAAAGGCTCTGCTAATGCTAGTACTATTCAACAATGGTCGCCATTTTTTCTTCGAGAAATAGCTTCATTCACAAATCAGCCTGGCAGTGTTTGGAAACTTCATCGAAATTTGTAATATGTGTGATCAATATTCAACAAATAGGATTAAAAAAACAAAATAATTACATAGTATTGATGGGTCCGAAGTTTAATTATTCAGGCATACTATTATGGCCCCAGATCACTATCTTTTCCAAATGATTAGGTACATGTAATATGCGCAAAGCAATAAAACTCATAAAATTTGAGAAAAATAGTGTTTTGACGCATAGCATGTTGGTAAAAATTCTCAGCAGACGATTTTTATTTCATAAGAAAATAGGCTTTGGCATTTCAAGCAAAAAATGTCACCTTAGGAGATCATTTGCATGACCTGCCAAAGACTATTTTCTGGGAACAATTAGAAAAGTAACATGAATTTTGTCGTCTGTTGAATTTACACAGAAATTGTTAAAGGGTTAAGGCATATATCTTTTTGAAAAGATAAATAAATAAACAGATCTAACATTAGCATATTTTCGCAAAAAGAAAAAAAAACGTCACAAACAGCCTTAAGATATTGTAAAACCGACCAAATTTTTTTAAAATGTATTTTATTGCATGTTCGTTCCCATGGCAACATAGGATACAATATATGATTTTGTTTAAGCTAGTACTTGGTTTATCGCGCGCGCACCTGACACTGACCAAACTTCCGGTATTTCATTAAATTCAGAAAACGAAACAAAAACTCATTATTTTACTTTTACAAACACCACAATAAATTACGAAGACTTTTTCCATCAAAATATCTGAATTTTCTTTCAGTAGACGCGTTTACAGGGCTATGAGGGGTAAGTAAATCACATTTGGCTTAAATAAATCGACTATTAAAAACTTGTTATGGCCGCAATTTTGGCATTCGGATGTTACATCATTTCGGAAAAAGCGACTTTTTCGTGTGCATTCAGTGCTCGCAAGGGTCATTCCATTTGGAGTCTGTTTACAGCTCAGACAATGGGTAAAATGCTTACCCATGTATCCATGTAATAACCTCCACTCCAATTTAATAATTTGTCACTAAGTGAGAAAAATGTACAGCCGTTGCAGGGCTTGAACCTCCTTGAAGGTACACTGGATTTTGACTGCTACATAGGCTAGGACTATTTTTTGTGGTTTAGAATTTCGAATTACACTTATTTTGTGGGGGATGGGGAAGAAGTGGCTATTTTTGGTGAGTATTGGCCATTTGCAGGTATTTTTTTGGGGGGGGGGCGGAGGGGGGGGGGGGGGCGGGGGTGTGGGGGGGGGGGTCATTTTCAAAACTGATTATTTTGCGGGTCAAAATTCTCGATATTCTTTTTGGGTATTGAAAGAATCGGGGTTAGAACCTTCTGTTGAACTGATAGTTATTTTTATTTATTTTTAATCGGGACCAAAATTCGGGAGTAAATTTTGATAATCAAGTAATAACACTAAACTTGCGTCCATCGGGATGAAATTTGGAACATAAGTAGAATATAGACTTTTCTTAAAAATGCATATAAGATTTAGTATTATTATCAAATATTTTTCACGTTATAGTATGAAATATACGACTGCGTCGCTCATTTTGGGGTCGGGGCCAACTTTTGCGGTGTTGACAATGTCAGGCATTTTGCAAATTATAGTCAGTATATGAACTCCACATGAATTATTTTATACATTATCAATTAAAAACAAGTCACTGATTACAAAAATGTAAAAATAAAGTTATTTCATCGCACCGTCTGGTAAATAATTGACCCGGGAGTATGTCTGGAGTAAATTTCGGCTGTTGCGGTATTGACGATGTCAAGCAGTTTGCAAATTATGGTCAGTTGGGGGAATCCACAAGAAATATTGTATGCCATATCAATTAAACATGTCACAGATCAGAAAAATACAAAAATAAAGTTATTTCATCGCACCGTCTAGTAAATATTTGCCCCGGGACCATCTCGGGACTAATCAGGGACCGAAATCAAATTGAAATAAGGGACTTTTTTGTGTCTTTTCTTTAGTTTATGCACAAGATTGTTTATTAGATGATTTTGTTTTGTCTTTGACATTTTCTTTTATTATATTTTGTTTTATTTCTTTGTTTATTTAAAACCCGTATATGCCCATGTGTTATAAATCATACAGGGTTCTCACTAGGATTTTGAGAATTGGAGTAAAATGCTGTCATCCAAAAAAAGTTGGAGTTTTACCATATTTTTCTGTTGAGACTTTCTAAAAAGTTGGAGTCAGAAATGAAAAGTTGGAGTAACTTACTCCAAATCTGGAGTTAATGAAAACTCTGTGACATAACCATAGTTAAAGAAATAAAATATATGTGACATTAGCAAGAAGGCAAATCTGAGTCGATTACAAGCAGAAATTTAGTCCCAACCTACTTCCGGGTCAATTATTTACTATACGGTGCAATGAAATAACTTTTATTTTTATATTTTTTCTGATTTGTGACATGTTTTTAAATGAAATTGCACAAAATAAGTTTTGTGGCAGCCCGCAACTGACCATAATTTGCAAAATGCTTGACATCATCAATACCGCAGAAGTCAAAATTTAGTCCCGACCTACTCCCGGGTCAATTAATTAATAGACGTGCGATGAAATAACTTAATTTTTACATTTTTTCTAATCTGTGGCATGTTTTTAATTGACAATGTATAAAATAATAGGTGTGGAATTCCCAGGCTGACAATAATTTGCAAAATGCTTGACATCGTCAATACCGCAAAAGTTGGTCTTGGTCCCAAAATGAGCGATGTAGTTGTATATTTCATACTGTAACGTGAAAACTATTTTATAATAATATAAAATCTTATATGCATTTTAAAGAAGAGTCTATATTCTACTTATGTTCCAAATTTCATCCTGATGGGCGCAAATTTAGTGTTATAATTTGATTGTCCAAATTTACTCCCGAAATTTGGTCCCGGCTCCCGACCTTTACTCCCGGCTTTTATAATCACCCCCATTAAAGTAAAAACAGAGCTACTGTTGGAAACTGTTTAAAGCACTTATATTACTAATACAATCATTATACAGGAAAAAAGAAATGAAAACCAAACATTTATAATCAAAGTACTGCAAGTAATGAGAGGCAGGCAATTAGCTCACAAGTCTTTTGGGAAATCCCCCAGAAAACCTTAAAAAACTTTAGGGTCGGTAGAGAAAAATTAGGCACGGTTGGGTAACCTGAAACACACACTTTTTTATTTTAGGCCTAATGTGAGTCCAGAACAAGGCTGTAAGTTTATGATGTCATAAACTCACAATCAAAAATATCAAATAACAGCCATTCTGATACAAGATAATTTCAATGAATAGCCAATTTATATTCCTTTTATTTCACATAATGAAAATTTACTGTCTTTACGAGAAAATATCTATCCTTATGCTTGAAATTAGAGATTTCTTATTTCGTCAGGTGACATGACTGACGAAATGGCAGCCTCCAAAGAAAACTTTTGTGAAATGCAAAAAAGGCCGTATCTCCTAAACTGCTCAACTGATTTACATAAAATCTGTGGCAAAATGTTTGCCTCTTTAACGCCTTATTACTGAAGTGACAAAGTTTGTGGGCCCTTCCCTTTAAATAGTGTCATAGTTGTTTTATTTATTTGTTGTAAGCTGTATAAAAATACCTATAGATTAAACAAACAGTGACGACCCTGATCAGACACCACAATGATTCTGCGGCATCTAATCTGGGTTTACACTGTTTGCCCATCCCAAAAGTACCTAATTTGGATGCAGACAGTGGTGACCCTAATCAGACTTGGTGTTCTGATCTGAGCCTATACCGTTTGCAAATGTCTTTGGACAAAACTAATTTAAATTTAGGGGTGTCAGTTTTGTTTTGTTTGATGTAAGTTTGCAAAACAAAATCCTGCACTGTAATTGAACAGTGACGCCGCATTCGGAGGCATCTGATCAGGGTCTAAACTGTTTGCCAAAGTCCCAAAAATGCCTTTGAACAGATCCATTGGACAAAATCATTAAGTTAAGGGTGTCAAGTTTGTTTTATTTCTTGTAAGTTTACAAAAGTTCCTGTACTTTGGCAAACAGTGTTAACCCTTAACAGACAGGCCGTGCTGCAGCTCTTAGATCTGGATCTGCACTGCTGAGATGGGGTTGCCAGTTCTCACAAGAAGAAACTGCCTGACGCTAATTGACTTCACATGGCACAGTAACGGGGATCTGCTTCATGATAAAAATGATCTTATTATCATGTTGTTTTTATTGTTTTTTTTGGGATCAAGTTTAATTGTACAGACAGTGCAAACAGATTACCTATCATCACCTTCATAAAAGTAAAACACAGAGATGACATGAGAGCTTGTTTATCACAAACCCATTCTCATTGAAAAAGAACTCAATAATTGACACGTTTATTTTACTCCTCAGTGGGCATGTGACATTTTACCAGGTAAATTAAGTAGGTGTTTACATGTACATAATGTATTTATACATGTTGATCAATGTTCTGTTGTCAAAGGTATAAGTATTGATTTCAGGAGCAAACTGAAGCCATTTTCAATTTAAATAAATCTAAAATGATTATTATGATTCTTTTGGCAATGTACAATGCAGGTAAGTTCTCGGAACTATAAAAGAAATTTAAGAACTATATTTTTAGCGTAAGATAATTAGAATAGCTTATAGAGACACCTAAAGTGGTCCCAAAATCGAGTTGAAGACCATAGCTATATACGGGCTTAACAGTTAACAGCCTGCCTAAAAAGAAAGCAAGAGGAACATTTGGGTATGCTAATATCTGCAGGTATTTTTTGGGTATGGCTGATATATATTTTTGGGGTATGGCTGATATACCATATATTTTTTTTTTTTGGTAGACACTAGATGCTGGGGCCCAGCCTATGTAGCAGACAAAATTCTGAGTACTCCCCCACCCCCGGCTTGAACCAGGAACTACAGATTACTGTTCCGATGCTCAATGGACTGAGCTATCCGGCTGCCACTGTCACACTTTCCTCTGCTTAATTGAGATTCGTCCTGAATTTCTGAGTCCTCTTCAGGCCAGCTTAGATTTTATACTCTTTCATGCTAACCAGTGAATTTTTACCTGCCAGTCCCACTTCATATACTCATAACTTTTTTTTCTGGGACTCACAAATTTAATACATGCATGTACCTTGACTCACAAAAGACAGTAGAAAACTTCTGTAAAATATATTAGGGCCTTGTGATTTTATCATGGGACTCAATGAATTTCAACTATTTAAGTCCCTGGGACACAGTAGAACCAAACTAAATAAGTCGCTGCTAACAGACATGGTCCTGGAGCAACATTGGCCATCATATGTCACAGGGTGAGAGAAATGTACAGCCATACTAAGGAACAGATCCGGGATCCTTGAAGTACCTTTCTGATGCAATGCCTACAGTTATAAGGCCACCAATGTCACATTTTCCCCTGCTTAATTGAGATTTATCCCAAAATCAAGTCCTTTCCAAGCCAGCTCAGAGACTTATTTTCATACTCTTTCATGCAATAGCGCTCTCGACTTCGGATCATAACGTCCCAGATTCGAATCCTGCTGTATGCGGAATTCAGCTCATGACTGTACCAGTGCTCCAGATAGTGTCCATACAGCTAAAATTTACGGATCATTTTGCTCTGTACTGAACATTTTATCTATACGGTCCTGCTTTTCTGGTAACCCATGAGACCTCAAGGTCGTGTCTACATTTAGATAAACTAGCCTGAATTGTTCTTAGATTAGCAGTGTATTTTATGTAAATACCCAAATATATTTAGATAAAAGAAGCAATTAAAAATGTGTGTCGCATACGCAAAACAATAATGTTTTGGTGCATATTTCCACTTTGAACACAGCTAAAATTTCATGCCTAAACATGGTTTGACTATTCCCAGGTTGAACATCTGCACATAAGAGCAACTGATTCTCTGGGTCATTGTCTAGTGTTAATGGCAAAGAATCGCATGTAACCATTCTGCATTGGGGTTTTCCCAGATTGCAGAAAAATGGCCTCCAGAAAACGAGAAAAGAGGAAAGTGATTGTAGAACCGCATCAAATAAAGTACATGTGATGGGTTATTTCAGCAAGTCATCATTATTTGATTCAGCATCTTAAATGCGCAATATACTGATGAAGTCATTGATGCATGCAGTGAATGCATACAGAATCCCATTTGCGATCTTCACCATTCTGTAAAGACTATCGGAAGTGAAAGAAAATCTTTAAAAATAGTGAGATTTGCATCTGAAGTAGGGAGATTTTGTTTTTGCTGATTCAAGCATAGTTTATAAGTATGGATGAAAAATTACAAATTTGTGTTCAATTCCAGCATTGCTGAAAATGCAAGAAATGCCCTGGGGGGTGGGGGGGGGGGGGGGGGGGGCTGGGGGTGCATATAGTATCACTGCTGTCCGTACGTCCATCCGTCCGTCCTGTCCATCCCGTACATGACACAAAATGGTTTCCGTGCAATATCTTTCGAAAAGATTGGTGTATTGGATTGAAATTTAATACACAGGTATATAATCAAAAAATGTAGGTCAGCCCACCAATTATTTTGGGAGTTATGGCCCTTTTTCAACTTTAAAAATTTTCAACTTTGAAAAATGGTTTCCGTTCGATATCTTTTGAAAAGATTAGTATATTGGATTCTAACTTTAAGCGCAAATATATAATCATAAAATGTAGGTCAAGTTCGATTTAGGATAAAATCCACCAATTATTTTGGGAGTTATGGCCCTTTTTGAACTTTGAAAAATGGTTTCCGTTCCATAACTTTTGAAAAGATTAGTGAATTGGATTTATATTATTGTAACGGAATAGTATATATATCACTTCTACAACCTCGCTGTGGAAGCCGTCTTTTATGGCGACACTGGTAGAGTGCTTGGCTTTTTTAAGGAGTTAAGCAACGGAGATCACGGTTAGTACCTGGATGGGTGACAGCGGTGCTTGACTTCGTAGAGGACCCGGTTTCACGCTACATTGGTGGCAGTGGTGGGATTGAAGACAGTGTCCTTAGTGTGCTGCATAGGCTCCGCCCTCGAGTTTGCCTTGTGAGGCGTGTGTGACTTCGGGACAAAATCAAGAGAAGAGGGGGAGAAATGTAATGGAATAGTATACAAATGTATATATCACTTCTATAACCTTGCTGTGGAAGCCGGCTTTTATGGCGACACTGGTAGAGTGATTGGCTTTTTTACGAAGTTAAGCAACGGAGATCGCGGTTAGTACCTGGATGGGTGACCATGGTGCTTGACTTCGTAGAGGACCCACTTTCGCGCTACATTATATACACGAGCATAGCATGTAATTATAAAATATAGATCAAGTTCGATTTAGGGTAAAATCGACTTATTATTTTTGGAGTTACAGCCCTTTTTCAACGTTGAAAAATAGTTGAAAAATGGTTTCTGTTCGATATCTTTTGAAAAGATTGGTGTTTTGGATTCAAATTTTATACACAGGTATATAATCATAAAATGTAGGTCCGATTTAAGATAAAATCCACCAATTATTTTGGGAGTTATGGCCCGTTTTCAACATTGAAAAATGGTTTACATTCCATAACTTTTGAAAAGATTAGTGAATTAGATTCATATTTTATACATGAGCATATAATTATAAAATATAGGTCAGGTTCGATTTAGGGTAAAATCGACCAATTATTTTTTGGAGTTACAGCCCTTTTTCAACGTTGAAAAATAGTTTCCGTTTGATATCTTTTGAAAACATTATTGTATTGGATTCATATTCAATACACAGGTATATAATCATAAAATAGAGGTCAAGTCCGATTTAGGGTAAAATCCACCCATTATTATGGGAGTTATGACCCTTTTTCACCTTTAAAAAATGTTTTGCTTTCAATATTTTTTAAAATTAAGATTGTTGTATTGGATTCATATTTTATACACAGGTATATAGTCATAAAATATAGGTCAAGTTTGATTTAGGGTAAAATCTGCCAATTATTATGAGAGTTGTGGCCCTTTTTTCAACTTCATTTTTTGCAGAATCCTGCATGTGGGCGAGGATGGCTCTGGGCGGGGGCATCTGTGTCATACTTACACATTTCTAGTTTAAAACAAACCTACATGTAAAGCATTTTTACTGACAATAGTTTATTTGCACACTGACCTCTTCCAGGGAGCAAATTCTTTCCTTGTAGAGAAGACCCCTTTAATTAGGAGGCAAACAGATATTGAGAGAATTGCCTCCTTAGAAATTGTCTCTATCCACTTAAGTATATATTTCTCTCATAGGCTCTAAGAATGAACTACTCTCCTACACTGTATGCCAAAATTAGAACATACCTGTTTACTTCTACGGATTCAAGACTACATGACTATGTGGACAAGTCGAGTGGAGCTGCCCCAAACTTCTGGATGTGTACACTGTCTCAGGCTCCAGAAAACCACTATGACGAAGTGTACCCTGGTATTTACATGGGGGACTAGTAAGTATCATTTAGGCATGGACAAGCAGAAACCAATATCATGACATGCTGCAGTACCAGATACCAGAAAGGTAACAAACAAGTACCCATGTGATATGTTTTTGATGCAGATATTGCAAAAATTATGAGCTGCCTAGTGAGGAAAATGGTCTTCAGAACAAGTGTGAACAGTAAGGCCAGCAAAGCCACACTGTCTGAACATGGACTTTGCTACAGGTTAGATTCAACAGTAGCCAGTAAACCTTTAAGCAGACGGCAAGTGATCAGACTGAGTGACTGTGCAGGCTAGGCCTTCATAGTTCACATATATCCCAAAGGCCCCAACACCAGGGAGCAGCTCATACATATTCAGAATATCTCTTTATCTGAAACTAGCATAGCAGCTAGCTCCACATAAGACATTTTTTTTTTCAACTAAAAGGTATTGATATGACCTGGTCTTTGCTGTGTACGAATAAATGATTCACCCGGAAATGAGTACTAGTGACCACAACTTGTCTTGGAGAAATAAGAAAAATTTATTTTGGTTCAAAAAAGTGCCACACAACAAGTTTGCACAAAATGCATTTATTTATGTGTGTGTGTGTGTGTGTGTGTGTGTGTGTGTGTGTGTGTGTGTGTGTGTGTGTGTGTTTTGATAGACAAAGGGTCCTTTTTTACAACCAGAAAAGTTTGATATTTTCTCGTTCATAAAATTGCATGTTGTGGGTAATCATTAGAAGCAGTTGCTGGCTTAGGCATTTTTAATGACTTCCCACAACACAGGTTTACAGAGAATTAGAAAATATTTGGGCCATTCCAGATGAAAATGTGTCTTCGGGCAGCCTGATCAGGGCCTCCTCTGTATATATATAGATATATAGATAGATAGATAGATAGATATAAATGGACAAAACAGAGCTTTTCAATGGGGAGAAATGCTTGTATGAGATTGTGCATGCATGGGGTGAATCTACATCTCTGCATTTTGCGCATGTTTGAAAGCACCTTTTTGCTTGGCCTGGCCCATTTATCTGGATACCCATCTTACTTAGAGCTATGATATCTATATCTTATCTAGAGTATTTAATCTCTTCTAGCCTACTGTAATAATCCTAAGTATTGGGACAGCTAGGCCACTGCAAACAGTGTAGACCCAGATCAGACGCCGCAGAACACGGCATCTGATCAGGGTCTACACCGCTTGCCATACTCTTACAACATGATAGCCGTAACAAAGGAATGAAGCATAGCTGGAAAAATATTCCGTCTTTCCTGGGAATCGAACCCGGTCCTCCCGGTTAAAAATCCAATGCTCTAACCACTGAGCCAAAGAGTCGACTCCCTGATGCAGTTGTCAGAGATTGAATATATACTTAGAAGCTATGCGTAATCTGCCAAGGCAGATAATCGAAGGTAGGAGTGCTCGGTCGTAACACTCCCCCTTTTCAAGGAAGTCATCATTTATGATGACGTGAAGTATTTTCAGCGTATAAAGTCCTATCCCGGACGAGCCCCCATCTTATGACATGAAAGTCACAACGAAGGAATGAAGCATAGCTGAAAAAATATTCCGCCTTTCCTAGGAATCGAACCAGGTCCTCCCGGTTTAAAATCCAATGCTCTAACCCCTGAGCCAAAGAGTCGACTCCCTGACGCAGTTGTCAGAGATTGAATATATACTTAGAAGCTATGCGTAATCTGCCAAGGCAGATAATCGAAGGTAGGAGTGCTCGGTCGTAACACATACGTACAGCAATATTTTACACATCAAGAAGTAGTAGACTGGACCATTTCATATTTTAGGACAAATATGGTAAGAAGATAGGGCGTCCCAATACTTAGGGTAAATATGGTAAATATGTTCTCTTCTGTAGCACACTGACACAGAATAAAAGGGCATTGGTTGAGCTGGGAATCACGCACATTGTGAACTGTTCTCAGGGAACAGGAGCTCGGGAAACCAACACTGATGGCAGATTCTACCGTGACGTGGGTATCAAGTATCATGGGATGAAAGCCTTGGACATTCCTACTTATAACATGATACCTCATTTTAAAGATGCATCAAATTTCATTGAGAAGGCACTGAAGAAAGAAGGTAAGGACTATGGTATGAATTTGAAACCATATTTAATCGACACATCAAATTTCATTAGGACAAAGAAGGTAAATGTCATTTATAACATGATGTCACATTTTAAAGATGCATCAACTTTCTTAAGGCAATGAAAAAAAAAGGTGAAGATCATTTATAACATGATTGCACATTTAAAGATGCATCAAATTTCCTTGAGAAGGCAATGAAAAAAGGTGATGGTCATTTATAACATGATGCTTTAACCAGGTGTGTGGAATTATCAAATTTTATTACTTGCCCATGGACAAGTACATAGTCAAAATCCACTTGTCCAGCCAAGATTTACTTGCCAGAAAATTGTCATTTTTTCTTATCTCAAAGAAAACATACGTTGTGGGTACTCATTAGAAGCACCTCACTGAGGTGCTTCTAATGAGTACCACAACATATGTTTTTGAAAAATAAGAAAAATATATATAATCTGGATACTCTCCTTAGCTAGATCTATGAATTACTTGTCACAGAACAAGTAAATTAAAATTTCTTACTTGTCCTCAGGGAAATGGGATAAGTTGGACAAGTCGGGCATGGTATTTTTAAGAAGGCAATGAAAAAAGGTGAAGGTCATTTATAACATGATGACACATTTTAAAGATGTATCAAATTTCCTTGAGAAGGCAGTGAAAAAAGGTGAAGGTCATTTATGATATTATGGCACATTTTAAAGATGTATAAACTTTTCTTGAGAAGGCAATGAGAAAAGGTGAAGGTTATTTTAAAGATTCATCAACTTTCCTTGGGAAGGAAATGAATAAAGGTGAAGGTCATTTACAACATGATGCCTTATTCCAAAGATATGTCGATTTTCAAATTTTCTGGGTCAGACTAGCTATTTTTGACCCTTATAATTGACCCTTATATAAATTTTCAAAAATCCCAGAATACTCTAAGTAATCACAAAGGACCAGAAAATATAAACTACACTATAGTGAAGTGAACAGTTTGGCAAAGTGGATAGATGGTGGAGATTGGGGTAGAGGAATTTAATTGCCTCCCGTAACTAGATACTTTCCAAGGAAAAAATATTCATGATTTATTTTTCGTTAGTTTGTTTCTTTGAAACTCAGAATTTACTGTTCAAAATTTTAAACATTTACTTAAATGAATATGACTTGGGTCACAACAAGCAAAAAAGTGTCTTTAAATTTGCGCAAAATGTGCGGATTCAAATCATCCTGTGTATGTGCAAAGCATCATCTGGGCCTTTGCTCTCCATTCATACATTCCGTAGTATCTGATGATTTGGTTAGGAGACAGTGAAGGCCCAGGGCCCAGTTGTTCAAACTAACTCAAAACTAACAATGTCGTTAGTTAACATATCATTAAAACTTTGATCATTAAATATGGCATATACGCTTATATTTTTGCTGAAAAAATGTGAGTAGCTTTTGCATTTGCAAAAGCTACTCACATTTTTCAGCAAAAATACCTGTGAATTAGACATTGTACTTACTAGAACAGTTAACATTTTGACGACTAATGAGCTTGTTAAGCTAAAGATGCTTTGAACAACTGGGTCCAGATCAGACTGCAGATGCACAGGCTTAGCTTGGCCATCACTGTCCACATATGCCTGAAGATGTTTTCACATGGTACAGCCCACTTTAATATCTAAATAGAGGAGCTTCGTGATTATTCTTATCTGTTGGCAGGTAAAGTTTTTGTCCATTGCTACAAAGGAGTGAGCCGCTCTGCAACAATAGTACTTGCTTACCTGATGATGAAATGCAATATTGATCTGGAAGAAGGTGTAAAGATGATTCGAGCCAAGCGGAAGATCCATCCAAATGATGGCTTTATTCGGCAACTGTGTATACTAAGTCGACAACTCTATGGTGCAAAATTTGAATAGTCTATAGTATTTAGTTTGACTACTTATTGTGTTTGTTGTCATAGTGTGGTTAGGTAAGGCTTTGGTGCAAAATGGTATTTAGAACGTGACTGTGGTGCAAAGTTGGGTAGTCCATCGAACTTAGTTCCCATTAAGACGATAATTTAGGATATTTTCTTATTTTTGCATCAAAATGTATCTTTCGGCTACACTACTTGTCCTGAAATTTTGTACATTATTCTGACATTCTGCAAGCACTGCAGACCCAGGTAACAATGCTGCTGCAGTCTGATCAGGGTCTGTATTGTTTGCCATGGCATCAAGTATTTTGTGAATATAAAGAAAAAAAAAAAGTATGGAATAAAGTATTTGGAATTTTAAGACATTTACTGTACTTGATGGAATTGCCTCAATGAGCTAAATGTCCTTCAGAGCCCACAAGATACATTTTGGAGAATAAAAATGATAATACTCATTTTATCTGGACCTACCAGTATAGTTTGGCTTTGAAGAAAGCATTCAATCTAGGGCACAAGTTAAATTTTATGGGATTGCATCCAGACCATAATACTGGGCCCAGTTGTTCAAAGCTAACGATGTTGTTAGTTAACGATTCGTTAAAATTTAAATCAAGTGATACGCAAATATGCTGAAATGTTTTGCAAAAAAAATGTGAGTAGCTTTTGCAGTGCAAAAGCTACTCACATTTTTTCAGCAAAATATTTCAGAGTATTGTATATTGAATCCACTAAAACAGTTAACGAAATGACCCTTAACGAGCTCGTTAAGCTAACGATGCTTTGAACAACTGGGCCTAGGAAATTAGAGTAACCACACGTGTGTGTTGAGAAATAAGGAAACTATTTATCTGGCTACCCCTCTTTGCAAGAGCACTGAAGCCTATGAAGATTAGATATTTTGCACTATTAAATGACAACGCTATCTCAGGAAAGCATTTTGCCATATTAGCATTAGAAACAGAACATGATGAAAAATTACCCTTTCAGTGACCCTTAAATCAGTATTTAACCCTTAAAGCGCCAAGAAAAACTGCATCTGAAAATGTCGTCTGTTTATGTCGTCCGCTAAATATTCTTGCAGACTTTTCCAACCTATTTTTGCATACAGGCAAACAGTGTGGACCCAGATCAGACTGCTCCTAAAGGAGCAGTCTGATCTGGGTCCACACTGTTTGCAGAAATGACTTTTAAAGTAACCAGCAGAAGACAAAGCAGACGACAATAGTTGTGATTGGCACTTTAAGGGTTAAGATGATTTCAGGCCATGGCTCAAGAAAAGATGCCTTTTCCAGGCAAAAAGTATTTATAGGTTTTCTTATTTCTCCATGAAACATGTTGTAGGTATTCATTAGATACACCTCTCTAAGGCGCTTCTAATTAGTACCCACAACATATGTTTTCATGGAGAAGTAAGAAAAATATTTACCTCATACCGCCTTGTATCTGGAGGCATGATTTCTGACATATTTGGAAGGACAGGGTATTTGGAAGGACATCCGGTATAAATCCATAATTACAGATATGTGCTTTTTGCACCAATACAAATATCTTGTGGTCTACCAGTGGAATTATGTCAGGGAGATGATTTCTTTGAATAGCCGCAAGATATGTTTTGGTGCAAAGATGACTATTGTCCCATATTGTCTCAGTTTGTCACTTAAGGGAAATGGATATACTTTTAAGGGAGACAACTCTTTTGTAATTGATTCTACTTCCCTCTGACAAAAGGTCTATTCTAAAAGGAAAGAATTTGCTCCTTATAGGAGCAAATTCTTTCCTTTTATAGTAGACCCCTTATAGAAGGAACTTGGTATGCCAGAAAGGAAATAGGAAGTCACAAAAGTTCTCTCTTAAACAAAATAGCTGAAAATCTACTAAGTTTATCCCACTTCCTTAATATGAGATAACTTTTATAATGGACATTTTAGCCTTTTGACATAGTTTATTATATTCTTTTGTGGAGATTGATCATGAAATATTTTCTACGGTCATTCTCTCCCTTCTGCTGATTCAAGAAGGGCAGTTGTCAGTTTCTGGCGAAAGAATGTGCACAATACTGGTTAACCGCTTAGAGGACTAAGCCTTCCCAGTAAACGTGTGGTTAGGTAAACTGACCGCGCTCGACATGACCCCATTGGGTTGACTGGGCCGTAAAACCTCAACACAAACAAACATAGTTTATTTTGTCATGTTTTAGTATGTATCACTGTAAATGGCTTTATTACGGAGCCAGAATATTATGCTTACAGTTTGCAATTTGAACCTTTTTGTGATATTTATATTTTGTGCAGATCTGACCACTGTTCCCAGAGTGAGAAATAAGCCGTTAATTTGAAGATATAAAATAATTACATACCATAAATTAAATAACCCTAAGTACCGGCACCTTTGTATTGCGATGAATATGTTAATACAGATCATATGCTGCTGAATGCGCCAGATGAGTGGTAAACAGTACCAACTCTGATCAGATGCTGCAAAATGTACTGTTTGCTACCCATCTGCTAAACTGATTTGGGTCTACACTGTTTGCTTATCTGGGCCCAGTTGTTCAAAGCATTGTTAGCTTAACAAGCTCCTTAGTGGTCAAAATGTTAACTATTCTAGTAAGTAGAATATCTAACTCAAGGTATTTTTGCTGACAAAAGTGAGTAGCTTTTGCAAATGCAAAAGCTACTCACATTTTTTTAGCAAATATATTAGCGTATATGCCATATTTAATGATCAAAGTTTTAATGATATGTTAACTAACGACATTGTTAGTTTTGAACAACTGGCCTCTGATGATTTGATCTGGGTCTGTACTTAGGCTAAATATGGTAGACTCTGTAGTTGCTTTATACAGCTGTTTTGTATAAATGAAAGACATTCTCTGTGCGGTGTTCTAATTTTCATATAATAGTTGAAACCATGACTTCAGTAGGTTGGTTCATGCAAAAAAGGGCAGTACGTAGCAAAAAATGAAGATCAAGATCAGCCTCTGTATCCATGCCATCAGTCAGGTCCAGCAACATTCTTTCGTGGGGGTTTATCTTGAAGTATTTTCTGCGGTCTTTCTCGCCTCTCCGCTGATTCAAGAAGGGCAGTTGTCAATTTCTGGCAAAAGAATATGCACAAGTACCGGTTGACTTTTTAGGACTTAGCCTGCCCAGGAAAAATGTAGTAAACTGACCGGCTCAACATGGCCTTAATAGTGTTGGCTGGGCTGTTGGACACCATCTGATCATGACCTTTTTTATTGTCCCCCGCCTTTTCGAAGAAAAGTGGAGGGACACTGTTTTTGGTTTTCCGTGGGGCGTGGTGCGTGGTGCGTGGCGCGTGGTGCGTGGTGCGTGGTTCCGAGTTTTTAGTGGGTACTTTGTCCCCTTAACTCCTCCCGCAGTTTCTGTCCAATCCTTTTGAAACTTTACAGGTGTTTTAAGGATGGTATGAAGATATGCATGTGGTTTTTTCAGAATCCTGAAATAATTTTTTATCACTTTTTCTGCATTTTTAACTTAGACATTTTTTGAGTTCTAATATTACAGAAGTCTATAGGGAGTAGGTACCTTGTCCCCTTAACTCCTCCCACAGTTTTTGGCCGATCGTTTTGAAACTTTACATGGGCTTTTAGGATGGCCTGAAGATATGCATGTGGTTTTTTCAGAATCCTGAAATAATTTTTTATCACTTTTTCCGCATTTTTAACTTAGACATTTTTTGAGTTCTAATACTACAGAAGTGTATAGGGAGTAGGTACCTTGTCCCCTTAACTCCTCCCACAGTTTTTGGCCGATCCTTTTGAAACTTTACATGGGCTTTTAGGATGGCCTGAAGATATGCATGTGGTTTTTTCAGAATCCTGAAATAATTTTTTATTACTTTTTCCGCATTTTTAACTTAGACTTTTTTTGAGTTCTAATACTACAGAAGTCTATAGGAGTTAGGTACCTTGTCCCCTTAACTCCTCCCACAGTTTTTGGCCGATTCTTTTGAAACTTTACAGGTGTTTTAAGGATAGCCTGAAGATATGCATGTGGTTTTTTCAGAATCCTGAAATAATTTTTTATTACTTTTTCCGCATTTTTAACTTAGTCATTTTTCGATTTCTAATACTACAGAAGTGTATAGGGAGTAGGTACCTTGTCCCCTTAACTCCTCCCACAGTTTTTGGCCGATCCTTTTGAAACTTTACATGGGCTTTCAGGATGGCCTGAAGATATGCATGTGATTTTTTCAGAATCCTGAAATAATTTTTTATTACTTTTTCCGCATTTTTAACTTAGACATTTTTTGAGTTCTAATACTACAGGAGTGTATAGGGAGCAGGTACCTTGTCCCCTTAACTCCTCCCACAGTTTTTGGCCGATCCTTTTGAAACTGTACAGGTGCTTTAAGGATGGTCTGAAGATATGCATGTGGTTTATTCAGAATCCTGAAATTATTTTTTATCACTTTTTACACATTTTGAACTTAGACATTTTTTGAGTTCTAATTTTACAGAAGTCTATAGGGAGTAGGTACCTTGTCCCCTTAACTCCTCCCACAGTTTTTGGCCGATCCTTTTGAAACTTTACGTGGGCTTTTAGGATGGCCTGAAAATATGCAGGTGGATTTTTCAGAATCCTGAAATAATTTTTTATTACTTTTTCTGCATTTTTAATTTAGTCATTTTTTGATTTCTAATACTACAGAAGTGTATAGGGAGTAGGTACCTTGTCCCCTTAACTCCTCCCACAGTTTTTGGCCGATCCTTTTGAAACTTTACATGGGCTTTCAGGATGGCCTGAAAATATGCATGTGGTTTTTTCAGAATCCTGAAATAATTTTTTATTACTTTTTCCGCATTTTTTACTTAGACTTTTTTTGAGTTCTAATATTACAGGAGTATATAGGGAGCAGGTACCTTGTCCCCTTAACTCCTCCCACAGTTTTTGGCCGATCCTTTTGAAACTGTACAGGTGCTTTAAGGATGGTCTGAAGATATGCATGTGGTTTATTCAGAATCCTGAAATTATTTTTTATCACTTTTTACACGTTTTGAACTTAGACATTTTTTGAGTTCTAATTTTACAGAAGTCTATAGGGAGTAGGTACCTTGTCCCCTTAACTCCTCCCACAGTTTTTGGCCGATCCTTTTGAAACTTTACGTGGGCTTTTAGGATGGCCTGAAAATATGCAGGTGGATTTTTCAGAATCCTGAAGTATTTTTTTATTATTTTTTCTGCATTTTTAACTTAGACATTTTTTGAGTTCTAATATTGCAGAAGTATATAGGATGCAGGCACCTTGTCCCCTTTACTCCTCCCACAGTTTTTGTCCTATCCTTTTGAAACTTTACAAGGGCTTTTAGGATGGCCTGAAGATATGCATGTGGTTTTTTTCAGAATCCTGAAATAATATTTTACCACTTTTTATGCATTTTTAACTTAGACATTTTTTGAGTTCTAATACTACAGAAGCGTATAGGGAGTAGGTACCTTGACCCCATAACTCCTACCACAGTTTTAAGCCGATCCTTTGAAACTTTACAGGTGCTTTAAGGATGGTCTGAAGATATGCATGTGGTTTTTTTCAGAATCTTGAAATTATTTTTTATCACTGGTTTCCTGCTTCAATACTTAGGTATTTGATACAGGACCAGTGGTCCTCTGGTTAACTTTACCATTTTTAACACCTCAAGTAAAAATTAGGCGGGGGACATAAATTCCCCATGGAATTTGCTTGTTTGCATATGCAATAAGCCCTCTTTTATACCACAATGTAAGGTGAATGGATGCACATCCAGGGGCAGCAACTCTGTCAAAATTAATTTTAAAAGGGATCTACTCTAAAACAAAAGCAAATACTTTCCTTCTAGAGAAGACCCTTTTTCAGAAGGGACTTGATGTGCTAGAAGCAAATAGGTAGTTACAACAGTTGTCTCCCTTGTGAAAGATGGCAGAAACTCTACCAGGTGTATCCCCTTAACCTTTAAAGCACTAAGCAGAATTGTAACAGACGACATTCTAATTTTTTTTCTTATTATTCAGAAAAAATAACTTGGCATTTCATTTGAATTGTCTGCTAGCCAGATAATTCAAATGAAATGCCAAGTCTTATTTTCTCAGAAAAATACAAAAAGAGTGAAAAAAAATATCAAAGTGTCGTCTGCTGCACTTGTGATAAGCACTATAAAGGCACAAAATGTATGAGGGTTTAATAGTTGTTTACTGTTGTCAGTAGTAAATGTTGTATTTGCTCAAACTGTGATTAAAACCCACTCAGTGATGTTACATAGACATATCATAGAACATATTTTAGATTTTTAGGAACCTTGTTGTTTTCTACAATACTACTACATATTTTCTTACTGTCTATCACCCATATGTGCCTTGCCATGGGAAAAAGGGTGTTTAGGGCATATGGCAACATTTGGCATAGATTAGTCTTGGTTAGGCCTAAAAAAATAAATGTTCTGTTTCCGATTTCATCACCAGTTTGCCATAGGGTCGGTAGGTCGGCAACTTTTTTTTTTCTCCTTTTGTTTTTTCCAAGTCAAATTACGGTGGATGAATCATAATTTTTTTTTTTTAATGGAATCTTAAAATATTTTGGCTTCTTTTACCGAACATTTGACAGTTTTTGAACACCGATGATAAATGGGCGCTTTTATTTTATTTTAAGATGAGATGTGGCTGCACGCTTCGAAATAAACCACTAATGTGCTCGGTTTGGCTTGTAAGGGTGCAGCCATATTGAAAATAAATAAACCAAAGATGAAGACCAACAATGTCCAAAAATTGGTACGGATAAATTATGTAACGGATGTATATAAAAACCGGGATTGCCCAGGGTTGTTCGCAGATTTTTTTTTTTTCATTGTGTGCCAAAAAAAAATTAGTCGGTGCATTTTTTGACAGTCAGTCAGGAAATAGGAAACGTAACATTTTTTTAGGCCTTAGGACCTTCAAAGCTCAAGATAAGGTGTTTTTTTTTTCAGCCAGACAATGTACCAATAATGTTCTTATTTCTCTGTGAAAACATACATTGTGGGTACTCATTAGAAGCGCCTTGCTGAAGCGCTTCTAATGAGTACCCACAATGTGTTTTCACAGAGAAATAAGAAAAAAATATTCATCTGATACCCACTCTAGATATATGTGTTTGTTTTTTTTTGCTGTTTTTTAGTGTTTTGAGGTGTTTGTGATAATGTATGTTTTCATGGAGTTAATAAGAAAAATACTTATCTGGATATTCCTCTTCGAGATGTTTGTGTTGGCATATGCCACAGCTGTCCTTATTCTCATGACTTGTCATCAGATAACTGCCTTATACTGGCCCAATGTTCATATCTGTATTTTATATGATATTTTCCTATTAATCATCTGAAGTTAAATATAAATTAGAATTTTTTTTCTTTTTTTTTTTTTTTCTTGCAGAACATACTTTTCTCATGAGTACTCGTTAAAATTGCCTCATCATATATATTTTCTAATTTAAACTATATATACTTTTTTATAAAGGTTTATATTACAATGCAATGAAAATTTACAAATAAAGAAAATAACTTGCAAAGGGAGAATTGCATAATGCCACAGATGAATATTGAAAGCGAAAATGTGCAGATAGTCTGCTCAGTGACTTTACTATTGAAACACAATACTTGAGCAGCGTTGGAGAAAATTAACTGTAAGAAGTGTGTGTCCAGTAAAGACTCAGACCTGCCTGCACAAATGCACAGGCTGATCTGAGTCTTTACCCGGGCACTCACATCATAAGGTACCTTTTCTGATTCATTATAATTTAGCCAAAGCAGTCTTAATAACCATCTGTATTAAGCAATAGTCTGTCTTAAAAGACCTCTATTTTACATTCCATTAACCCATTGTAGTTGGGAGACCCCTAAAAGGGTAATTGGCAAACAGTGCAGACCCAAAACAGATGCAACAGAATGCGGCGTTTGATCAGGGTCTTCACTGTTTGCAAATAGTTTAGCCATTTTTCTCTGGGAATATCTAAATCTCATAGCCTGACCTACATAAAATTGAAATTGGACTCTTCCAATATATAGTCTGGGTGAGTTCATTCAGTCTACAATGGGTTAAATAGATTCTAAAAACAATGACCCATTAAAGGTAAAGAAGTGGAAATTTATCAGTATTAATCAATTTTCTTAAGCAACTACTACATTTCCCATTAGTGCTTGTTTGGTTTAAACATATTTATTTCCGAAATGTTTACATATACAACACATACAAAAGTACAACAATAGGATTAGAACGAAAGCATAAGAGCTTATTTAGTTCCTTTCCTGTTTCACAAGTTTCACTGTACTTAAATGATTAAAGAAAATGTTGGTGGCCTTAAGGTACTGGCCACATTACAGAGGTTACATGTTGGTTAAACCTTTGCCTGTTCTCTTACAGCACCATGTAAGACTTTTATCATTTATTGCTTTTGAATAAAATCGCATTTTACTCGGATTGATCCTGAATGTGCATTTTACTTTCATATAGTGAAGAGGTTTTTTTTATGGTTGTGAAATTTGAAGTACCCATAATTTTGATACTGTGGGGAAGTCCACACAGTTGTAAACCTTTGTTTCTCTCCTATGTTCTTCTTACTGCTAAGCATTCTGGGTACAAAGCAGATGGCATATTGAAATCATTTTCTTATTTTTTGTCACAGAAAACAGCTTTTTAACGTTTTATGTAAATCGTCTCCAATGGAGACATCCTGCATAAAATGTCAAATCCTGTTTTCTAGAAAAATTATGAAAAACATCATCAGTTTGTTATCTGATGAATTAGCCCAGAGAGTGCTAAATTTATCAGTGTGCGTCTGATATGTGCATTTAGTAGATGTCCAAATCTTAATCACTTGCAAGACAAAATCATAGCACAAAAACATAGTTTATTATTATGTTGTCAGTACTCATTAGAAGAGCCTTGAGGCACTTCTAATGAGTACCCACAACATGTTTTCTTGAAGAAAATTACTTTTGAATTGAAAAAAGCATCTTATCGAGAGCTATCAAAATCATGTATTAGCCCTTAAAAGATGCCAAACACAACAATTGTTGTCTGCTTTGTCTTCTGCCGGTTACTTAAAAAGTCATTGTTGCAAACAGTGTGGACCCAGATCAGACTGCTCCTCAAAGAGCAGTCTGATCAGGATCCATACTGTTTGTCTATATGCAAAAATATGTTTGAAAAGTTTGCAGGAAGATGCAGCAGAGGACATAAACAGATGACATTTTCAGATGTAGTTTTTCTTGGCATCTTAAGGGTAAGTTACTCACAGCTGGACAGATTCATTATTTGTCTGTATGCCAACTATGTATGAGTTGCAAAAGGAACCATAATGAATTTGTGGGTAATGAAAGCCCAGATCTGCAGATATTTAAATTCAGCAGGATATAGGTTAAATGAAAAGTGGAATAGGAAGGGTTCAGATGTAAGGTTATCAACGATGTTTGTGCTTGTTCTTTCTCAGAAATTGCTTTGCTTATGACATCTTTCAGAAAGTCATATTTTGCTTGACGCTTTACACAGAAGAAGTAAATTTGCAAACATTTATCATGATTTAAAGCAAAACCATTTGTCATAACAATTTGTGTACAAAAGTTTTAATCTACAAAAAGTTTTATTCTAGTCTTTGGTATTTAAAAAGTCAATTATTTTCACTTTTCTCATAGTAAAAATGAACGCAAATTATGCAGAAATCTGTAGGGTAGGTAACTTGGAGGCAGATTTTCAACAAGTTCGCTGGTTCAATTTTTCTGAAATTTTTACAGTATTGTGAAACATAAATAATTCTAATTCAGCAAAGAAAAGTAAAGAATATTTTCTTTGACAAAAATTAAAAAAAAAATCACTTTACTACAGAAATTGCATAGGCCAGACCAATTTTTGGCTGTAAATTGAATTTTAGGGTAAATATTTGAGAACAAAACAGAAACAGAAATGAAAAATGGTTTCAGATAAGATATGGTCAATCAGAACAAAATATCTTCATTTGAAATAAAACGGCAAGCAAAAATGACTTTCCCAGTGATGTCGAAAAGCTGTCGTGTTGATATTTTATGCAAATTGTCTCTAAGGAGACAATTTGCATGAAATATCAAAACGATTTTCTGGAGAAAAATAAAAAGTAAATCAAATTCAAAATGCCATCTGCTTGGAATATTTAACCATTAATGCCGGCCTCGGTGGCTCAGTTGGATGCGCCGTCTGACTGAAGACCAGGAGGTCGCGGGTTCAACCCCCGCCGAGGTCGGCAACATTCTTTCGTGGAGATTGATCGTGAAATATTTTCTACGGTCATTCTCCCCCTTCCGCTGATACAAGAAGGGCAGTTGTCAGTTTCTGGCGAAAGAATGTGCACAATACTGGTTAACCGCTTAGAGGACTAAGCCTGCCCAGTAAACGTGTGGTTAGGTAAACTGACTGCGCTCGACATGACCCCATTGGGTTGACTGGGCCGTAAAACCTCAACACAAACAAAATTAACCATTAATAGTTAATATAACACATGTACATAATATTGTTGTTATTGATTTTTAGTTTTGTGAGAATTTACATTACTATTCCTGAGTTTGCCAAAATAGTGCGACATAAAATGTATAAATTATTTTTATTTTGTTTGTACACTGTATGTATGTTTTATTTCTGTATTTAATATTATTGTATATGTGTAGATTTTGTAACCTTGGAAGGGATTTGTTCTGCAAGATCTCTTGATTATGTTAGTGGACCTTAAGATTTTTGTGGCTTATGCAGATGGACCATAAAATTTATGTAAATTATGCAGGTGGATGATAAGATGTGTGAATTGTGTAAGTTTTTGCCTTTAGCATTGTGCATATAAACAAGACATTATTTTAGAATAGCTGTAGTATATTGTCATAGAAGGCAAGCCAGACAGTTCACATTAGTCTACTTCATTGCTTAGCATGCATGGTAACAATTTCAGCAGATGATGTTTTGAGAAATTATTTTTTATTTTTCCCAGGAAATAATTGACATTTCATGCAAATTGTCTCTGAAATGTCAATCCTGATTTTCTGGAAAAAAAAAAAAATAAATAAAATATATCAATTACAGAAACACCCGAAGAAAAATTCAGACCCAGCTCAATTTGCTCTCGAAGTTTGATAAGGGGCAGAGCCTTTCTGTGTGCAAACACATTAGGGAGCCTCCAAAGCAGATGGCATTTCAAAATATTTTTCTTATTTTTCATCAAAAATATGATGCCATATCATTCAAAAGGAGACAATTTGAACGAAATATCGAATCTTATTTCTCATGAAAAATAAGAAAAACTATTGCTAATTTTCTGATGATTTAGCCCACAAAGTGCTAAAGCTTAAAATTTGTATATGTAATGAAATGGAGATGTAAGGTTTTATAGTGTCCAAATATTTAACCCTTTCAACTCGATAGAGCAAAATAGATACTTATGCAAACAATGTAGATCCAGATGAGGTGTCTGATCAGGATCTACACTTGTTTGCCATTCTGCATTTGATTTTTGACTCGCATCCTTTTTTTCAAAAGTGGATATGACCAGATTCAAAGATAGAAGGGTCCACTTCAGAAACTCAGGAGTGAAAGAGTTAAGGTAATTGTGTAAATTATTTTTTAAAGGTAAAAAAATCATAAAAAAACAACAAAAAAAAAAAAACATGCCAAGTTTTGATAGAACATGCTAAAGGTTAAATTAGAATACATGCTATTAGTATATTATTTGATTCATATTGTGAAGTGATCTAGACACTAGACACTAACAGGTATTTTATTTTGATGGAAATATGTTTTTTTTTTTTTTTCCCATGTGAGTTTGACTTAATGGACCAAAGAATGTATACCTCCTTAATTGTAATTGAAACCATTTGTTGTCTGAGATGCCAGTAATTTCGATTTCTCTTGATATTTGTATTTACATATTAACCCTAAAGTGTTAAGCAGAACTGCAGAAAATAACACTGAATTGTTGTTTTTTTTTCTTTTTATTAATTATGCAGACAATTTACATGAAGTGTCAGGTCTTTGTATTTCTGAAAAAATCAAGATGTCATCTGCTGAATTTGTAATTAGCACTTTGAGGGCTAAGTTATGTGAATAGAAGGAGAAACAAATATTTCTCTCATTGATAGCTTTATTTATACAGGTCAAGTGAGATGCATCATGAAAAAAAAGCTGTGTGCAAAGAACTAATGTGAGATGCATCATGAGAAAAAAAACAACAGCATTATGCTGTGAGCAAACAGCTAATTAGTCTGGCCCCAGACCCTTTCTTTATTTTTCTTTTTCTTTCTTTTTCTTCTTTTTTTTTTTTTTTTTTTTTTTTTTTTTTTTGAGGGGACACAACACTTGTATAGCTTGTAGAATTTTTGTTTACTTCAGTCCCTTGGCTTGTTCAGCCATAGGTAACTTGAAGTTGGATTAAAGAGGATCATGATAAAAAAAATAATGTAGAGAAAGAGAAAAATAGATATAATTTTTACAGGCCTCCTAGCGAAACCTATAAAACCTATAATTTTGTGTCAAACCTATAAAACCTTTAGGGGGTGGTCGGGTGGTGCGAAGGTGCTGTGTATCTTACATCACTGGGGCGTCCAACTGATATTGGCTTACAGTTGGGCAAGGCCTGCTATCCTTGTAGTGGGTAAGGGTAGAGGGGGAATGTTTTTATTTCTTCTGTTTCTTCACTTTCATTCCTGTTCCTCTTTCTTCCCTGTCCCTCTCTTTCATCTCCTCTACTCTCTCTCTTCTATCTCTTTTCTCCCTTTCTCTGGGAGACGACACAAAATGACCCTCAAGGGTTGACGTGTCGTTAAACCCCAACACAATCAAACAATCAATATAAAACCTTTATTTTGTTCATAAAACCTATAAAAAGCCTGTATTTTCATGAAAAAACCTATATTTTTCACTTTTTGAACCTTCTCGCGACTCAACCCTAACTTTTCTTCAAAATGCCCTACTATTTTTACTTTTTAGTCCCAAAAAAGTGATGAAAACTGTCAAGAAATTGTATTTTTTTCCTTGCTCGCTTCGCTCGTGTGGACTGTGTAAAATTCAGATCAACTTTATCTGAATAATTGTGGTGCAAAAATTCATCAAATATTTTTTCTTCAGTTTTAAATCTCTATGTGAGTTTGGAAGAACCTTTTTTTAACCTATATTTTTTATTGAAAAACCTGTAAATAACCTATATTTTGAGTAAGAAGAACCTACATAAAAACCTATATTTTCAAAGTGGGCCACTAGGAGGCCTGTATAAAACAAAAACGACTGTAGCCAGTCTAACAGCTAATGTGAGGTGTTTCATGAGAAAAAAGCATTAAGCTGTGTACAAGAAACAAAACCAAAAAAAAAAAAACAACTAATGTGAGATGCATTATGAGAAAAAACAGCATTATGCTGTGTGCAAACAACTAATGTGAGATGCATCATGAGAAAAACAGCATTATGCTGTGTGCAAACAACTAATGTGAGATGCATCATGAGAAAAAACAGCATTGTGCTGTGTGCAAACAACTAATGTAAGATGCATCATGAGAAAAACAGCATTGAGCTGTGTGTGTGTTAATAACTCATGTGAGATGTGGCATGAGAAAAACAGCATTGTGCTGTGTGCAAAACACTCGTGAGATGCATCATGAGAAACCCAGCTCTGCCATGTGCAAACAACTCATGGGAGGTGCATCATGAGAAAAACAGCATTGTGCTGTGTGCAAATAACTCATGTGAGATGCATTATGAGAAACCCAGCATTGTGCTTTGTGCAAACAACTCATGGGAGGTGCATCACAAGATGCATCCATTTTGTGGGGAAAGAAAAAAAATCGTCATGTCGGCTGAATTTGCGCAGTGAGTCTGAAAGGTTAAAGTTGTTTTGTTTTTGTACAGTTAGGTAGAGCAGCATACTACCAAAGATATTATATTCTTGAGATTGAGAATTTTGAGAAACTACATATTCTCCATCAATCATTTATTCTCTGTTTTTGTAAAGGATATACATGACACACAACAAGACAGGTCAAATCAGCCTCCCACTACAGAATATATAGACAGAGAAGGCCTTGATGAGACTGCATGCATGGACAGACTGATCTTGACCCTCACTGGTTTCATATGGGCTCTTTTCTGACATTCTGCATCATATATTTTGTTACATATATTTTATTAGTATTTATTAACCCAGAGTTTATTAACCCTAGTCCTGCTGAACCCAGATATGTCCTGTCTTGGCAAACAGTGTAGATCCAGATCAGTTGGCTTCTGAAGAAGAAGCCAACTGATCTGGATCTGCACTGTTTGCCATTTAGTAAATGAATTTATGTCAACAATCTGGATCAAGTAATCTGATTGGCTAAAAATTAGAAATGGGTGTGGCATCTTAATTTATTCAGCATGACAAGGGTTTAAGGTATATTTGTTAATGAAAGTTGAGAAAAGTTTGCTTGATAACAAGCAGACAGTACCATACATAATGGGAAAAAGGCCCTTATTCCATATGCAGAAAACAAAGGCCCATGTAAGCTTGCACATTCTGCAGTCTGATAAAAGCCTTTATTTTATGCTTACAGTCAGTTGGTACTATAGAATATATTGACATTGAAGACCCTGATCAATTTGCCATTGCTGTTCATATAAAATTTCTGGCGAAAGAATGTGCACAATACTGGTTAACCGCTTAAAGGACTAATCCTGCCCAGTAAACGTGTGGTTAGGTAAACTGACCGCGCTCGACATGACCCCACTGGGTCGACTGGGCCGTAAAACCTCAACACAAACAAAAATGTTCATATAAATCTTGTGGACCCTTTTTCTATTGTTGCATAATACATGTATATAAGAATGGCATAAGATAGATCTGTATGGTCTGTTTTAAGCCATCATTCTACACAGATAATGTTTTTGAGGCTAGTACAGAATCACCTCATTGAGATGATTCTAATGAGTATACTCAACATACCATTATTTTATAGAAGATCATGCCCAAAACAAATTTTCATTGTCCCAGTGATGTTTTAGCCATTGAAGTTTGACTGTTCCAAATTGAAGGATTTTTCCTTCAAAATCCTTCCAGTGCTGGACTGCAGATGTGGTGGTTGGTCTGGGCTTCCACTGTGTGCATGTACCATAAGGTATTTTGTCTCTCACCAAGACCTATATATTTTATATCAACTTCAATACTGGTTGAAGTAGACATTTTGTAGCTTGGGCTGTTAACAGAATGGCCAGTGTTATCAGTTTGTAAAATCAAATTTATACATATCTATTCTAAATGCGATAAGAGCATCATATTTAATATTCCTTTATAACTCAGCATGCTGTGTAATAATTTCGGCAGACCACATTTTGAAATGTTTTCTTATTTTTCCTAGGCTTTGGCATTTCATGCAAATTGACACTCCAAAGTACAATAGGATGACATTTCATGCAAATTCTCTTCAAAGCAAATTGTCTCCTTTTGGAGAAAATCTGCATGAAATGACATATTTTTCTGGGAAAAATAAGAAAAATATCATCAGTTTGTCATTTGTGGAATTTACCCAAAGCATGCTTAGTATTAAATGAAATATTTAATTTGATATAATAATTGCAAGTAATATCAGTGTTTCTGTTGTAAATTCTAGCATTAGAAATAGTAAGTGTTGTCCCATAAATATTTTAAAATTTCAGAAAACTATATGGCTTCAGATAAAGGGTAGTATTCAGTAGATATATAAATATTTTTTTATTTTATTTTTTTGCACCAAAACATACCTTGTGGGTACTCATTGGAATTGTCTCAAGGAGGCAATTCCAAAGAGTACCCACAAGATATGTTTTGATGCAAAACTACCATATTTATCATGAATATTTGGACAGGTCTGATCAAAAATTGTAGACCTAGATCAGATTCTTTGGCATCCGATAGGGTCTACACTGTTTGCCATTCCTCCAGCAAAATTTAGACATATCAATAGGTAGGAGGATAGACTAGTTCAAATTTTAGGACAAATATGGTAAGGAGATAAGGTATCCCAATATTTAGGGTATATATGATACAAAAAGTGTATTTTTAACACTCCCTTTTATATTGAGCTATGAATAACAAACATTATGAGCAGAATTTGATTACCCAATTTCACCAGTATGAAAAAAAAAATGTAACAAATTTTGCAAAGGTAGGGAACTTATTTGTATCTCTTTGCAAAGCGGTTTCCTCCCCTACATTACTAAAGTTTGATAAATAACCCTTAAAGCGCTAAGCATAATTGTAGCAGATGACATTCTAAATTTTTATTATTATTTTTCAAAGGAAATAAGACTTGGCATGCATCAAATGTCAAGCATTATTTTCTCTGAAAAAAAAAATAATAATAAAATAAAAAAATCAATGTCATCTGCTGCAGGTTTTTTTTTTTTCTTTTTTCTTAGCACTTTAAGGGTTAACTGTCCAAGATTTTAGAGCAAGTTTGGTATAGGTATTCAATATTTTTTTTTTTTTTTTTTATTATTATTTTTGTTTTACGAAATTTTAATTTTTTTTAGCCTTCTGCAAATGATGATCTGTCTATCCACATGAAATAGCAAACCCTGTTTACTGGAACAAAGAAGAAGCAACCAGGGCTGAGTGGTTAACGCTTCCGACTTTGAATCACCAGGTCCCGGGTTCGAACCCTGCTTGAGGCTGGATCATGACTGTATGGTGCTTCATTGCATAGAGTCTTTCACTATCAGCCTTCCATGGTCTCATATGACATAAATAATGTTAAAAGGGGCAAAAACACCAAATCATCATCATCATTAGAACAAAGACAAATGTTTATAGTATCTCTGCAAGATAATACTGTTAAATACAATTAATCCTAAAAGCACCAAGCAAAATTATAGCAGACAACATACTAAATTTTATTATTATTATTTTTTAGCAAAAAAAAAAAACAAGAATCAACATTTCATGTGAATCATCTGTTAGGCTGATGATGCATGAAATGTCAAGCCTTATTTTCTCTGAAAAAAAAAAATGTTATTTGCTGCAGTTATGATTTGCTCTTTAAGAATTAAAAATTGACAGAAACTGCTGCACAAGAAACATATTTCAGGCTTTCTGTCTGGTACAGTAAATGTTAAACTTCAGCTCAGAATTTATTGTAAAGAAGAAAATTTCTGCTTTTATGTTATGCATTTAAAACAAAATATCAGCTTAATTACCTCTTTAAATCCAGTTGTTTCAATTGTATTTATCTCAAATATTGGGGCAAATTTTAGGTCAAGTATGGTAAGGCGTTAGAGTGTCCCAGTTTTAGGGTGAATATGGTACACATATTCCTATAAACACCCAGGGCCCAGTTGATCAAAACTATTGATGTTGTTAGTTCTCGTTAAAATTTTTATCATTAAATATGGCATATATGCTAATATTTTTGCTGAAAAAATGTGAGTAGCTTTTGCAAATGCAAAAGCTACTCACATTTTTTTCAGCAAAAATACTTGTGAATCAGATATTGTACTTGCTAGAACAGTTAATATTTTGACCACTAATGAGCTTGTTAAGCTAATGATGCTTTGAACAACTGGGCCCAGTTTTATTATACCCTCAGGAAATGATTATGGACCAAGAAAAAGCCGAGGTTGATAATGATTTTGATAGAATGAGGTTGATATAATTCATGGAATTTTAGACTGTCATTTCCATAGCAAACATTTATTCATTTTAGTTGCACATTTCCATTCATTTTTGTTTTGACAAGGAAGGAAATGGATTGTGGTTTTGTTTTTATATTTTGTCAAGTTTTAAAATATATAATAGATGACCAAATTTTGTCCATGTCAACATACCTAACTCTATTTGATACTTTAATGTGACTATTTGATACTTTTGTGCCTTTACCATTACATATCATTGATGACATGTTGTCTGGTTTTATAAATTTTAAAAGTGTATTTATGAAGTAATAGTATGATAGCAATAATTTACGAGTTGGGAAGAAGCATAAGTCAAGGTACGGTAAATGTCCTAAAATTTCAAACACTTTATTCCATACCATTTTTTGCCCAAACTTTGTTGTTGCTTTTTTTTGTGCAATTATTTCATAAAATACTTAGTGGAAAGGCAAACAGTGTAGACCTTGATCAGACTGCTCATGAAAGTCTGATCTGGATTGCACTGTTTGCATGCATATGCCATTTTATTGGCAACTTTGGCATATGAAATTTTAGGGCGTTTAAAGTACATTGTATCTACAGAAAAGCCTTGATAATTCAAATACCAGTAATTCAAAGTTCTTGATCATTCAAGGCGAGTCCAGACTGAAACCTGTCTATCCAGTTTGAACCTCATTTATTTAAACAAAATTGTCTGGTCCCTTGGACTTTGAATTGTTGAGGTTGCACTGTACCTCAATCCAGAACAGCCAATACCAGTAAAAGTATGCACATCAATGCAGTCTGATCAGGACCCATAGTTTTTGTACATGAAGAAAATTAAATGGACATGAAAAACACTAGAGTCCATGTGAAAAAAAATGTTCAGCTGAATTTTACTGACCATGATGTAGCATGGGACTCCAATATTAGGATTGAGATTTCAGTATTCCCCAGTGCGATGTAATGGTCAGTAAACCAGTCATCTGTTTATACCATACTTTACAACAATGGGTCTTAGCTGGTATACATTAACCAAATTGACCTGTTGCTTTGACCTTTAGATTATAATATTTATTGGTATACATTAACCAAATTGACCTGTTGCTTTGACCTTTAGATTATAATATTTATAAGTATATGTTAACTGCATAAACAGGTGTCACTTCTAAGCCAACTGATCTGGATCTGCACTGTTTGCCATTAAATATGTGAAGTTTTATCAACAATCTGGATCAAGTAATCTGATTGGCTGACAAATAGAAGTGGGCGTGGCATCTTAATTTATTCAGCATGACAAGGGTTAAAGGTCAAAACAACAGGTCAATTGGGACGGTCTATATGTATCATTATTTTTATCATTATTGGCACATTATTTCTGAAATCCATCAATATTACTCAGTTATGCTCAGTTTTATAGTCTAACATTGTGTGTAGATTTTTCTGCAGTTTTTAATATTGTTCAATGCACTTTTTGATGTTGAAATAAATATATATGAAAGAAGCTGGCTTGTATGTTCTTCATTGACCATCTGGATGAATCCAACAAGTTTCCGCATCAGTTGTTTGTCTTGAAATAGAGTGGTGACCAAAACATTCCAGTAGTAAAAGCATATCCTAGCTGCAGATAATTCATTTTTTTTTATTTGCATTCAAAAAGTGTTTGTATTTTTCTTATTTTTACAAAAACCATATGTTGTAGCACTCATTTAAAGCACCTTGCTTCAAATCAGTATCTTATAGTCCCTAATACAGAGCTATGAAAATTACTTTAGCTCTATATAAGGCTTTTTTTTTTTTTTTCATTTAGAAAGTATTTGGATTTTTTCTTACATGAAATCATAATTATGTTGTGGGTACACATTTAAAGTGCCTTGCTTTAACCCTTGTCCTGCTGAACCCGGATATACCCTGCTTTTGCAAACTGTAGATCCAGATCAGTTGGCTTCTGAAGAAGCCAACTGATCAGGATCTGCACTGTTTGCCATCAAGTATGTGAATTTATAGCAAACATTCGGATCAAGTAATCTGATTGGCTGAAAATTAGAAGTGGGTGTGGCATCTTAATTTATTCAGCAGGACAAGGGTTAAATGAGCACCTTTCTTTTTGTATAAAAAAGTACATGTGTTGCTATTTTTCTTTCTTCTTTGCCATTCTATCAGGGGCTACGTAACTTGTTCTGTGAAGAAAACCTTGGCAGTGCAAGGGCAGGGGAAAGGACTTGTACACACCATCACTCTTGATTACTTATGTTGTGCAGTGGAATTTCCAAAATCACCTCTCAACAAAAGCCTACTTCCTGAATTCCTAAAGTATTGTTTTACCTATATGTGAATATTTGACCTCTTTACAACAGCCTCGGCCACATAACTTTTGTGAAGATTGATCATGAAATCATATCTATGGACATTCTCCCCCTTCTGCTGATTCAAGAAGGGCAGTTGTTGGTTTCCTGCATATGTGCATAAGTACTGCCCAGAAAATGTTATATATTTAGGAAGACACGAGAAGATTCGCAAAGTTATTTGCCATGCTGTTAGCCTTTAATACTCTCTGGACAAATTTAGCAGATGACTGATTATATTTTTCTTATTTTTCCCAGAAAAGGTTCAACATTTTAAGCAAATGATCTCCATTGGAGACAATTTGCATGAAATGTTGTATCCTGTTTTCTTGGAAAAATAAGAAAGATATTTCCAATGTCCTCTGCTGAAAATTTCACCCAAAGTACTAAGCCTTAATTACATCAAAAGTATGTTAAAAAGTGAGTTAAGAAAGGTGAAAAATAAGTGTTTTCAATTGCTGCGGCATATTAAAGAAATAAAAAAAAATGTCACACCATTCCTCATAGTATATTAACCCTTAAAGTGCCATCCAAAATTGCACCAGATGACATTCAGATTTTTAGCTCTACTGGCCAAAGGCCAAAAGACCTTATGTCATGGCATGGTTCCCATCTATCCATGTGTCTATCTGTCCGTTAACTTTTTCTCATTTACGCGATGAAGTCCACTTTTTTTTATCTGATTCTTTTGTAACTTGCATAGATTGTTTATATCATTGTAAGGATTAACCATACTGAAAATGAAGATTATTTGTCAAATATTGTGGGAAAACAAGCCGTTTGAAATTGTTGTCAACTTTTTATCATTTACTTGAATAAGTCAACATTTTTTAACCAGATTCTTTCGAAATTTGCACAGATTGTTTGTTTCATCACAGGCATCAATCCTATTGAAAATGAAGAAAATTCATCAAACATTATGGGAGAGAAGCCATTTCAAATTTTGGTTAATGTTTTCTCGTTCACGCTATCCACACTTTTTATTCAATTCTTTTGAAACTTGCATAGATTGTTTGTATCATCATAGACATCAACACTATTGAATTTTGGAAAAAGAGACAACTGAAGTTTTGAATTTTTTAATTTTATATACAGTAGACAACATAGTCTTTTACAACTTGAGGGTCATGTTTGTGTTGAGGTTTTACGGCCCAGTCAACCCAATGGGGTCATGTCGAGCGCGGTCAGTTTACCTAACCACACGTTTACTGGGCAGGCTTAGTCCTCTAAGCGGTTAACCAGTACTGTGCACATTCTTTCGCCAGAAACTGACAACTGCTCTTCTTGAATCAGCGGAAGGGAGAGAATGACCGTAGAAAATATTTCATGATCAATCTCCACGAAAGAATGTTGCCGACCTCTGCAGGGCTTGAACCCGCAACCTCCTGGTCTCCAGTTGGAAGGCGCATCCAATTGAGCCACCTAGGCCGGCTTGAGGATCAGGGGTTCAAACCCTTGTAGATCCAAGAAAAAAAAAATCATTTTTATTTTTTTTGTTTTTGTTTTTTAAATAGTGCTTGTTTTCCCTGTATAGAATATAGGATGCATTACTGATTAGTAATTAATCCTATATTCTATACTGTTTGATTAGGGTCTTTATAATTATGGTTATGTTCAATTCCTACTGGCGGCAAGATTTTTCTTGGTAAACCGGCCAGTTGACCTTATGTCATGGCGAGGATCCCATTTGTCCATGCATCCATACATCTTTGCACCTGTTGTCTATACCTCATTATACCATTTATTCCTATGAAGGAAAGGCTTTAATCTACAACTAAACTACAAATTTTAAACTCTTGAAAGATAATGCTGACAACAAAATTAGTAACACTAAAAGTCAATAGTTCACAGATAGGGTAGAAAACAATTTGGGATAAGAGGAAATTGAAAGTTTTTAGCGGTGTCTCTTTTTCATGCAATGTTTTAAATACAGCTCTGCTGCAGACACATTAAACTTCGATATTATGTGGTAAGAGATTAAGCGTTTATTGAGATTTATTCAGGAGGCAATTTATGAAAATGTAAGTCTTGCGGAAATTGTTTATAAAAAGCGTTTTTTTTTGTTTTTTTCCAATTTGTAAAATTTGTTTTCTATGCAGTGTAATGACAAATAATGATATTCACATTATTATTGACGGTTCCCACTTTTTGATTGGAATCATGAAAGTTGCATGAGAAGTTATTCTAAGCATTTTTCATGTGGAAACAGTCTTATAGCTGTAAAGAAAGTTATTGTACCATTGGTGAAAAATGAAAAAAAAACCAAAAAAAACCCCCCAAAACAGATACTATACTTGCCAGTGCATCCAATTGAGCCACAGAGGCCGGCTCACCATAAACTGACAACTGCCTTTCTTGAATCAGCAAAAGGGAGAGAATGAACATAGAAAATACTTCACAATCAATCTCCATGAAAGAATGATTCTGGACATGGCAGGGATCAAACCCGTGACCTTCTGATCACCAGTTGGACGTGCATCCAACTGAGCCACCGAGGCCGGCAATTAAAAGCTTGATGTGGCAGTTCTGTGAATCATCTCCATTACACTTAACAAATGAACTGACATTTTAACCATTACCACATGCTTGTCAAATTCAGCAGATGCCAAACTGATGGCTTTCTTTCTTATGTTTTCCAGAAATAGGCCATTTAATGCAAATTGTCTCCTAAGGAGACAATTTACATGAAATGTCAAAGCCTGTTTTCTGGGATTACAAAATTATTTCAAAATGTTGTCTGCTGAAATTTTTATCCAGCATGGTCAGCATTAACAAGATGGCCCTGGATTGCTAACCTGATTACCAGACAAGTTTTCGAGACAATTGGCCTTTCAGTTCAAGAGAAGAAGTTCAATGTATACTAGGACGAAAAAGAAATGCCGGGTAACCTTTAGGAAAAAGAAATGCCAGGTGACCTTTACAGATAGTTTTAAAGTATTTAATATAACGTTACATTCATTTTTGGGCCAGAAGAAGCGAAAAATAGATTTTCAAGATGGCCCCCATGGCAGCCATCTTGGATTTCAGATCGGAATGATTTTAGCTATTTTTGATCTACAAGTCACCTCAATGCTCCCAACCAAGTTTCAAGTCAGTTGGAAGCAAAAAATAGATTTTCAAGATGGCAGCCATCTTGGGCTTCCACTCGGAACGATTTTAGCTATTTTTTATCTACAAGTCACCTCGATGCTTCCCACCAGGTTTCGAGTCAATTAATGGCCCAGGGATATAGGAGGAGTAAGGTTTTAAAGCAAATTGTTCACGCTGTGCGACGAATGCAGCATGACACAGGCGGGATGACGGATAACGGACATTGACCGATCACAATAGCTCACCTTGCACATGTGCAAGACTTGCATCATGGAAATCCACCCTGACATGAATGAGTGTCTAATTATACAAGAATACTTTTTACATGTATTTATATATAAATCATCCACCAACAGGACCTGCCAAGCAGACGATTCACATGAAATGTCAAGACTTTTCTCTGGAAAATAAAAAAAATAAATAAAAAAAACTGTCGTCTGTTGCAGTTGTGATTGGCGCTTTAAGGGTTAAGAATTTGTGCTGGAAATCAGGTGGCCAAAAAGATGATGGAAACATAGGTATATTTCAATACTCTAATAAAGCCAGATAGAACTATTTCCTAATGCAGACCTTATCTTTTTTTTAACAAATATACAATAAATTATTGTTTATGGTCATTTTTCAATATAATCTATACATTTTTTGGGATCCATCTTTGAACCGTGTTATATCCAAAACCGTGTTATAACGAACCATGTTATAAAGAGGTTGAAGTGTAATTATATTCAGTCTTCTTTCCAAACACAGCTTGAAATTTAAAGTTTAACATTCTTGTCAAACAATCGGGGATAAAAAGAAATTCAGAGAATTTAAAAATCATCTAACAAAAGAATGAAGAAAATTCTGTAAATTTATCAGTTTCTGAAAATTAAGAAGACTGCCATGGTCATCTAAGTTTTGAGAAAATTTTGAAATTCCCAGACTTTTCCCTGATGTTTTCCAATTTTTGCTAATACTCAAACTTCCCTGACTTTTCCCTTACATGGAAAAGGTAGACTTTTTTCCCTGACCAATGCAACCCTGGTATGTTCCAAGAAACTAAACAATCAAACTGTAATTAAATATGATTTGAAACACAGGTGAAAGTGTATACTATCTCAGTCAAACAGAAGCAGATAAACTGGAAAATACCAACTGTCAAAAGCATAACTATCTGCTTTATGTTTACCCTGGTTAGCCCATTGATAAAAGTACATCAGTATGTCAGTTAACATTCATCGACTGATAGTGCATCCAATGATTAAACAACAAATTAAGAAGCTTTCTGCATAAGAAAGGATCCTGTTTCATTTTGCTGTCGCAAAAAATGCACATGGGCATATATTGGAAGTTCCTTTCTTTCAAATTGGTCAAAATCAGCATTTTTAAGGTAAAAATAGGGGCTGGGTGGGTGTTTATTATAGCATGGCCATGTATTAGAATTTTATGGTAAATATCAAAGTAATACAGTTACCGTAAAATCCGTTAACTTTCAAGCACAATTGATTTGTTGTTGAGTTTCACATTAAATTTTAACGAGCCACTTAATTTAGCATCATGCAGTGAAAATGCTGTTAGAAAGTTAATTTCATAGTCTTCTGTGGAATCGATTGCTAATAACAAAACGAATTTTGACCAAAAAAGCCTGAAGTGATGAAATATACTTAAGTTGCATGATTAACCTTTAACCTGCTGAACCTACAGCAGACGGCATTTTTAGGCTTAGCATGCTGGGTAAAATTTTCAGCAGATGACGTGTTGAAATATTTTTCTTATTTTCCCTGAAAACAGGCTTTGACATTTCATGTATGAAATGTCAAAGCCTGTTTTCAGAGAAAAATAAGAAAAAATATCAATTTATTCTCTGCTGAAATTGCTCACAGAGTGGTAACGGTTTATAGGTATACATATTTTCAAAATAAAAAGTAAGCCTTTTGTCTAAGGAGAAAGCATGAAATATTCATTATAAAAAAAAAAAAAACATACCAAAAAGATGTCACCTACTGCTTTTGCCCATGGGATGCTAAAGGTTTAATGTTAAAAGTTAAGCTTTTATGCAGGATTTCATGTTTATGATGTTATAAGCTTCATAATGCAAGCAACATTTGTTTCCAATGATCTGATGCTGCACCTTGTAGTCTCTGGTTCCAAAATATACTGTATTCACCCTGAGTATTCAGACACTGTAATACCTTACCATACTTGTCTTAAAAGGCCTCAGTGGCTCAGTTGGATACACTGTCCGACTGGAGACCAGGAGGTTGCGGGTTCAACCCCCGCCAAGGTGGGCAACATTCTTTCACGGAGATTGATCATGAAATATTTTCTACGGTCATTCTCTCCCTTCCGCTTATTCAAGAAGGGCAGTTGTCAGTTTCTGGCGAAAGAATGTGCACACTACCGGTTAACCTCTTAGAGGACTAAGCCTGCCCAGTAAAAGTGTGGTTAGGTAAACTGACCGCGCTCGACATGACCCCATTGGGTTGACTGGGCCGTTAAACCTCAACACAAACAAACAAAGTTGTCTTAAAAATTTAAACACATCCATATGAGTATTGTCAATGCTGCAAAAAAAAAATGCAAGATGAGTGGCGATAGTGACTTTGATCAGATACCCCATTTTGTGGCATCTGGTTTTGGGTCTACACTGTTTGCTCAGGCCTGTCTTAAAACTCAGTGTACCACATTGGCCCTGATTACCACAATGTGTGCTTAAGTTTATTCAAACATCACTAAAAACTCTTGTAGTAAAATATCCTCCTAATATGGGTACACTTTAACCCTTAAAACGCCAAGAAAAACTGCATCTGAAAATGTCGTCTGTTTATGTCGTCTGCTGAATATTCTTGCAGACTTTTCAAACCTATTTTTGCATACAGGCAAACAGTGTGGACCCTGATCAGACTGCTCCTAAAGGAGCAGTCTGATCTGGGTCCACACTGTTTGCAAAAATGACTTTTAAAATCACAAGCAGATGACAAAGCAGACGACAATAGTTGTGACTGGCGCTTTAAGGGTTAAAGAAAGATCAGCAGAGAAGTTCATGAGGGGCATATTCATAAAAGCATACATTGTTGAAACTCATGTGAATTGCCAAAACACATGCTTTTATAAAGAATAAATAAATGGCCTGTAACCTGAAGACTACAAAATTGCTTGACTGTGTGCTTATAGGAGTATGGGCAGTAACTGGATCAAATACAGCAATGTTGGCTTTTAAATACGATACCATATGCCATCAAATTAATGGCCGTGATAAATGCCTTTGACAATTTCATAAATCAGATCTGGTGTACAAGTACAGTGTCTGGAGATAATACTCATGATACTTAAAGGGCTCATCCCAACTAGAGCAGCGACAATTTGATTTTTTAAAGTTATTTTTCAGAGAAAATAAAGCTACTTGGCATTTCATATGAATCATCTGCCACATAAAATGTCAAGTCTTATTTTCTCTGAAAAAAATAAAAAAATCAATTTTTGGAGGTCTTCTGCTACAATTTGCTTAGCACTTTTAGGGTTACTGGGAGCTGTCATATGAGAAAAAGGATCCTAATGCTTATAATAGCAATGAAGACCCTTGATCAAAATGCATAGATGTGTGGCTGGTCCGGGTCTTCAGTGTTCACCATGCACCATATGGGATTTTTTATGCTGTCATTACAAAAACATGCCTATTCAAATATATAGAAACTGAAACTGAAAATTTTCAGATAAAAAAACTCTGATATTTTTCATATTTCTGCTCAAAACATAAATTGTGGGTACTCGTTAGAACTGCCTCACCGAGGCAGTTTTTGATTGATTGAGTTGGGGTTTACGACACGTCAACCCTTGTGGGTCATTTTGTGTCGTCTCCCAGAGAAAGGGAGAAAATAGAAGAGATAGCAGAAGAGATGAAAGGGAGGGACAGGGAAGAAAGAGAAACAGGAATGAAAGTGAAGAAACAGAAGAAATAAAAACATCACCTTCCTACCCTTACCTGCTACAAGGATAGCAGGCCTTGCCCAACTATAAGCCAATATCAGCTGGACGCCCCGGGTGACAAAAGATACACGACACCTTCGCACCACCCAACCACCCAACTCACCGAGGCAGTTCTAATGAGTACCCACAATCTATGTTTTTGAGCAGAAATAATAATGTATACCCTGTAAACCCCAGTTTTACTATATAAAAGTGGGGTTTAAGAGGGTCAAAATTATATAGGCGTGTTTTTGTGATGGTGGTCAATGTTAATCAGATTACAGACAAAAAAGGGATTGAGTTGTAGCAGAAGATATTCTAACATATCTAATTTATTTTTTTTTTTCTGAGAAAATAAAGTTTCATATTTAACTAGCAGATGAACCACATGAAATGGCATGCCTTATTTTCTCAAAAAAAAAAAAAAAAAAAAAAAAAAAAAAAAATCATAGGATGTTGTATGCTGCTTTTGTGACTGCTACTTTAAGGATTAGGACATGTTGGAAAATTGCAAAACTGCAAATAGACATAATAAAAGCATCCAATTAACACTTGTCTTGCTGAATAAATTAAGATGCCATGCCCACTTCTAATTTCCAGCCAATCAGATTACTTGATCCGGGTTTTTTGATAGAAATTCACATATTTAATGTCAAACAGTGCAGATCCAGATCAGTTGGCTTCTTCAGAAGCCAACTGATCTGGATCTACACTGTTTGCTAAGACAGGGCATGTTATGTTTAGCAAGAGAAGGGTTAAACAAGAGTTCACAGATGGATTCAGAGCTCTGCTGGTAATCTTGGGCCTAGGAGAGATTTCGTGTAGATGAGTCCCATTTAAGTCATCATTTGTTTAAGGTGTCATGGACCTCTCATCTGACACCAACCATGGTTATGTTTGGAGGGTGGCCCTAAAAACCCCTTCTGGTAGTAGGGTCAGAACTCGGTGTTAGGGAGCTCATAAATTTTGTCATCTACTGTGAAAGTCTCATCAAAACCTTCATTTTGATACCAAAACAATGCAATGAATGAATGTTGATCTTTAATGACCCTTACTGGAGAGTGAGGTTGAGGCTATGTGTTGGTGAGGCCCTGTTAGATAATTTATTGTTTAAATTTTTATCAAGATCTTGGATTTGGTACTGAACATGGTTCCGTTCTCCAGTTAGACTCTTATGACTCCTCTAAGGGGGTCAGGGCCAGGGTTGGGGTAGGTAAAACCCATTAAAGTCAAGTTACTTAAACTATAGTACTCATCAATATCTTGGACTTGATATCACACATGACTGTTTAGAGGCTGATCCCTGATGACCCCTTTGAGGGCAAGATCAGGACCATGTGCGAATGATATTCAAACAAGTCCAATGTTGTTAAATATCAATGAACAGCTGCCATTTGACACAAGACCTGGCTATGGGCTATGTTCAGTTTGACCCCTAATGATACCTGGAGGTGGGGGTCAGTTCTAAATGTGAGAGACTTATTTAAATCTATTATTTGTTAAAATTCTCATCAACACTTATGATTTGACACCAAACATAGCTAAGTCTGAGTGTGACCCCCAATCAGCCCCTTTGGAGATGGTCAGGATTGGGGGTGGGGTGAAGCATGGTTGAGGCTAGGCATTGGAGCCAGAGATTGGAGTCAGGATTATGGGTGGGTGAGATCAAACTTGAGTCCTCATCTAATGTTAAACCTGGTCCTGCTAAACCCGGATATGACTTGCCTTCGCAAACAGTGTAGATCCAGATCAGTTAGCTTCTGATACCCATCGGATATCCAATCTTACAGAAAAGCTAATAAGCTATTAAAAATATTCACTGATGAAGGGCACTGAGCTAAAAATGACCATATCTCCAGATAAGGCACTTTTTCAACCAAGAAGTATTGACAGTTTTCTTATTTCTCAAAAAACATATATTGTGGGTACTCATTAGAAGCGCCTCTCTGAGGTGCTTCTAATGGGTACCCACAACATATGTGTTCATTGATAAATACGAAAAATATTATGTGGATACTCCCTCTTATTTGCAGCTCCGAAAGACTGTGATTATTTGATCATCATCATGTAAAAGTAAGTTTTCCAGGAAGTGGATTATGCCTGACTTATCTATTTCCATGTCAAAAACTACTTGGGATGAGATAAACATGCACAGGAAATCAACACTCTTCAAAGACAGGAAGCAAGGAAGTTTAAAAAAACTTCCATATCTCTAATGAGCTGCATCATGTCAAAAAAGGACTTAACCTCTAAATGTGAAAGAAGCATATGTCATTTTAAAAGCATTTTTCTAATTTCATAACCCTTGTCCTGCTGAACCCAGATGTACTCTTCCTTTGCAAACAGTGCAGATCCAGATCAGTTGGCTTCTGAAGAAGTCAACTGATCTGGGTCTGCCCTGTTTGCCATTAAGTATGTGAATTTATAGCAACAATCCAAATCAAGTAATCTGATTGGCTGAAAATAAGAAGTGGGCATAGCATCTTAATTTATTCAGCAGGACAAGGGTTAACCAAAAAATAAGGCTTGACCTTACAGTCTCAAACCTTATACTTTTTTACTGGCATTTTATTAAAACTGTCACCTGAAACAATCTAAATGAAATGTCAAACCTTACTTTCTATGAAAATAAAATGTGAATCATTTGTCATTGCTCACTCTGCTCTAATTCGTGGCAAAAAACTCAACCAGCACATAATGCAGGGCCATCACTTTCTATCTGTGATACCATTCAGTAACAGTGATAATCCTGACAGGACAGTGATGCTATGCAGGCTGACCTGGACTGCAATAATTTTCATATACACTGTTTACATATTACACGTCAATTCACGGCTAACATATGAACAGTAAAGATCAAAACAGCTAATATGTGAACAGTGAAAATCAAGAGATTAGCTTGATACAGCTAATATGTGAACAGTGAAGATCCAAGAGATTAACTTGACACAACTAGTATGTGACCAGTGAAAATCAAGAGATTAGCTTGATACAGCTAATACGTGAACACTGAAAATCAAGAGATTAGCTCAACACAGCTAATATGTGACCAATGAAAATCAAGAGATTAGCTCAACACAGCTAATATGTGACCAGTGAAAATCAAGAGATATAATATGTGAACAGTGAAAATCAAGAGATTAGGTTGCCATGTCTAATATGTGAACATTGAAGATTCAAGAGATTAACTTGACATAACTAGTATGTGATCAGTGAAGATCAAGAGATCTCAACACAGCTAATATCTGAACAGTGAAGACCTAGAGATAAGCTTGACACAGCTTGTATGTGAATGGTGAAGATCAAGGGATTAGCTTGGCACAGCTTGTATGTGAAGTGAAGATTGGTTAGCTTGACACAGCTAATATGTGACCAGAGAATATCAAGAGATTTGCTTGACATAGCTATTATGTGAACTTTTTGGAATTGCCTCAACAAGGCAATTCAAACAAGTACCCACAAGATATGATCTAGTGCAAAAATAACAAAAATCATCATTAATTATGGCCATAAATATCACCATATCTACATCGGTAACAAATAGTTCTGTTGTTTGTACAAAAATTAGTTTTCCTGTAGCAAAATGTATCTTGAAGATACTCATTGTAATTGCCTTGATGATGCAATTCCAAAGAGTACCACAAAATATGTTATGGTGCAAAAATAACAACATAATTCTACATTATGGTCAAAATTATTGCCATATCTATAGCCATGTTAAATGGTTCAGTTATTTGTATTTACCCCAAGTATGAGGACTGACAGGCTTGAGCAAACAGTGTAGACCCAGATCAGATGCTGCAGAATGCAGCAACTGATCTGGGTCTATACTGTTTGCCACTAAGTCTAGCAATTTTTAGAAACATCAGCTTGTAGTAAAATGGATTTCTTCAAATGTTAGAACAAGTATGGTAAGGAGTTAAGCTGTCCCAGTATTTAGTGGGCACATGGTATGAGGTATGACCGATTTTCTTGCTGCAAATCTCGAACATGTTTTAATGCATAACATAATACAATTTTAGCACTTTAAAGCTTTATTAAGAGATAAGCTTCCTTCTACATAGACGGTGAAAAAGTCAGCAACATATGGCATGGCTTAACAAATCTTGTTAAAATAGGACAAGCTGTTGCAGAAAAAAAAGCTCACGGTCAAGCTAGTATCTGTCATCCTCCTTTATTTATAAGATCCATAGGTCTCAAAGGTAGCTTATCCGCCACTACAAGAAAAACACTGTCTTTGAGGAATATGCAGATGTCAAAGACTGATCAGCCTGCGTTTTGTGCAGACTGGCCCCAAGGTCATAAATTTTTTTTCATGCTCAACTCAGCTGCGCATGAAATTTGTCCTGCTAATAAATCTCAAATTACTTAACATTTCAAATTCTTTCCTGCTTAACATAGCTGAGCATCAAAATGTCTCTACTAATGAATATGGTTATTGGCATTTCCATATTTATTAGCAGAGAAAATTCTATGCCCAGCTGAATTAAGTACAGAACAAGTTTTATAACCTTGGGGCCTGATCAAGGCCTTTACTGTCTGTTTACAGAATTACGTGACTCTGTACAAATGACAAAATGTACAGTACTTTTTACATAGCTCTTGATAAGATGCTTTTTTCAATCCAAAAGTATTGATATTTTTCTTATTTCTCCATAAAAACATACATTGTTGGTACTCATTAGAAGCGCCTTGGTGAGGTGCTTCTAATGGGTACCCACAATATATGTTTTTGTGGAGAAAAAAAGAAAAGTATTTACCTGATACCCACTCTTATCTAGACCTATGTACCTAACGAAATGTTTACTATATTTATCCTAAGTATTCAAACACGTTAACTTTACCATACTTATCCTCAAAATTGAGCAAGCCCATTTTACTACCTGTTAATACATCCCGAAATTTACTGGATGAATGGCAAACAGTGTAGACCCTGATCAGATGCCACATGTGGCGTCTGATCTGGGTCTACACTATTTGCCAAGGCCTGTCTGTCCCAATACTTAGGATAAATACGATATACTGTTTGTTTGCTCGTGCGTCACTTTCATTATATTTTTAGTAAGTGAGCCACAGAGAGAGAGAATGTACCTTACGCAATATGCTCCCAGTGAAGACAGATCAACCTGACCATCTTCACAGACTGCTCAGTCTTCTCTATTACCCTGAACAAGCCTCGGCTCCTTGGCTATCCATAAAGGGCCCAGGAAACACTGACATGGTCATGTGACTGTGCAGGCTGCTTCAAGTCTTCCCTGGATGTACATGCTTTAAGTACATTTTCCCATGATTTAGATCATATGGGTTATGCCATGCAAAAACGTGTCTTCGGGCATTTGCGGTCAGGGAAAGCCCAGATCAGCCTGACCATCCACACAATCTGACCAGGGCCTTTACTGTTAACAAACAATCATCGGACACTATAGAATGTTTCAATAAAGAGCAAATGCCCTGATGACTTTGTGCATGTACAAGATGCTGTGAATCGGCACATTTTGAACATGCTAGAAGGCACTTTTCCACTTGACATGACTCATATATGGTATGCACCAATTTGCATCTGTCTGGAAACCAAATTTTGTGTGATTTTCAAGTCTCACTTATTTTTCAATCCATCAATTTTGACATTTTCAGAAGAAATATATAAGAATCCTACAATGTTATTTTTCCTTCTTGCACAAAAACTCAAACTAAGGTTTCAAACATGTTTTGATGTTCCTGAAAAAGAAGTTATAGCAGTCTCGATAATTTTATTATACATTTCCTTATAACCCTTGAAGAGCTAAGCAAAATTGTAGCAGACGACTTTCTAATTTTTTTATGATTTTTATTGTTTTTTAGAGAAAATAAGACCTGGCATTTCATGTTAATCATCTGCTAGGCAGACGATTCTCATGAAATGTCAATCTCTATTTTCTCAAAAAAAAATAATGTAAAAAAAATTCAAATGTTGGCTGCTGCACTACTCATCCGATATTAGAGATTTGAGTCCAGAGCTTATGGCATGTATGCTAGTGCAGAACTGATGAGGACCTTCCCAGAGGTTTTGTGGAACATGGGAACAAGGTCATTCATTTTAGAGGAACAAGGGAAAAAGTCTAAAAATGAAAGGAAAAGGGGAACAAAGGCAATGTTTGGGAACAGGAAACATAGAAAATTAAGATTTTGATTTTGGGGAACAACTGATAATGCCGATTTATTTAAGGGGAACAAGAGAACAGGTACCTCCCAATGGGAGGGCCTCATTGATGAGCGGCTTCAGATAAGGCCTACTTTTCAACCAAAATAATTGACATTTTTTTCTCATTTTTACATGAAAACATATGTTAAGGGTACTCATCAGAAGTACTACAAAACAGGGACTTTAAATGAGTGCCCTATTTACCATAAATATCTGCATTAATATGACTTATTAAACAGTGAAGACCAAGATCAGATGCCGCAAAATGCGGCATCTGATCAGGGTCTACACTGTTTGCCACTCAATTAGCAGATCTTAAACATATCAACTGGTAGTAAAATGTATATACTTATTTTAAATGAGCCTGGACTTGATAAAACCTACAATATGACTTGTGCAACCAGCAAAGACAGATCAGCCTGTGTATCTGCACAGTCTGATCAGTCTTAGCTGATCGCTTATGCCTTCTACAGCCTCTGGGCTATCTAAAGAGGGATAAACAAAAACCTTGCCATAATGGTTGAATGTATAAGCTGATCTGAGTCTTTGCTGCAGTGAAGACTCAGATCAGCCTGTGCATATGTGCAGTCTGAGAGTCTTCACTGATCGCATATCTACAGCCTCCTGGCTATCTAAGGAGGGATAAACAAAAACCCTTGCCATACTGGTTGGAGGTATAAGCAGATCTGAGTCTTTACTGGTGACAGGTCTTATTGTAGGTATTGTCATACACTGGTTCAAATAAGGTACCTACAACAATGTCTCCAGGAGAAATATTTATCTGGGTACCCCTCTTATCTAGAGCTCTGCTGGTGCAGAGCTGATGAGAATCTTAGCTTTTGCAGACAATATTGATAAGAAAACCCTCCACAAATGACTGATCAAATCTTAAAAGGAAACATTAACCCTTAAAGTGCTGATCACAACGGCAGCAGATGACACACACAAAGAAAACCTGTATTAAGCAAGTAAATATGGGAATGCCAAATAATGCTTGCTCACGACAGGTACTGCTTTAAAAACAGAGGTAAATTTACATTTATTTCCTTTTATGGGACCTGAAAAACTAGCTTTTAAATACAGGCGACTGCTTAATACGGGTGGCCTTTACAGGTAAATGTATGTATTTTAAGAAAAAATAAGTCTTGACATTTAAAGTGAATTGTCTGCCTTTTTTGCTGCTGTTGTGACTGGCAGATAAGGGTTATTACTACTATTAATAATTAACAATGTTATTAACAGTTATTTTCTTATCCTACTCATTTTTTTTTTTTTTTTTTTTGACTATTTCTAAACATTTGTAAGGACCATTCTCAAGTACTATTCCCGCTGTTGTGCCACCCTACAACTGGCTATTTGTCTTAAAGTCAAGCCTGTCCCTACATATGTGTGACGTCCGACAGTTTCACTGATTTATTTATCTTCTGAACTTTTTCTTGTACTTCAGATCAATGAAGGAAGTTTGAACCCTCTTCTCCAGTTTAGCCAACTCCATCACTGCTGGGGCTAATGATTCCACATGGCCTTTATATAAACTTCCTGTAAAGTAAAAACAATACTGGTATACAGGACAGTTCCTTTGTGGGTGGCACCATGCAAAACTTGTTTCAGGCATAGGCAGACAGCCAAGACCCAGATCAGACTGTGCATTAGCGCAGTCTGATCAGGGCCTTCACTGTCTGCTAACAGAATCATTGGATACTACAAAGTGTACAAACAGAGAGCAAATGCTGGGATGATCTTTTGCGCATGCGCAGGATGATCTGAACCTGTGCATTTTGCGCATGTTAAAAGGCATCTTTTGTTTGATGCGGCCCTTACAACATGTTCATTCTAAATATTTCAACATCTTAACTCCTTATCATACACATAGTTGTCTTAATATTTGAACAAGATCATTTTACTATCTGTTGATGTCTATAATAACTGCTGTAATGGTGTAGACCCTGATCATACACAACATTCTACAGCATCTGATCTGAGTCTACACTGTTTATATAGGCCTGTCTGTCCAAATACAAAGGATAAATATGATAACACTATAGTTGGGGTCCATGTAATGGCATAGTTTTATATTACAAGGCTAAACAAGTAGTGTTATCATGAATAGTGTTACAATGAATACTGTTGTAATGAATAGTAGTATAATGAACAGTGATATAATGATTTGTATTATAATGAATAGTGTTATATAGCATTATATTATAATGAACAATGTTATAATGAACTGTATTATGAAGTGTTTTAATGGGTAGTGTGATTCTGCCACATCTGATCTGGGTATGCACTGTTTTCCAATTACCCCTTTGGGGGTTTCCAGATTAAAATGGATTAAAGTGTGCCCTTATTTGGTAGATATTTTACAAGTTTTCCCAATAATAATTTTGAAAAACGTAAGAACACAGTGCGGTAGTTAAGTCTCATAGGGTATTTAACCACTCTACAAGAGGTGCCTCTCTACAACAGACAATTTTATGTCTTCCCAAAGACGGCTGTTGCAAAAAGGTTGGACTTTATACCTCCAGCTCGTCTCCTCTGTCCATATGTAACTTTTCCATCAAACTCATTAATAGGAACTTTCATATCAGGCTCTATTACATCAATAGTCACATCAAGATGCTCTTCCACGTCAATACGAAGCTGCAAACAGGTAAAGAAAATATCAAAACTGAGCCATGCTAGGAGAAAAGATATCAGCTTACAAAGTCACTGGACACCATAGCTACAGATAAGAGAAAATGTCAACTTAACCCTGGTCCTGCTGAACGTGAATATGCACTTCCTTTGCAAACAATGTAGATCCAGATCAGTTGGCTTCTGAAGAAGCCAACTGATCTGGATCTGCACTGTTTGTCATTCAGTATGTGAATTTGTATCAACAACCTGGATCAAGTAATCTGATTGGCTGAAAATTAGAAGTGGGCATGGCATCTTAATTTATTCAGCATGGCAAGGCTTAACAATTTCTTATTTCTTGACATGTTTTGGATACTTCAAAAAAGCTCCTATAATTTTATCAAGAAATTTTGTTTGTTTGTGTTGATTCGTTTGTGTTGAGGTTTTACGGCCCAGTCAACCCAAAGGGGTCATGTCGAGCATTGTCAGTTTACCTAACCACACGTTTACTGGACAGGCTTAGTCCTCTAAGTGGTTAACCAGTATTGTGCACATTCTTTTGACAGAAACTGACAACTGCCCTTCTTGAATCAGCGGAAGGGAGAGAATGACCGCAGAAAATATTTCATGGTCAAACTCCACGAAAGAATGTTGCAGACCTTGGCGGGGGTTGAACCCGTGACCTCCTGGTCTCCAGTCGGACGGCGCATCCAACTGAGCCACCGAGGCCAGCTATTGTTTGTGTTGAGGTTTTACGGCCCAGTCAACCCAATGGGGTCATGTCGAGCGTGGTCAGTTTATCTAACCACACGTTTACTGGGCAGGCTTAGTCCTCTAAGCTGTTAACCAGTTTTGTGCACATTCTTTCGCCAGAAACTGACAACTGCCCTTCTTGAATCAGCGGAAGGGAGAGAATGACCATAGAAAATATTTCACGATCAATCTCCACGAAAGAATGTTGCCGACCTCGGCAGGGGTTGAACCCGCGACCTCCTGGTCTCCAGTCGGACGGCGCATCCAACTGAGCCACCGCAATACAATACTTTTCTGTTGAAAAAAGTATCTTATCTTAGCTATGCACTGGACGCTGTAGAATGTTAACAAAAAAGGCTGAATTAGAGTGTGTGGTTGTCCAAGATGTTCTGGATCTGTGTACTGCACATATGCCTGACAGTACATCTAGCTACTAGCTGCCTATCTCTCTCTCTCTCTCTCTCTCTCATGCACGCACGCACGCACGCACGCACACACACACACACACACACACAAGGTGATTACAGATGATAAATTGATGGCATTTTTCTTACTTTTCCCAGAAAACAGGGTCTGACATTCCATGCCAAGTCCTGTTTTCTGGGAAAAAGAAGAAAAATATAGTGAAATGTTGTCTGCAGAAAATTTTACCCACATGAGTCTTAAGTCTTAAAGAGTGACACTACTTTCAGAAGACAATTTCTTGAGGTAGGAGTACTCTGCCTTACCTGTGGTTCATTGTACCAGATACAGCACCCCCCTCTATCTGTCAGGTTGGTGTTGTAACATCCCTTGCCCCTTGTGTTACAGTTCGAATGATACCACACCTTAAATTAGAAAAAAAAATACATTAAATGCTAAGCACTGTGGTAAAGTTTTCAGCAGAGGACATACTGAAATATTTTTCTTATTTTTCCCCAGAAAACAGGACTTGACATTTTATGCAAATTGTCTCCACTGGAGACAATTTGCATGAAATGTCAACTCCTGTTTTTCAGGGATAAATAAGAAAATATCACCAATTTTGTCATCTGCTGAATTTGCCGAGAGAGTGATAAAGGTTAAAGTGCTAAGCAAAAGTGTAGCGGACAATATTTTTTTTTCATATCATTTTTATAGAGAACATAAGACCAGACATTTTATGTGAATTGTCTGCTAGGCAGATGATTCACATGAAATAGTCTGATTTTCTTTGAAAAATATATATAAAAAAAAAAAATCAACTGTAGCATAATCAGTTTGCCAAATGGATTTCTTCAAATTTTAGGATTAACTCTTAAAGCACTAATCACTACTATAGATGATTCACATGAAATGCCAAGTCTTATATTCTCTGAAAAATCACAAAATAAGTAAGAATGTTGTCTGCCACAATTTTGCTTTGTGCTTCAAAGGTTAAGTATGCTAAGGGCTGAAACAGCAGTTTTTATTCACCAGCAGCACACCAAGAATTAGTCCTTGTGGAAATTTTTGTCCTACTCAAGTTCTTTTACCCATAACCTGTCATATCCTATCTTATGAGTAAAAATATAAAAACAACATTCACTAAACTCATGCCAAGAATTAGTCCTTGTGGAAATTCTTGTCCTATTTCTATTACCCTTAATCTGTCAAATCCTATCTTATGGGGGAAAAATATAAGAACAACGTTCACTAAACTCATTCCTTTATTAATTTGTCCCTGTCACCCGCCGAGTTTCTGAAAAGGAACCTTTCATCTTTGAAGTTGGACATGTCCAGTGTTGCAAAAAGGGTTTTCAGTCAAAACCCAAAATACAGAATGGCAAACAGTGTAGATCCAGTTGAGATGACTAGTTAGGAGCCATTTCATCTGGATCAGCACTGTTCGCATCATTATCTGTTTTGGTCGGCAAGGCTGAAATGATTAATGTTAACGCAGACTGAATTATGTAGTCTGTCTTGAAAAATTATTAACCCTTAAAGTGCTAAGTAAATTTGTAGCAGACAACATTTTTTATTTGCTTTTTATTTTTATTTTTTGTATTTTTCAGAGAAAATAAGGCTTAGCATTTCATGAGAATCATCTGCCTAGCAGACGATTCTCATGAAATGCTAAGCTTTATTTTCTCTAAAAAATACAAAAAAAAGAAGAAATCAAAATGTTGTTTGCTGCAGTTGTGATAAGCACTTTAAGGGTTGATCAATAAACAGCTGAAAAGATTGTTTACAAGTGATCAATCATAATTTCTGATCAAAAATAGTTCTAGTGTGAAATGATGTATTGAAGCCGTGGTTCTTAAGAACATACTATTTTGATCTTGTTGATTACAGTCCCCAGACAGACTAATGTTCCACAAGTTTGAAAAGCCCTTAAATCTCCCATACGCTTTACGGATAAATGAGATGTTTCTTGGGAAATGGTACTTTACTGTATTAATATGACTAAAAACTGATAATAAATAAATAAACAAGCAAATTTTTGTCTCCTGCCTTTCAAAAATCCTCCAAAAATGACGAAGTCAAAAAACCCAAAAAGTGTTAAACAAAAATACCTGAGAAAATACCTAAGTCAAATGTACATCCTCAGACTCTTTACAAAGCATCTACAAAGTTTCCAATCTATCAGTCAAAAACTCTTGGAGGACTTGCATACACAGGTACTAAGTGACACAAAAATTCTCCAAAAAACAAGACATATTGGAAAATGCAAAAAGTGGAAAAAAAATAATATGAGAATTATACCAATTTAAGCTCGTACACATCTGCTGACCACAACAAAAATACCTGTAAAGTTTCAAAAAGATCAGCCCAGACCTGTAAAAGAAGTTAAATGCACAAGGTACCCACTATCTATACACTTAAATAGTACTGGAGCACAAACAATGACAACAATGACTAAGTTCAAAATATGAAAAACAAACTTAAATAAATATATAAATAAATAAATGAGAAGTATACCAAAAGCACATGCATATTTTCAGAACATGACAAAAAACACATAATAAAATTTTAACAAGAAATGTGTTTGTAAAACATTGTGTCCCAAACTGTATGCTTGTCCTTACAAATGCCAAGATAGAAAGTTGACCAGGTGGTCTAATCATCCCCAATCAGCACAAGTTTTAAGCTTCTAACTCAAACACTTTTTGAGGTATCTTGCTGACAAGATTCCAAAGTAACAAGAAATAATAAGAAAATTATACCAAAAGCACATGCAAATATGCAGACCATGACAAAAACCCTTATGAAGTTTTCCAAAAGACTGGGCCCAGTTGTTCAAAGCGTCGTTAGCTTAACAAGCTCGTTAAGGGTCATTTCGTTAACTGTTTTAGCAGATTCAATATACAATATTCTGATATTTTTTGCTGAAAAAATGTGAGTAGCTTTTGCACTGTAAAAGCTACTCACATTTTTTCTGCAAAAAATTTCAGCATATCTGCATATCACTCGATGTAAATTTTAACGAATCGTTAACTAACGACATCGTTAGTTTTGAACAACTGGGCCCTGGCCTTAGACTGTAAGAGTATTGCACTAAAGGTACCCACTATCTATACACTTCAATAGTATCAGAACACAAAAATTAACTAAGTTCGAAATGCAGAAAAAGCGTAAAACAAAATATGAGAATTATACTAAAAAACATGCACATCTTCATGACAAAAACACCTGTAAAGTTTCAAAAAGATTGGCCTAGAACTGTAAGAGGTGTTGCTCATACAAGGTATCTACTGTCAAGGTCAGTAGCATGGACCACGCCCAAGGAAAGCCAGATACTATGTCTCCTTGCTTTTCTTTGAAGTGACAGGGGACAATAAACATAAAACACAAATACACATAAAAAGCTTAAATTCTCAAGAACACAATCTTTATCCTGAAAATCAATAAAATAAAAAGGTCAGAAATTTTAATCAAATATATTTTTAATTGATTAAGTGAGAACAGAATGAAGTTTTCATGCATCATCTCTTGAGAAAATCATAGTTTGTGCCAGTATCAATATCTGACTGTATCTAACAAAACAAGTATTATTTTATCTCTGCTGCATGAAAAAAAAGTTAAGGAAACAACTTTTCACACAGTTCTTGAAACATGCAAAACAAGATCTGTCACTGGGCAGGATCGATTGCCTAAACTTGGGCTTGTCCTTCACATGAAAAATAATGTGCTCATAATTTGTAGAAGTTGCTCTGGCTCATTTCAAATGCCAACAACCTATACTGAAATCAGTATGTCAGCTCCACTCCTCCCCTTCCCTCTCATTTCTGGTGTAGGAACAAAATTCCTCACTGCCACAGGAACTTATAATGTTTAAAGGGAGCCAACTGTGTCAAAATAGTCGGATCCCTTCTGAAAAAGGTCCAATTTAAAAGTAAGACCCTTTCAGAAGGGGCTTGATGTGCATAAAAGCAAACAGGAAATCACAAAAGTTGTCTCCCTTGTGAAAAAACTGGTGAAAAAACTACCAGTGTAGCAAATCTCCTTAAATAGTGGGAAAAATATAACTAGAACAAGCCATCTGAAGTACTTTGGTGCTGTTTTTTTTTGTTTTTGTTCTTTTTTTTAAATAGTTAAAATGCTTTTGACTATGAATGTACAGATTTATTGCCAATGAAGTGAACCACTGAACTGACTTATTGCCACAAAAAGAAAGTTTTTCATGTTTTAGCAAAATGCTCCATGCTGCTTTTCAATGAAAGTCTGCCTGCCTGTTTCAGAGAAGACATGATTAGTAAGAATGAATCATAATGGCTTTTCATTGCAAAAACACGCCTATTCAAATATATAGAAAACTTCACCTCCAAAAACTAAAACTATTTAGGTACAAAAACACTGATATTTTTTATATTTCTGCTCAAAACATAGATTGTTGGTACTCGTTAGAACCGCCTCGCCGAGGCAGTTCTAATGAGTACCCACAATCTATGTTTTAAGCAGAAATAAGAAAAATAATGCATACCACTGTAAACCCCAGTTTTACTATATAAAAGTGAGGTTTAAGGGGGTCAAAATTATATAGGCATGTTTTCGTAATGTGTGAGCTAACAAATTGTAGGTGAACAATAATGTCCCTTTTCATGACGTTGTCTATTTATTGTCTCAAGTTATCCCTGAAAGTGCTTATCACAACTGCAGCAGACAACATTTTTAGTCATTCTTTTTTTTTTTTTTGAGAAAATAGGACTTCACATTTCAGCAGATGAATCACATGAAATGCCAAGTCTCATTTTCTCGAAAAAAAGATATATAAAGATATATATTAATTTAAATTGTCATCTGTTACAATTTTGCATCAAACAGCAAACTATTGGAGATACTAATCAGTCCATCAATAACACTTCCAATGATTAATAATTTGCCAGAATTAAACATAATTCATTTCTTGGCACTTAAATGCAGTCTGACAAATTTTAGATGTGACTGAAGAGATTAAATTGTATTAGTGTAAGCACATACGTGGGCAATACCATACTTAATCCTTAATGTGCCAATCACAATTGCTGCAGACGAAATTCTGATGATTTTTTTTATTTTTTCTGAATAAATAAGAATTGACATTTCATGTGAATCATCTGCTAAGCAGATGTTTCACATGGAATATCAAAGATTTATTTTCTCTAAACAAAAATCAAGAATGTTGTCCGCTGCAAATCTGCTTGGCACTTTAAGGTTTAACCTAAGTATTCAGTCAGACAGGCAGCAGCAAACATTTCAGACACAGACAAATCATGTAGAATGCAGTGTCTGATCAGGGTATACACTGTTTGCCACTCATCTGGCAATTTGTATGCACATGACCAGGGTTTTTTTAAAATTTTAGGATAAGTACATTTATGATAAGGTGTCTGAATATGAGGTAATTTGGTAAACAATTCATTCCTCGGTACTTGATGCTGTGCTAAGGCTAGAAAGAAATTAAATTATATAAATGTAGGCATATAAGCCAAGCAGTTAAAGTTAGAAAATGATTTTGCACTCATTAAAGCTTTGGAAAGCCAGGCAATGAAATAGCCCTAAAGAGCGAATTACATCTGCATCAGACAACATTCTAAAACACTTATTTTTTTTTTTTTTTTTTTTCAGACAAAATGATGTGACGAAGGGCGAAGGGCACCCGGTCATAGTGCATGCTTGAAAAGTATGGCGAGGACAATGACTATGCAAGGTTTGACACTTGCAGCTATTACCTCTGCAGAGAAATGCACTTTAATGCTAGACTTGATGTAAAATCATGACAAAGTCACTGGAGCCTGTAATCTAAGTCAAGGGCAAAGGGTCATAAAGTGTGCTTGAAGAGTATGTTGAGGACAATTACTATGCAAGGTTTGACACTCGCAGCTATCACCGCTTCAGAGAAATGAACTTTAATGCTAGACTCAAAGTAAAGTTATGACAAAGTCACTGCAGCAAAAAATTTAAGTCAAAGGCACAAGCTTCATAATGTGTACTTGAATAGTATGTCAGTGACAATTACTATGCAAGGTTTGACACTCGCAGCTATTACCAAAATAGAAAAACGCACTTTAATGCTATACTTGACATAAAATCATGACAAAGTCATTGGAGCCTGAAATCTAGGTCAAGGGCACCGGGTCACAGTGCATGGTTGAAAAGTATATTGAGGACAATTACTATACAAGGTTTGACACTCACAGCTATCACTGCTTCAGAGACACACACTTTAATGCTAGACTAGACATAAAATCAGAACAAAGTCACTCCAGTGCAAAATCTAGCTTAAGGGCACAGGGTAATAGTGTGTGCTGAAAAAGTATGTTGGAGACAATTCGCAGCTATCATCCCAACAGAGAAACGCACTCAAAATGCTTGATTTGACATAAAATCATGACAAAGTCACTGGAGCATGAAATCCAGGTCAAGGGCACCAGGTCATAGTGCTTGCTTGAAGAGTTTGTCAAGGACAATTACTATGCAAGGTTTGACACTCGCAGCTATCGTCTCTTCAGAGAAATGCAATTTAATGTTAGACTTGAATAAAATCATGACAGTCACTCGTGTGAAATCTATGTCAAGAGCACTAAGTCATAGTGCAAGATTGAAGAGTATGGCTGTTATATTCTGTTAATCAAGTCAACACCTAGTTTTAGACAACAAAGACAAGAAGCTGTTTTCATAAAAGAATCGCTTATAGATTCATCCTAACCATTTTGTTCTGCTTTTTTTGCACACAAACATTCATGCCACTGTGCAGTTCTTGGGTACATACACACCCACAAACACAATATTGAGCTTTTTATAAGTACACACACATACATAGGTAGTTCATGTGTATATACATACATATATATATATATATATATATATGTGGAGTTCCTGTGTATATGTAAACACACATGTCTCTATGCAGTTTCCTGTGTATAGGCACACACATATATGACAATATGCAGTTCATATGCACACAGTGCATATGTGCAGTTCCTGTGTATATGCACACACACATACATGACACTGTGCAGTTAGTTGGTATATGCACACAAATACATAATATTGTGCAATTCCATACATATACAGTTCCTGTGTATTTACACACAATCATGTGCAGCTACTATGTAAACAAACAGGTACACAAACATATATGCAGTCCTATGTATATACATGACATTATGCAGTTCCTGTATATATGCATAACTACACACAGTAAGCAGTTCCTGTATATATGCACAGACACACATTGTAGTATGCAGTTCCTGTACATATGCATAGACACATGGTAGTAAGCAGTTCCTTTATATGCACACACATATTGTAGTAAGCAGTTCCTGCATATATGCATACACATATTATAGTTAGCAGTTCCTGTACTTATGCACACACCCATGGTAATAAGCAGTTCCTGTGCATATGCACACACACAAGGTAATAAGCAGCCCCTGTATATTTGCACACACATATGATAGTAAGCAGTTCCTGTACTTTTGCACACACACACACACACACACACACACACACACACACACACACACACACACACACACACACACACACACACATGTAAATCTGGTATATATGCACACACATACATTTTATATATATGTGCACTTTCCATGTATATGCACATACACACATGAAATTGTGTAGTTTATGTCTATGCACACAATAATAAATGACACTAAGCAGTTCTTGAGTATATGTAGATATAGAGTTCCTGTTTATATGCAAACAAACATACATACATATACAGTTCCTGTTTATATGCACACACATACTTGTGCAATTCCTGCGCACACACACACACACACACACACACACACACACACACACACACACACACAGAGAAGATGAAACATAGCTCTATAAGGGCCTTTTTCAACTATACAGTGAATTTTTTTCTTATGTATATAAAATTATGTTGTAAGTAAGTAAGTAAGTAAGTAAGTAAAGACTTTATTTATCGAGGGTTACAACATTTAGCGCATACATTAGTACATGTAACAGCTAATCTTCCATGAGGCCCTCACTATTTACATATATACACAAATATACAAATAAACTGGTTATAAACTGACAATTTTTCTGTTACTGTAATATGTGTCGGTTTGAGGGGGCAACTTCCTTACAATACCTTCCATTACTATATATTTCATGTATGGGATCTCTTACCGAAACGAAATGCAAGAGATCCAGGAAAATATTGTGTGAAATTAATGCTGAAAGAGAGACAGAAATTGCCTAACCCTCAAGCAGACACCAAATTACCACTACCAGATAGGGTTATATATAACATACATTTTAATAGAAAATATATACAGGAGTCTGATGCAGCTATTCTGAAACTTCCATATTTTCCAGTGAGAGTGTATACAAAATACTGCTTATGCACTACAGAGGAGGCTGTGCAGGTCTCTTTCTAAGCATAACATTCATATACATGTATGTTTATACAATATAGAAAGAAACATAAGTAAAATATTGGATGCACAACTAATAACAAACAGTTTGAACAAAACAGGATAGAAACATGAAAACAAACAAAATGATAGTTAAATTTACACTAAAGTGCTGCTTCTTGATTAATTCACTAACCATCTTAAGCATCTGTTGTGAAATGTGGCAATTGTCTGGGCATTTTTAACTTCCTCTGGCAAACTGTTCCATACCAGACAGCCAGAGTATCTCATACTATGTTTGAAGCATTCTGTCCTAGGTTTAGGTGGGATAAAACAACCAGCAGAAGATGATCTTAACTGAATATTGGTATTTTCATTATTTCTTAGAGTAAAATTTTCAGAAATGTATGCTGGAACTATATTATTATATACTTTGAACATAAATTTGGCTTTCCTCAGATAAAGCCTATCATATATAGACATAATCTTCAAAGATTTCATGGCGTCAGTGGAATTGTCAACATTGTAGTCAAGGATAACCTTACATGCACGCTTTTGTAATTTAAATATCTTCAGTTTATTGGACTCTGAAGAGCTTGCCCATACAATGTTACGAAAGTCAATATGTGGTTGAATATATGACTTGTAAAACTGAACTCTGTGAGCTTGAGACAAGAATTTTTTAATTTTAGAAAGGAGCCAAATACTTGAAGAAATTTTTTTTGCCAAGTGCTTGATGTGATCAGACCAAGTCAAATTATTGTCAACAAAAATACCTAAAAGTTTATCATTTGAAATTATATTTAGAGATTCATTGTTAAAGTTAAGATCAAGATGATCATTATTGAGTCTTTGCCTTTTCTGGTTTGTTGTTACAACCATGACTTTTGTTTTGGAGGAATTTAGAATCATACCATTGCTTCTACACCAGCTGTTTAGATTGTTTCACGCAGATTGAAGATTATTCTCGATCTGTTCCACAGAATCCTGAATATCATACAAAGTTGTGTCATCTGCATAGAGGTCAGTAACAACATTGTTTGTGTATAGAGGCAGATCATTTATAAACAGTAGAAATAGTAGTGGCCCTAAAATAGACCCTTGTGGGACACCATAAGAGATTGACTTGAAATCTGACTTGCAGCTATTAATTGTCACCTGCTGCTTTCTGTTAGTGAGGTATGTATCAAACCATGATAAAGAACCATCTCTTATGCCATATATTTTCAGTTTGTCAATTAAAATTTGGTGATCTACGAGATCAAACGCTTTCTTGAAATCAACTAATACAACACCAACTATTTTCCCATTGTCTATTGCGTTCAACCATAGATCTATCATATTAACAAGAGCAGTTTCACAAGAATGTTGGGCTCTGAAGCCGGACTGAGTTTTATGCAATAAATTATATTCATGCAAAAAATCAGAGAGACTCTCATGTACATGCTTTTCAAGTACTTTCGACAACACAGGCAAAATAGATATGGGACGATAGTTATTAACTTCTTCATGGGGACCATTCTTGTGAAGGGGAGTTACTTTTGCCTCTTTCCATTTGTTTGGGAAAACAGAATTGGTAATACTGTGATTGCAGATATAAGTAATTTCATCTGCTATGTAAGGGGCAGCAACTTTTAGTAGACGGGGCCCAATCATGTCTATACCTGTAGCTTTGTTGATGTCAATGTTTGAGAGGAATTTCAGAACCTTCTCTTTTTGAAGTGATGGAATTACAAATTTTGCGTCTGCAGGAAGCTTTGTTAGACAGAACTCTTTCAGTTTAATATGATTTGTATTTGTTACGGGTTCCTTTAACTTTGATGCAACATTTACAAAAAAATCATTAAATTCATTGGCGATACCTGTAGAATCTTCAGTAAGAGTGTCTCCAACTTTTACAGACCCAATGATTGACTGTCTCTTTGTGCATTTACCTGCACCAAATTCCTTAAATATCTTATAAATACTACTTGGATTGTCCTTATTGTTTTCAATGAATGTTTGGTATTGAACTTTTTTAGCATTTTGAATCATTTTGATAACTTTATTTCTCCAAAACTTATAGTCATCATCATTTCCAATAGATTTATGCCTATCTCTACATTTCATTGCATCGAGAATTTCTGGTGATATCCACTGAGGCTGATTTTTGTGTTTAACTCTATGTTGTTTTATTGGTATATGCTTGTCCACTACTTGTAAAAAGAGATCTAACCATGCCTCCATTACATCATCTGTATCATCAAACAGTTTTATGGTATCCCATGGAACAGATTGAAGCTCCTCAATAAAATGGCCTTCATGAAAGTTTTTAAAACTTCTGTATGATATTGTGTAGTGGTATATCTTTGGAGGTTTTACATGCATTTTTCGTGTGAAAAATATAGGAAAGTGATCACTAAGCCCTATCTTGGGAACATTTAAAGAGTTCACATTTTCGGGGCAGTTTGTGTAAATATGGTCTATCAGAGTGCTGGAATCACCTGTAACTCTTGTAGCCTCAGAAACTATCTGTGCTAGACCAAAAGGTTCCATATAATCTAACCAGGCATTTTTAATTTGATTATTTAATTATTTATTGTGGATACTGTATTTACCCTAAGTATTTGGTCACTTCAACTCCTTACCATACTTTAACTAAAATTTGAACAAGTACAATTTACTATCCGATGTTGTGTATAAAAATTGCTTGATGAATAGCAAACAGTGCAGACCCTGATGAGATGCCACATTATGTGGCATCTCATCTGGGTCTACACTATTTACTTAGGTAGATACAGTACTCATTAGCAGCGTCTCACCAATGTGCTTCTAATAAATATCCACAACATATGTTTTCATGGTGCAATAACAAAACTGGATGGTATTTTACCAAGAAAATTGCTGACATTTCATGCAAACCATCTCTTTAAGAGACAATCTGCATGAAATGTCAAATCCTAGATTCTATCAAAAATAAGAAAAATATTTCAAAACGTGGTCTGCTGCAAATTTTACCCAGCATGCTAAATGTTGAGCCTAATGCAGAATAATTCAATTCATTGAATTCAGTTCTGTTTATTACACGTGGTTATGAATCTAATTTCTGGAGAACTTTCAAAAAACACACATATTACTATAATAACCCTACGTACTGGGACAAGCAGCCTGAGCAAACAGTACTATAAAGCAAAATCAGATCAGGGTGTACATTCAGACAAATAAACTGTAAAGCAGACACATTCAAAAATCTATGGGCAAATTCAGCAGATGACAAACTGATGATTTTTTTTCTTCTTTTTCCTAAAAATTAGGATCTGACAATTCTTACAAATTGTCTCTTGAGACAATTTGCATGAAATACCAAATTCTATTTTCTAGAAAAAATAAGAAAAATATTTCAAAGTGTCATCTATTAAAGGGTTTACCAAGCATGCAAAGTGTTCAGATATTCCAGTGTTAAGGGAAAATACAGTACCTTTTGATACAGAAACAAAGGAACACTAATACTTTCATTATTAATTTGGTGTATGCACACAAAGTTATTTCCCCTTATATGATTTTCAGGTAGCACAGTTTTTGCGTTGTTTTCTACCATGACAGACTGTGTGGTTAAATTCTCTAAAATGAGAAAACAGATGAAAACACCCAAATTCACACCTACTTACTAAAGCAGATGTGAAACAAACAAAAAAAGATTGAGGATAACTAAAATTGAACAATTTTTTTCACACAGTAATGAGGTTTAACCCTTGTCCTGCTGAATAAATTAAGATGCCCCTCCCATTTCTAATTTTCAGCCGATCAGATTAGTTGATCCAGATTGTTGATATAATTTGTATACTTAAAGGCAAACAGTGCAGATCCAGATCAGTTGGCTTCTTCAGAAGCCAGCTGATCTGGATCTACACTGTTTGCAAAGGCAGGGCATATCCGAGTTCAGCAGGACTAGGGTAAAGAATTCAGATTGTTGTTTAGCATTTTTTTTTTATGCAAGATGCAAACAAAGGAAATAAACTCCTTCCAATACTTGTTCTAAGATTTGAACAAATTCATTTCAACCCTAATTCTGCTGAACCTGGATATACCTTGCCTTTGCAAACAGTGTAGATCCAGATCAGGTGGCTTCTGAAGAAACCAGCTGATCTGGATCTGCACTGTTTGTAATTCAGTATATGATCTTGTGTCAACAACCTGGATCAGGTTATCTGATTGACTGACAGAAGTGGGTGTGGCATCTTAATTTATTCAGCATGACAAGGATTAATCCCTTAACAGCTGATGTGTCTAAAACCTGCTGGATGAGAGGCAGGCAAGGCAGACCTTGATCAGACTTTATGTTCTGTAGTTTCTGATCTGGGTCAAAGCTGTTTCCTTAGACCTGTCAGTCTAAATACACAGGCTAAATGCAGTAAGAACAGTAATGGCTAAGATCAAACTGGACTTTTCCTGTTTACATACACACCATAAGTCTTGATAAGGTGCTTTTTTCAACCAAAAAGTATCTATATTTTTCTTATTTCTCAATGAAAACATAATATGTTGTGGGTACTCATTAGAAGCGCCTTGGCAAGGCGCTTCTAATGAGTACCCACAACATATGTTTTCGTCGAGAAACAGGAAAACTATTTACATGATACCCCCTCTTACCTAGACCTACAATACATTCTGGTGAAAGATGCACCTCCAAGGAAGATCACTCTGACTAGATAGTATTTGCCTCCCTTCACAAAAGGGTATATTCTTAAAGAAAGAATTTGCTCCCTCTGAGAGTAAATTCTTTCCTTTAAGAGAAATCCACCTGATAAGTCATTCACAAAGCAGAATAACAAGTTTTTTTCAGGTGGAGGGGTCCCCCTTTTGAGAATGGAGGCAGAAATGTTCAGCTTTGACATGTATCCATTCACATTGTTGAGCTCTACTCACCTTTTCTTTTGTGGTAGCAATGAGGGATATAGCAAGACCCATTCTGAAAAGATAAAATAGCAAAATCAACTCAGCAGGTCCACAGTTCAGTATTTGTATAGCATTGTTTCCAAAGAATGCCTGAGAAGGTAACTCAAAATAAGCTGGGAGACTCATTTATTTCAAAACCATCTCCTATGTATCTGACTTTGCTTTGGTCAAAATGGTATCAAAATGTACCTCAGATTACATAATGATTGTAATCTAGGCCACATTTGGATACCATTTTGACCAAAATCAGCAAAAATAAGAATTTGTTTGATTTGATGAAGAACAGAGAAGTAACGGCATGGAAACCAATTTAAACATTTATCAGGTGCCATAACTCTGTAAATAATTAATGAAATTAGCCCATTTACAATCCAATTAAAGACTTTTCTAATACTAACGCACACATGAAGTTTCGATGAAATCCATCGAACACAACTGCATTTATCATAAGGAAATAAAATATGGATGGTTGTATGGCTAACAGATGGACTGACACAGCTATCCAGTATGAACATAGCAACAGATAAGGCGTTTTTTCATCCCAAAAATGCTGATATCTTTCTTATTTCTCGATGAAAACATATGTTGTATGAACATAGCAACAGATAAGGCGTTTTTTCATCCCAAAAATGCTGATATCTTTCTTATTTCTCGATGAAAACATATGTTGTGGGCGAGGCGCTTCTAATGAGTACCCACAACATATGTTTTCATAGAGAAATAAGAAAAATATTATGTGGATACCCTCTCTTATCTGTAGCTATGATGAAAACATACTACCTTTAGGAGACATGAAATGTCTGGAAATGAGAAAACCAAGAACAGTGTGTTTAGAAAAAACATGTCCCTGCACCCCCATCCCTCAATTTTGCATTTCAAGTGCGTTATTGATTACATTTGACAAATTTTGTCCAGCAGTAACCTTGAAAATTAAGGCACCAAATCCTAACCACAGATGGACGGACAGAGGGACAGACAACGGACAATGGACAAGAGGCCATGACATAAGCTGATCTGGAGCAAAGCTACAAGTCACCCTGATGCTTCCTACCAAGTTTCAAGCCAATTGGCCTGTTGATTCAGAAGAAGCAATTGGGAGGAGTTTTGGAGGAGATGTCTTTAAAGAATTTCAAGATGGCCCCCATGGTGGCCATCTTGGATATCAGAAAGGAACAATTCTAGCAATTCTGAATCTCTATAATGCTCCAATCCCTTCAAGTTTCGGCTCAATCTGACTTATGGTTTTGGAGGAGATGTTGTTTGAAGAATTTCAAGATGCCCCCCCACCCCCCTGGCACCCATCTTGGATATTAGAATGGAACGGTTTTAGCAATTCTGAATCTCTGTGTCACTGGGATGCTTCCCATCAAGTTTTGGCTCATCTGATGCTTCCCATCAAGTTTTGGCTCATCTGACTTACGATTTGGGAGGAGAGAGGGCATTTGAAGAATTTCAAGATGGCCGCCACTGGAACGGAATGATTTTAGCAATTCTGAAGCTCTATGTCGCTGTGAAATCTCCCATCAAGTTTCGGCTCAATCAGACTTATGGTTTGGGAGGAGATGTCGTTTGAAGAATTTCAAGACAGCCGCTGTGGCCGCCATCTTGGATATCGGAACTAAACAATTTTAGCAATTCTAAATCATTATGTCACTGTGATGCCTTCCATCAAGTTTTGGCTTAATCTGACTTATGGTTTGGAAGGAGATGTCGTTTGAAGAATTTCAGATGGCCACCAACATCTTGGATATTGGAACAGAAGGCTTTTAGCAAGTCTAATTCTCCATGTTTGCTACAAAGTCTCCCACTAAGTTTCAGCTCAATCCATCTTATGGTTCTGGAAATGTCCAAAATGTGAAAAGCTAACAACCTACAATAGATGGATGGATGGATGAAAGGAGGGCCGGACAATGGACAAGAGGCCATGTCAACCTGATGCTTCCTACCAAGTTTCAAGTCAATTCGCCTTTTGGTTCAGGAGAAGAAGAGAAAAATAGATTTTCAAGATAGCCGCCATGGTGGCCATCTTAGATTTCTGACAGAACTATTTTTGATCTATACGGTGATGATTCCTACCAAGTCTGAAGTCAAAATTAGCCTTTTGGTTCAGGAGAAGAAACGAAAAATAGATTTTCAAAATGGCTGTCAAAATGGCCATCTTTGATTTTTGATAGGCACGTCATGGAGGCCATCTTGGATATCAGTCGCAAAATTTTAGCTATTTTTGATCTACAAGTCACCCCGATACTTCCTACCGAGTGAATTGGCCCAGGGGTGTAGGGGGAGTAGGCTTTTAAAGCAAACTGTTGACACCACACGATGCATGATGGATGTGGGACAATGGATGACAGACACTAACCGATCACAACAGCTCACCTTGAGCACTTTGTGCTCAAGGTGAGCTTATAAAAAAAATATCATCAGTTTGTCAGCTGGTGAAATTGGCCAGAGAGTGGTAATGATTAAAAGTCAAACTTTAAACTTGAATAACTTTTGAACTTTGCAGAATTTTTGCATGCAATTTTCATCACTGTACTCTGGAGGTTCAGTTCTATCATTCCAAAATTGTTTATAAAACAAATCTGGCAGCACTTTTAACACTTGACACAATTTCTCCATTAATTCCCTCCAAAACTCATTTTCTCCTACTCTAAGCACATTCTTTTTTTTTTTATTCTTTTTTTTTAACCTTAACAAGTTTCAGAGGTAATTCACCAAATGACAAACTTATGATATTTTTCTTATTTTACCCTGAAAATAGGCTATGACATTTCCTGCAAATTGTCTCCTTAGGAGACAATTTTCATGAAATCAAAACCTAGTTTCTGGGAATAATTTTAATTAAAAGGTCACCTACTGAAATTTTTACCAAGCATGCTAAGTGTTTAATCCCACTGGGGATATCACTGATGGTGTATTTGTCAAAACTCTCAGCCAGTTCAACCGATTACTGTATTTATTCTAAATGTTCAGACTTGCAAGTCTGAGTATACAGTGCAGACCCTGTAGACTGGGATCTACACAGTTTGCCATCCATCATAGCATTTTAGGATCTTCATCAGAAAGTCAAATGGTCTTTCAAATTTTAAGTTGATTTATTTGGAATTTAACAGCCTAGTCAAGACTATTAAGGTCATGTCAAGCAAGTCAATTTACCCGACTACTCTTTTCCTGGGCAGGCTTAGTCCTCCAAGCGGTTAATCAGTACTTGTGCAAATTCTTTCGCAAGAAACTGACAATAGCCATTTTGAATTTGCAGAAGGGAGAGAATGATTGTAGAAAATATTTCATGATCAGTCTCCATGAAAGAATGTTGCCGGTTCTGGCAGGGATCGAACCCGCAACTTCCTGATCACCAGTCAGACGTGCATCCAACTGAGTAACTGAGGCTGGCTTCAAATTTTATGATAAATATGGTAAGGACTAAGGATGACCAAATATTAACCCTTAAATTGCCAATCACAACAAATGTCGTCTGCTTTGTCATCTGCTTGTGATTTTAAAAGTCATTTTTGTAAACAGTGTGGACCCAGATCAGACTGCTCCTCAAGGAGCAGTCTGATCTGGGTTCACACTGTTTGCCTGTATGCCAAAATAGGTTTTAAAAGTTTGCAAGAATATTCAGTAGACAACATAAACAGATGATTTTTTCAGATCCAGGTTTTCTTGACGTTTTAAGGGTTAAGGATAAATATGATAAGGCTTAGCATCCAAACAAAATTAACCTCATCGAACAATTTATATTCAGATAAGCTGTTATATTCTGCTGCATCTGATCAGTATCTGCACTGTTTGTCATTGTTACCAATTAACAACCAGAGGCCCAATTAAGGATGTTTTCATATTCTGTATTTACCATAAGTATTCAGACATAAGGCCTGAGCAAACAGTGAAGAGGTCAGATGCTGCAAAATGCAATTTGCATGAAATGACAAATCCCTTTTTCTGAAAAAAGTATGAAAACTATTTCAAAATGTTGTCTGCTGAAATTATTACCCAGGGCCCTGTTGTTCAAAGCATCGTTAGCTTTAGGAGCTCATTAGTGGTCATTCACAGTTATTTTTGCTGAAAAAATGTGTGTAGCTTTTGCAAATGCAAAAGCTCCACATTTTTAAGCAAAAATACAAGGGTCGTGCAGAAAGTCCTGGCACCAATAGGCTTCCTTGGTTTTATCCCAGGTATATTTTTAAATGCTTCACTGCACTTGAATGGTGTGTTGAATAGCTAATGATATCCCTTTATTTCATGCAAATTGCTTTCCAACTGACTGAGTTATTTCAAATTGAAATAGATGCAGTCATATACACTGACCAATTTACTTGTTACATCGGATCATGGACCAGAAGACTGAAATTCGTAGCTATATTAAATGCCCCATTAGGCTTAATATAGATTCAAAGCAGATATTTAATGAATTGTGTGGTACATATGGACCTCAGACCATTTCATTGCGCACAGTTTTAGGTGGGATGAAGCTTTTAAAGCTGGGAAATTTTCCGTTGAAGATGATACCTGTCCTGGAAGGCCTAAAACCTCTGTTACCAAGGCTAACATCGCTGCTGTAAAGATTGTGGTCAAACAGGATGCGCAGTTGTCTGTCAAAGATATAGCTAGTTGTTCTGGCATATCAGAAGTCAGTGTGCAAACAATTCTGGAAAAGCATTGGACCTGAGAAAGGTTTGCGCTAGGAGGGTACCTCATTTGCTCACTGAGGAGCAAAAGACTCAATGTCTTAAATGTGCCCGAGAACTTTTGAAAACATACATAGGCTGTAATAGTTGGGTTATTCCTAACTTGCTAACAGGTGATGAAACCTGAATGCACATGTTTGTAATGTTTGAGCCACAAAGAAGGGCTGATAAATAGCAATGGAAGCAAAAAGATAAAAAATGCCCATTTATTGCCAAGAGAACCATAAGTTCGAAAAAGATGTTGTATGCAATTTTCTTTAATTCAAGTGGGCCAGTTGTTCAAGTGCCTTGTCCATCTGGTCATACAGTCACTGGCCGATTCTACAAGAATTATGTACTGAAGAATGTGAAAGAGTTTTATAATAAGAAACAATCAAGCAAAGGATGGTCAGGAGTCCACCTTTTAAATGACAATGCCTCCTCTCATAAGTGTGAGGTTGTTAAGTCTTTTTTGGCTTCTGAAAAGGTGAAATCCACCTTATTCACCTGATCTGAGTTTCTGTGACTTCTTTTTATTTCCAAGGCTTAAGAAAAATAAGGAATCCAAACCCAGTGACAAAACTTTTTGCAGGAACCTTGTATAAGCATATATGCAGATATTTAATGATCAAAGTTTTTAAGATACATTTACTAACGTTTGTTTTGAACAACTGGGCCCAGCATGCTAAATTAATGCCACAAGATCACAAAGATATCACAAAATCACAGCCATCTTATCTATTCAGGTTAATTAAGTAAAACAGATCTTTCTGTAAATGCATCCTCCTCCAGAGGGATAAAAAGGAAATTTGTAAACTATTATTTAACCATTCAATTCATCTGAGGAACAGTGCAAAACAATTACCCACAACAATTAGGGTAACAGTGTCTGGTTTTGATAGTGTAATTGAGCAACATCAAGCTAATAAGAATTCTGCAGAAGGCAACATCATGCCCGCCAGGTTTGTAGCTAAACAATAGGTTGGAGTTAAAAAATTCTCTGTCACCCTTGCTCACTTTAGGTCACCCATCCAGCTGCTAACCACATCCTTGTTGCTTAACCCTGGTCCTGCTGATCCTGGATATGCCCTGCCTTTGCATCAGTGTAGATCCAAATCAGTTGGCTTCTACTGATCTGGATTAATACTGTTTGTCATTCAGTATGTGAATTTGTATCAACAACTTGGATCAAACAATCTGATAGGCTGAAAATCAGAAGTGGGCATGGCATCTTAATTTATTAAGCAGAACAAGGGTTAACTTTGCTGGTTTGTCATCTCCTTAACAGCTGCACCAGACAGTCAGTTGTGTTGCAGGCATTACTAGTGGTTTTATATATATTTATACATCATTAAAAGGAAACATGATGGTTATACACTGGTAACTGACTGACAACAGACTGATAATATACTGTCTATACACTGACCATACACTGAGAACACACATATATTTGATTTAAAATGGGAAAAATATTGGGACATCCAATGTTTTACCAGTCCAGATCCAGTTTATTGTCAGAAATCAATTTTCTTGCCAGTGTGCATCAAGTGTATTACCAGTCTAAATTCAGATCTTACAATAAGCTGACAATACAGTCAATGTGTTGTAAAAACTGAAGGTTCTTGCCAGTCTGATCCAGCATATTGCCAGTCTAAATAGAGAAGATGACAATAAACTGACAATAGTAGCAGTGTACTGATTTTGTTATCACTAGTGTTATACAATATTATTGTCAGTGTGTTGCCATCCTGCATCTACATTACCAGTATATTATCAATGTATCCTAAATTGTCACCCCAATCATCATGTTATCTGGAGCTAAGCTCTGCTTGGCATTAGCATTTATGCAGGCTGATCTAGGGTTATACTGTTCACATACGTTAGTTCTGTTGTTTAGTTTAGTGCTCTTTTCTGTATTTAAAAACACTTCATTTCCTTTATTCTAATGAGTTGGTCTTAAACCACAAACTAACCATTACCAGTCTCCATGCAAAATCAGCAGACAACAAACTGACAACATGTTTTTCTCACCCCGCCGTTGCCAGCAGACACCCCAAGAAAATAGGATTTGACATTTCATGCAAATTGGAGACAATTTGCTTGAAAATTCAAACCTTATTTTCTTGGAAATTACGAAAAAATAGTTCAAGAATGTCGTCTGCTGGTGTCTTTACCCAGCACCCTCAGCATTAATTGACCAATTAGTCTTAACTTAAGGGTCATTTGAGACCAATAAAAATGGAAATTGATGGACAATATATCCCCATGACTCCAAGTGTCTGCATACAGATCTCCATTCTTGTCAACAGTTCCATAAACAGCAAGCTATTTGACTTTAAAATGAGTAATGCCAACACCTTCAGCACCCATTAGTCTACGTTAATTTTTATGGCGTAATTCGTTGTATCATAAAGCACAAGGCAAAAATAACTGCTGCAATAATTATTTTCATTTTAAGTTGCAGACATCCTTACACCTTACCATGCTTATACCATACTTATCATAATATTTTGAACAGTTTCATCTGACCAGAGCTCTAGAAAAGGCATCCGATGCTGATTTTTTTTCATGACAAGTTTTTCTCTTAGAAAAAAAAAATGGCCAAAAATTCATGCTCAACTGATGATTTAACCAGACGTTTTATTGCAGGTCGCCCTGGCAAGCCGCATATATAGAAGTTATGCTAATCACACATCAAATATGGGAATTATACCGAATGCAGTTTAAGCAGAAATAACTACCTAGACTGTTGACATAGTAGTCATGTATCTGATCATGAACAGAATAGAATGGAATGTTTCATCATCCTATTATGACCTCTTTCAGGTATACAATTTACGAGTGTTTGCTTCCATACCGATTTCACCCCTAAATGAAATTATGCTTCAGCAAGTACAGGAATTCATCAAGACATTAAAATTAAAGGAGGAGCTTATAAAGGATTGGTGCGTCCGGTCTTAGAGTAAGGCATTTAGGTTTGGGACCCCAAAGTTTGCTATAGTCCAAATGTTGAAAAACTCACAGGACAATAATAACTGTCAAGAAACAAATTCGGTGGCACCTATTTGTGTAAACGTCAGAGGTAAATCTGACAGTTTGATGTGAACCAAAACTCGGAAGTTTAACTGGAGTCATTTAGGTTTGTCATCACGAAAACATACCTATATAATTTTGACCCCCTTAAAGCCCACTTTTATATAGTAAAACTGGGGTTTACAGGGGTATACATTATTTTTCTTATTTCTTCTCAAAAACATAGATTGTAGGTACTTGTTAGAACCACCTCACCGAGGCGGTTCTAAAGAGTACCCACAATTTATGTTTTGAGCAGAAATATGAAAAATATCAGTTTTTTACCTGTTTGTTTGTGTTGAGGTTTTACGGCCCAGTCAACCCAATGGGGTCATGTCGAGCGCGGTCAGTTTACCTAACCACACGTTTACTGGGCAGGCTTAGTCCTCTAAGTAGTTAACCAGTATTGTGCACATCCTTTCGCCAGAAACTGACAACTGCCCTTCTTGAATCAGCAGAAGGGAGAGAATGACCGTAGAAACTATTTCATGATCAATCTCCACGAAAGAATGTTGCCGACCTCGGCGGGGGTTGAACCCGCGACCTCCTGGTCTCCAGTCAGACGGCGCATCCAACTGAGCCACCGAGGCCGGCAGTTTTTTACCTGTTTTTTACCTGAAAATTTTCGGTTTTTGGAGGTGAAATTTTCTATATATTTGAATAGGCATGTTTTCGTAATGTCAATGAATCTTGATACATATACCAACATGTGCAGCATAAGCATACATGCTATTGCTGAAGCTAAACAATCCGCTAGCTTTTTGAAAACTCTGATACTTGTGGCTTCTATCCTCAACTCTCCATATACTAAAAAGTATAAGGTTTCACAAAAAGCTTCGTATATGCTTCCCACACAATAAATGTTAAAGCTGTTTTTAACCCTTAAAGCGCCAATCACAACAACTGTCGTCTGCTTTGTCTTCTGCTTGTGATTTTAAAAGTCATTTCTGCAAACAGTGTGGACCCAGATCAGACTGCTCCTTGTAGGAGCAGTCTGATCAATGTCCACACTGTTTGCCAGTATGCAAAAAATAGGTTTGAAAAGTTTGCAAGAATATTCAGCAGACGACATATACAGACGACATTTTCAGATGCAGTTTTTCTTGGCGCTTTAAGGGTTAACAGTATTGGGTTCTTTGCAATCAAGTCTTCGCTAAATCAGCTGACTTCCAAAATGCTATGGGTAAATTGAAGAGGTCTAAATATCATCTAAATGAGAATTACCCTAGCTTTAAGGTTTACCTCATCAAAACTTAAATAAGATTTATAAGAATATCAATTTTTGTCAGGCTGTCCCGGGAATGCTATAAATTGCGCTAAGCAGTACCAAACATCCACCCAGTTTATGTGAAATTGTCAAGATTAATGAATATCCCATAAATCTTGATAAAGTGCTGCAATGATAACCTTTTAGAAAATCTACATAAGTGCAGCATGCCGAAAAAAGTGCATGGGAATGGAGAACACCTTGGTGTTCCAATACTTATATTATTCTATTCAGCACTATATCATGACAGGGTTTTACTTGTAAACAATACCTCTAAGGTCAATGGTGCTTGTGGGGCCAACAATTAAATCATATTGGTATCCAAACCAAAACATGTAGACAATGAGTCTGTTCATTCACAACAGCTGCAGTAGCAGATTTACCGGGGTACTTTTCTCTGATAACACAAGTTCCCTGCACTGTTATATATAATCTTAAAATCTTTATTTTTCAACATAGGAAACTGTTTAAAATGTGTAATTTAATTTTTTAAACTTTTTATTCAGTTATAGATTTATAAATCAGTTTTGCTCTACTTCATTGTATTTTATATTTAAGAATTTTTCTAGTTAACTATCTAATCGTTTTTACTTAATTAATTGGGTAACAGAGCATCAGTTTCTTGGTTTATGGTCTCAGTCACAAGAAATATATGGAAATGTGATACCCAACTAACCTGACTTTGATACAGTATTTATCCGGATGGTGAGGGTAAAATTCTCCAGGAGAACAACAAGGTATGTTCTATTTCTGCTGTTACAACCTAGACCTAGTAATTTCTGTTATGAGCCAGGCGTAACGCTGCACAAAAACATACAGAAAAATTCCGCTGTTAAGACCACTCTAAACAAAGACCACTTTGCTTATAAGAGCAGCTTTTGCCAATCCAAAAGGGCTTCATTTTTATTATTCTATATTCAACAGTAAGACCACCTCACTCATAAGACCACTTCTAGGCTATCCCAAAGATGGTCTTAACCCTTGTCCTGCTGAATCCGGATATACCCTGCCTTTGCAAACAGTGTAGATCCAGATCAGTTGGCTTCTGAAGAAGCCAACTGATCTGGATCTGCACTGTTTGCCATTAAGTATGTAAATTTGTAGCAAAAATCTGGATCAAGTAATCTGATTGGCTGAAAATTAGAAGTAGGCGTGGTATCTTAATTTATTCAGCAGGACAAGGGTTAATAGTGGAATTTTACTGTGTTGTAGAAGCTCCTCACACCTATAAAGCACCTCACACCCACATATTACTTACATATGTACAACATATGTTTGCATGTAGAACTACTTTTTTCTAATTTCTGCACAAAATTGGTATTCATAAGAAGTGCCTTGGTGAGGTGCTTTTAATCAATATTCACAATATGTTTTCGTGTAAAAATTAGCTATTTATTAGGATAACCCTCTTATTTACCGCTCTAACCTGACTATATCTGGCAATGTGGCTAAAAGGAGCCGGCTGAATGGCAAATACAGGAGATCCTGGTCAGACTGCTCTTTTAGAATGTTTTTAACCCATTGTATACTGAATAGATCTCCCACACTATATATTGGAAGAGTCCAGTTTCAATTTAGGTGCGTCTGGCTATGAGATTTACATATTCCTAGAGAAAAATGGCTAAACTAATTGCAAACAGTGGAGACTTTGATCAGACTTCACATTCAGCGGCGTCTGATCTGGGTCTGCACTGTTTGCCAGTTACTCTTTTATGGGTCTTCTGACTACAATGGGTTAATACAGATCTACACTTTTTCTCAGATGTGTTTGGAACCCTATTTTGGGAAAGAAACTGTCTTTTTGGCTTTCTGCTTGTACGAGGGCCCTGCAAAAAGTTTTGTCACTAGGTTCGGATTACTTCAGTGCTAAGTTTTATCAAACATATTTTTATTACAATCCTTCGAAGTATTCCCTGTTTACTGAAACACAGTTTTGTAATCTTTTTACCAAGTCGCAAAAAAGCAGATAAATAGTCTTCTTTTGGTATCTGTTGGAGACATTGATAAATAGCGCTGCCAAGAGAACTTCTAGACATATACTTATTCAGTGATATTTTTACAAATTTGAAAATGTGAGTCCCAGGACTCGCTAGTCTCAACTTTTATGAGTCCTGATCAGAATTTATGAGTCCCAATTGGAGACTTTCAGAAATCATGCTATATGGTTACTGAGAATTGCTGTACTGGATTTAAATATGTTACGTCTGCTCAAATTCAATGGTAATAAAATGTAATAAAATTAAACAACTAGTTCTAGTGTTTTATATCTTTGTATTACCAAATCCTAGACCTTGACTAGCTGAACACAAGACTAGCACATGGCTTCTAGACTAGAGAACACTAAAAAAAAAACTGTTAATGGAAATGAGCTCAGTTTGAACTATTCTTTCCAGACTAGGACTATAAAGTCTGACACCACTGACACTCACTGAATGTGCTCAAAGTAAGACTGAAAAGTTCAGGAATGCTACAACCAAGGCCTCAGTAGAAGGTCCGGCACAGATAAATTTATGTTCACTGTCATATTCAAGCCAGCTATAAAGGGTCATCCAATTGGGTTGGAAAATTCTGACTTTTTTAGAGCCAGACTGACCAAAATCTGTCGAGCATGACTTTTCAGCAGCCTCCGAGCGACTGGGAATTATCTTGGTCCTGGGTCTCTGAAACGGGTTCACTTGCACGATCCTTGTTAAGGAGTGTAAACAGAGTTGGCTGAGTCTTATCAGTATTAACAGTTTTTGTTTTTTTTCTTGGGGGCATCGCTGGTTAAGCCTTAAAACAATTTGAAATCGGCTTTAAACGAGAAACGTCTACTTTCGTTTTCAACACGTGCGACGCTCTTTCCGTAACACCATCGCTGATTGGTTGAAAAACCTAAAGCTTCCAATCAAAATCCATTTGACTCTCAGTGCAACTGGCATTCAGTAGTCAATATTTTCGCAAATAGTCTCGAAGCCGAAGCAGGGTACCAGTAAGCCGGTGTTATAGTAAACAATTACCGGTGCAGTGATATCCCGTGATAAAAGACGGAACTGGAGTATTTTTTTTGGAAACGGGACTCGCTACCCGGAAAAAACATGCGTCCGGGGGTCTCACGTCTTTTAAAACTTTGCGTCCTCAGCGAATTTTATGCGAGATTCTCGCAAGACGCGGAGGTAACTGAAACACTGCTTATTTCCAGAAAGCATTTTCTTAAGCCTTGGAAGTAAAAAAAAGTCACAGGGACTCAGGTCAGGTAAATAAGATGGATGGTTTAAAACTTTCACCTTTTCAGAAGCGAAAAAATACTTAACAACCTCACACTTATGAGAGGAGACGTTGTCATGTAAAAGGTGGACTCCTGACCATCCTTTGCTTGGTTTTTTCTTATTGTAAAACTCTTTCACTTTCTTCAATATAGAATTCTTGTAGAATCGGCCAGTGACTGTATGACCAGATGGACAAGGCATTTGAACGACTGGCCCACTTGAATTAAAGAAAATTGCATACAACATCTTTTTCGAACTTATGGTTCTCTTGGCAATACATGGGCATTTTTTATCTTTTCGCTTCCATTACTTATTATCAGCCCCTCTTTGTGGCTCAAACATGTGCACCCAGGTTTCATCACCTGTTCACAAGTTAGAAATAACCCGACTATTACAGCCTTTGTATGTTTTCAAAAGTTCCCATGCACATTTAAAGCGTTGTGTCTTTTGCTCCTCAGTGAGCAAATGAAGTACCCACCTAGCGCAAACCTTTCTCAGGTCCAAACACTTTTTCAGAATTGTTTGCACACTGCCTTCTGATATGCCAGTACAACTAGCTATATCTATGACAGACAATCGTGCATCCTGTTCGACCACAATATTTACAGCAACAATGTTAGCCTTGGTAACAGAGGTTTTAGGCCTTTCAGGACGGGTATCATCTTCAACAGAAAATTTCCCAGCTTTAAAAGCTTTAACCCACCTAAAAACTGTGTGCATTGAAATGGTCAGAGGTCCATATATACCATACAGTTCATTAAAATATCTACTTTGAATCTATATTAAGCCTAATGGGGCATTTAATATAGCTACGAATTTCAGTCTTCTGGTCCATGTTCCAACGTAACAAGTAAATTGGTCAGTGTATATGACTGCATCTATTTCAATTTGAAACAACTCAGTCAGTTGGAAAGCAATTTGCACGAAATAAACGGGTATCGTTAGCTATTCAACACACCATTCAAGTGCAGTGAAGCATTTTAAAATATACCTGGGATAAAACGAAGGAAGCCTATTAGTGACAGAACTTTTTGCACGACCCTCGTAGTGTTTTGATTGTAGTGCCATTGCTTTAAGTGCATCCTTCTTTCCCTTTGGTGTCTTGGATGGAAGGTGTTAGGTAGTTGAATCGACTCCTGATCATTGCCTTCCTTTCTATTAACCCAATTTTACCTTTACTACACTCTGGGCAAATTCAGCAGACAACAAATTGATGATGTTTTTTTCTTTTTTGCCAGAAAACAGAATTTGACATTTCATACAAATTGTCTCCAATTTACATGAAATGTCAAATCCTGTTTTGCATGAAATGTCAAACCCTGTTTTCTAGGAAAAATAAGACAAATATTTCAAAATGTTGTCTACTGAAAATTTGCTAAGCATGCTGGGTAAAGAATTTTACATTTAGATATAACATTTTGAAATATTTTTCTTAGTTTTTCCCAGAAAATAGGCTTCAACATTTCATGTAAGGAGATAATTTGCATGCATTGTCACAGTCTATTTGCTGAGAAAAATAAGATAAAATAGGCTGAGTTTGTTTTCCACCGAATTAGTCCACAGTGTGGTAAAAGTTAAAAAGCCTTTCAAAATTGTAGCAGAAGAGATTCTAATTTTTTTTTTTTTCATTTCAGAGAAAAGAATGCTTGACATTTCATATAAATCATCTGCATAGTAGAAGATTCACATGAAATGTCATCCTATTTCTTGCCTAGTAGGCAATTTATATGAAATGTTAAGCCTTATTTTCTCAGTATAATAAATAACAAGAGCTCTGCCAAGCGGGGCATTATACGCCCGTGGCAAGTAATAAGATGTAGCACATAAACTGGCTCCTGTATAATTCAGTTTTCCGGATATAAACTGTAAGTGGAATTACAAAAAGAAAAAATTTCATTGGGGCATAGCTTTGCTAATATTTGGTGAACTGTAACCTAAGGGTCCAAGCTGGCCCAGAAATTAAGGGAGAAGTGACTTCTCCCTCCTGGGAAAATAGGGAGAAGTTTGCTGCATCTAGGGAGAAGTGCTTTCCATGGCTATATTATAAGCTCATATGAGCCTTTGGCTGATTTGTTTTTCCTATACTTCAATATCGGACCAAACAAACAATAACAAAACAAAAATAAACAACAACAAAAAAAAAAAAATGTTTATAAGTTTTGATATTAGTCAAAATTCTGTATCATTTAATAAATGTATTTTTAAAGATTTAATACTTGCAAATCTAATAAAATAAGATGTAAAAAAAATAAATAACTAGTCCATATAGCCATAACATTAGTTATTTGCAAAAAAATATACCTATTATAAAATAAAATTTGCACACTATGCAATATGCTGCGAAAAGTTTACAAAAACTTTTAAAGGGGCATAACTCTGCCAACATTTGGTGCACTATAACCTCAAAATAATATGCGCTGCTCCACATCATCGTGTTTGTTTGTGTTGAGGTTTTACGGCCCAGTCAACCCAATGGGGTCATGTCGAGCGCGGTCAGTTTATCTAACCACAGTTTACTGGGCAGGCTTAGTCCTCTAAGCGGTTAACTCCACATCATCGTGTAACTATTTATGAAGTTTCAGCTTGATCGGATGTAAACTGCAGAAGGATATAGCCAGAAACAAAAAATTAATAGAAATTTTCAAAGGGGTATAACTCTGCTAATATTTGGTGGACTGTAACCTTGAAATAATATGCGCTGCTCCACATCATGGTCCAACTACAAATCAAGATTCAGCTTGATCAGATGTAAACTGTAGGAGTTAGCTGGAAACGAAAAGTTTACAGAAATTTTCAAAGGGGCATAACTCTGCTAATATTAGGTGGACTGTAACCTCGAAACAATATGCGCTGCTCCACATCATGGTCTAACTATAAATGAAGTTTCAGCTTGATCGGATGTAAAATGTAGGAGGAGTTAACTGGAAATGAAAAGTTTACAGAAATTTTCAAAGGGGCATAACTGCAAACATTTGGTGGAATGTAACTCTGAAACAATATGCGCTGCATCACATCATGGTCTAACCGTATACCAAGTTTCAGCTTGATCGGATGTAAACTGTAGGAGGAGTTAGCCGGAAACGAAAAAGTTTACGGATGGTCGGACGGATGCCATACCACCCAGCAGGCACATGATGTTAATACAACGTCGCCTCAACGTCGATGCAATGTCACGACGTTGCATCGACGTTGAGCCGACGTTGTAATAACGTCATGTGCCTGCTGGGCAGTAACATAATACGTCCCGTTTTTCAAACGGGCGTATAAAAACATTGTCTGTGGCAATTATGTTTGGATCTTTAAAGGCAGACAATTTGCATCCAACATCAAACCTTATTTACTTGGACAAATACATTTTAGAATGCAGTCTGCTACACTTTAGAATGGTGCTTTAAGGATTTAATTTCAATCTCTAGCTGTCATTGTATTCCTCATAAAAGGTAAGAACGCATTCCACCACCTTAGAAAAGCTCAGTCTGCAGACACAAAATTGTATCCTGGTTATTGTGTTCTTTTTGACAGTTTTTTCAGTTATGTTGGGCTAATGATGTATATTTGAGAATACATTTGTATAGCCATGCCTCAAGAATCATCCTGGCATACTTTGTGTACTGTCCCTCACATCACAAGTGGCAAGTCAAGCGAAAAAATGCCTTCAAGCATGCACAAAAATGTGTGGATTCAAATCATCCTGCACATGTGCAAAGTCTCATCTGGACATTTGCTCTCCACTGAAACATTTTTTTGTATCCAATGATTCTGTTTGTGGACAGTGAAGACCCTGATCAGACTGCACCAAAGTGCAGGCTGATCTGGGTCTTCGCTGTCTGCATAAACCCAAAGACACATTTTTGCCTGGCCCAGCCCACATATTCTCCCATACCATATTTATTCTAAGTATTGGGAGGCTGTCTGCATATACCCAAAGACACATTTTTGCATGGCCTGTCCCACATATTCTCCCATACCATATTTATCCTAAGTATTGGGACACTGTCTGCATATACCCAAAGACACATTTTCGCATGGCCCGTCCCACATATTCTCCCATACCATATTTATCCTAAGTATTGGGACGTTGTCTGCATATACTCAAAGACAATTTTGCATGGCCCGTCCCACATATTCTCCCATACCATATTTATCCTAAGTATTGGGACGTTGTCTGCATATATCCAAAGACACATTTATGCATGGCCCGTCCCATATATTCTCCCATACCATATTTATCCTAAGTGTTGGGACGCTGTCTGCATATACCCAAAGACACATTTTTGCATGGCCCGTCCCACATATTCTCCCATACCATATTTATCCTAAGTGTTGGGACGCTGTCTGCATATACCCAAAGACACATTTATGCATGGCCTGGCCCACATATTCTCCCATACCATATTTATCCTAAGTATTGGGACACTGTCTGCATATACCCACATTTATGCATGGCCTGGCCCACATATTCTCCCATACCATATTTATCCTAAGTATTGAGACGCTGTCTGCATATACCCAAAGACACATTTATGCATGGCCTGGCCCACATATTCTCCCATACCATATTTATCCTAAGTATTGGGATGTTGTCTGCATATACCCAAAGACACATTTATGCATGACCCGTCCCACATATTCTCCCATACCATATTTATCCTAAGTACTGGGACGTTGTCTGCATATACCCAAAGACACATTTATGCATGGCCCGTCCCACATATTCTCCCATACCATATTTATCCTAAGTACTGGGACGTTGTCTGCATATACCCAAAGACACATTTATGCATGGCCTGTCCCACATATTCTCCCATACCATATTTTTCCTAAGTATTGGGACGCTGTCTGCATATACCCAGACACATTTATGCATGGCCCGTCCTACATATTCTCCCATAAAATATTTATCCTAAGTATTGGGACGCTCTCTGCATATACCCAGACACATTTATGCATGGCCCGGCCCACATATTCTCCCATACCATATTTATACTAAGAATTGGGACACCTATCTCCATACCATATGTTCTAAAATTTGAAAAAAAAGCAATTTTACTACCTGTTGATGTGTATAAACGTGCTGGATGATTAGCAAACAGTGTAGACCCTGATCAGATGCCATAATTTGCAGTATCTGATCCAGGTCTACACTGTTTGCTCAAGGCTTTTCTGTCAAAATATACAGGGTTATTACGGTAATCCTAAATCCTCTTGTGAGTATTATTACAGTTTTTGTTTACCTGTTGTGTGTTACTAAGAAGTGTCTTTAACCCTTAAACTGCCAATCGCAACAATTGTCGTCTGCTTTGTCATCTGCTTGTGATTTTAAAAGTCATTTCTGCAAACATTGTGGACCCAGATCAGACTGCTCCTTTAGGAGCAGTCTGACCTGGGTCCACATTGTTTGCCTGTATGCAAAAATAGGTTTGAAAAGTTTGCAAGAACATTCAGCAGATGACATAAACATAAAAATAACGTCAAATTTAGCTCCACGTAAGTATATGAGGTCCATGATGCAACGTTATTACCTTTACTTATTTGTGTACCTAAAATTAATTGCTCAAAAAGAATCTGAGTAGAACACAATGCTTCTTTGTTGCTTCTTCCTATAGAGTTTTATCTAGGATCACATGGACAGATATTTTGAGATGATGGAAGGGTGATAATGAGTCTCCGTTCAGTAATCTGAAGACTCAGAAAGTCTGACTGTGTGTGCTGTAATTAGGTTTAGAATTTTAAAGTTCAGGGCCCAGTTGTTCAAAACTAACGATGTCGTTAGTTAATGTATCGTTAAACTAGATCATTAAATATGGCGTATACTCTAATATTTTTGCTGAAAAAAATGAGTAGCTTTTGCTTTTACTACTCATGTTTTTTTTAGCAAACTTACCATTGATACTGAACTTACTGGAACAATTAATATTTTGACCACTAACAAGCTTGTTAAGCTAACGATGATTTGAACAACTGAGCCCAGTGTGGTATCCAGTTTACTGCTTTTTGTTTACTGTCTGTTTATGAAGTAAGGGTTTTGAATGTCATATAACTGAAACAGGATTTTGTTTACTTCTAATTATTTTTAATAACAAGGGTCTGTCTGATGGTTTCCATTTTCCAATTTTATTGTCTGTTAACCTTTAAAGAGCTAATTACAACTGCAGCAGATGACTTTTTTTTTTATTTTATTTTTGTATTTTTCACAGAAAATAAGGCTTGGCATTATCATGTGAATCATCTGCTAGGCAGATGATTCACAATGTAATGTCAAGCCTCTTTCTCAGAAAAATAATAATAAAAAATTTTAGAATGTCATCTACAATTTTGCTTATCACTTTAATGATTAACAAGGCAGACTTTGTAAAAGTTAACTGAAACATGATTCCCTTTAGCTTCAAACAACTTTTGTTTTTTATCAAACAATGAATTCGAGGATCCCAATTCCGGTCACAAGGACTAATTTCTGTACCAGCTGGAAATAATTATAACCATTTCGAAAACGCGCCTATTCAAATATACTGAAAATTTTAGCACCAAAAAATGAAAATTTTCAAATAAAAAATTCAGATATTTTTCGTATTTCTGCTCAAAACATAGATTGTGGGTACTGGTTAGAACTGCCTCAATGAGGCAGTTATAATGAGTACCCACAATCTATGTTTTTGAGTAAAAATAAGAAAAATAATATATACCCCTGTAACCCCAGTTTTACTATATAAAGTGGGGTTTAAGGGGGTCAAAATTATATAGGCATGTTTTCCTGATGACATCTGACTTGCCTACTGAATAGCTAATCAGAAATGAGATTTGTGTATTCATTAAATTCTTTATTTCCTGTCAAATATTACAAGGGTCCTGTCAAAATATCACAAGGAATATTTTGCAAACTAAAAATCAGTTTTTTGTCATTTTTCAGGTTTTCAGTCAACCTTTAAAGCACAAAGCAGATGACATTCTAATTTTCTGCTTATTATTTTTCAGGCTGAGAAAATAAGACTTGGTATTTCATGTGCTAGGTAGATGATTCATGAAATGTCAAGCCTTATTTTTACTGAGACAAAAGGGCCATGACAATCCTCAAGGATCATCCATCTTAGCTTCAAAATGTAGCATGGCTTGTAGAAGTGATGGGGCCACTATTTTAAGACATAAGGAGATATGGGCCGCTAAAGACATTTTTCTATTCTTAGTTCTGGAGGCTATCTTGATCATTGGAGTGGAACCATTTTAACAATTTTTGTGAAGGAGCATAAGAGGAACATTTCTGTGAAATTATTTTGAAATCGGGCAACTGGCCTAGGAGGAGATGTTGTTTAAAGATTTTGTTTTTTTTAAGCTCTGGCCGCCACTTTGTTCAGCAGAGCAGAACTATTTTAGCAATTTTGGTAAAGAAGGCTTAAAGGAACAATTCTGTGAAATTATTTTGAAATTGGCCAACTGGCCTAGAGGAACATCCTTTAAAGATTTTTCTATTTTAAGCTCTGGTGGCTGTTTTGTTCAGCGAAGTGAAACCACATTACCCATTTTGGTAAAGGGACATAAGAAGATTTCTGTGAAATTATATTCGAATTGAGCCATTGGCCTAGCAGGAAATGTAGCTTAAAGATTTTTCTATTTTTAGCTCTGGTGGCCATCTCGTTCAGCAGAGTGGAACCATTTGAGCAATTGTGGTAAAGGACCATGAATGAAACATTTCTGCGGAATTATTTTGAAATCTGGCCACTGACCTAAAAGGAGATGTTGTTAATAAAATTTTCTATTTTTAGCTCTGGCAGCAATCTTGTTCAGTGCAGCAGAACCATTTTAGCAATTTTGGCAAAGGAGCATAAGAGTACATTTCTGTGAAATTGTTTTGAAATCGTGACTACTGGACTAGAAGATGTCATTCAAAGTTTTTTTTTTTTTTTTTTTTTTTTTCAATTTTGAGCTCTGGTGGCCTTACTGTTCAGTGGAGCAGATCTATTTGAGCAATTTTGGTAAAGGGGCATAAACGGAACATTTCTGTGAAATTATTTTGAAATCTGGCCACCGTCCTTGGAGGACATGTCGTTTAATTATTTTTCGTTTTTTTAGCTGTAGTGGCCATCTTGTTTAGCAGAGTGTTTTTTGTAAAGTTTGGTGGAAACTGGTTCATTAAGTTCAAGAGGAGATGTCATTTAAAGAAACTATTGAAGATGGACAAAGCAAGCTGGACGCCGGAGACAGGGTGATCAAAATAGCTCACCTTGAGCCTTATAAGCACTATAAGTTAAATCACAACTATAGAAAACATTTTGTTTTTTCTTTTAGGGAAAATAAGGCTCGACATTTTATGTGAATAGTCAGCCTATCAGATGATTCATATGAAATGCAAAGACTTGTCTTAAAATATTTAAAACAATTTTAGAATGTTGTCTACTTTAACTGTGTTCATACTTTAAGGGTTAAAAATCAGTCACTAACAATTTAATTGAAAATTTGGATGATTTCATTGATTCAACTGCAATAACTATTTTGTTGAGTGGCACATATGTGTCACATCATACTGCCAGTGAATATCTTGTTACATCATCCTGCCAGAGCATATCTGTCACATCATTATTTCAGTAAATATGTACCACATCATACTGCCAGTGAATATCTTGTTACATCATCCTGCCAGAGCATATCTGTCACATCATTATTTCAGTAAATATGTACCACATCATACTGCCAGTGAATATCTTGTTACATCATCCTGCCAGAGCATATCTGTCACATCATTATTCTAGTAAATATGTACCACATCATACTGCCAGTGAATATCTTGTTACATCATCCTGCCAGAGTATACCTGTCACATCATTATTCTAGTAAACATGTACCACATCATACTACCAGTGAATATCTTGTTACATCATCCTGCCAGAGCATATCTCTCACATCATTATTTCAGTAAATATGTACCACATCATACTGCCAGTGAATATCTTGTTACATCATCCTGCCAGAGCATACCTGTCACATCATTATTCTAGTAAACATGTACCACATCATACTACCAGTGAATATCTTGTTACATCATCCTGCCAGTGCATATCTGTCACATCATTATTCTAGTAAACATGTACCACATCATACTGCCAGTGAATATCTTGTTACATCATCCTGCCAGAGCATATCTGTCACATCATTATTTCAGTAAATATGTACCACATCATACTGCCAGTGAATATCTTGTTACATCATCCTGCCAGTGCATATCTGTCACATCATTATTCTAGTAAACATGTACCACATCATACTGCCCGTGAATATCTTGTTACATCATCCTGCCAGAGCATATCTGTCACATCATAATTCTAGTAAATATGTACCACATCATACTGCCCGTGAATATCTTGTTACATCATCCTGCCAGTGCATATCTGTCACATCATTATTTCAGTGAATATGTACCACATCATACTGCCAGTGAATATCTTGTTGCATCATCCTGCCAGAGCATATCTGTCACATCATTATTTCAGTATATATGTACCACATCATACTGCCAATGAATATTTTGTTACATCATCCTGCCAGAGCATATCTGTCACATCAATATTCTAGTAAATATGTACCACATCATACTGCCAGTGAATATCTTGTTACATCATCCTGCCAGAGCATACCTGTCACATCATTCTTCTAGTAAATATGCACCACATCATACTACCAGTGAATATCTTGTTACATCATCCTGCCAGAGCATACCTGTCACATCATTATTCTAGTAAATATGCACCACATCATACTGCCAGTGAATATCTTGTAACATCATCCTGCCAGAGTATATCTGTCACATCATTATTCTAATAAATATGTACCACATCATACTGCCAGTGAATATCTTGTTACATCATCCTGCCAGAGCATATCTGTCACATCATTATTTCAGTAAATATGTACCACATCATACTGCCAGTGAATATCTTGTTACATCATCCTGCCAGAGCATATCTGTCACATCATTATTCTAGTAAATATGTACCACATCATACTGCCAGTGAATATCGTTACATCATCCTGCCAGAGCATATCTGTCACATCATTATTCTAGTAAACATGTACCACATCATACTGCCAGTGAATATCTTGTTACATCATCCTGCCAGAGCATATCTGTCACATCATTATTCTAGTAAATATGTACCACATCATACTGCCAGTGAATATGAAGTTTTTTAAAAGTAAAACATATTTTAACGAGTAATACTTAACCTATAGATAATGTGCTATTCTATTCTGTTATTCACCCCCTCCACAGAAAAAGCAACCTTTCAGTCGTGATAAAGTCTTAATTCAGAAGGTCCCTTTAAACAGTTACCTGTATGACGTAGTTCCTCCCGCTCAAATGATCACGTGTCAGTTTCTTTTATGTGTAAAACAATTAGGAGAAAAGAGCAAGGGAAGGGAGGTGGGACGATAAATACTTATCTATAGGTTAAGTATTACTCGTTAAATGTTTTACTTTTAAAAAACTTCATTTTAACTTCGTAATACATTAACCTATAGATAATGTGCTAGAATTTGTAGAATAGGAGGGAGGATTTCTCCTAATAAGTTAGTCCCAACTTCTGAATTAAGGCTTAGTAAAAAGATTTATTTTTATATATATATAATGAGGACATAATTAGTGCTTAAGGCAATAATAAGATCCTTTAACCAAGGATAAAGTAATCCAGGGTTAAGATATATATATAATAAAGATATAATATAATTAGTACCTCTCTAGTATAGCATCAGGTCTAGGGTGTGGGGGGGGGGGGGGGGGGGCTGTTGACGTTGTCTACACATCCATAGCTGATTGCTGTTGGCCCCCCACCACTTTTTGGGCCACTACAATGGGGCCCAAACTTTGGAGATTCTGTGCTTGTTGAGACATGTCTCTGAGATAGAATTTGGCAAAAGTTGATGAACTATTCCAAACCGCTGCTTGAAGTATATCATTGAGAGGAACTTTGTCGAAGAAAGCCCAAGAAGAGGAAAGAGCTCTAACTTCATGAGCTTTGATTTTAAGGAAAGAGATATCTCGTTTAGTGAGTTTCCTATAGGCAAGTTTAACAGTGTAAGATATCCATCTCGAGATAGTATCTTTAGAAATATCCTTATTGCCTTTAATAGGAAGAAAAAGTCTAGTTCTATTTTGGCGATAAGAGCTAGTCATTTTGAGATAGAATTTCAGAGCCCTAACGGGGCAAAGAAGTCTGTCAGTATGTTCCCATTTACATATTCGAGCAAGACTAGGAACAACAATAGGATCTGGTTTAACAGAAGGAAGCTGGTTTTTTGCTAAAACACCAGATTTAAGAATCAAGGAAACTGAACCATCAGACTGATAAAATCTTAAATGTTGTGAATCCATAGCTAGAGCATGTATTTCACTACACCTTTTAGCAGTGGCAAGAGCTAAGAGAAAGGCTGTCTTAATAGTAACGTGAAATTTAGAAGTCTTATCAAGAGGTTCAAAAGTTGGTTTTTGTAGACATACTAAAACCCACGATAAGTCCCATTTAGGTGTAAGAGATCTTTGTACTGGTCGTTGAAGTTCAAAGGATCTGATAAGTTCAGATAAAACTGGATTAGATCCGATTCTATTACCAGTTTTGAATTTTAAAGTGTTAGAGATCATAGATCTATAACCTTTAATAGTACTAATCTGACATTTCTTTTCCGAAAAAAGAAAGATTAAGAAATCGGCTATAACTGTAATAGGGGCCGAGATCGGATTAATTTTTTTTGTATGACACCAATTAGAGAAGATGGTCCATTTTGCATCGTAGACTTTTTGTGTAGATGCTCTTCTTGATCTGGAGACAAAATCTGCAACGTTTTGTGAAAATTTCTTATCTCTGATTGATTGTTTGATAACTCCCAAGCGTGAAGGTCGAGAATTGGGAGGTTTTGATGTACAAATCTTCCTTTGGATTGAGTCAGTAGTCTTGGAATTAGTGGCAGACGAATCGGAGCTGACACTAATAGAAGAAGAAGTTCTGAGAACCACTGTTGTTGTGGCCAGAACGGAGCTATGAGAACTATTCTGCACTGATGTTGTCGGATTTTCTCTAGAACAGCAGGTATCAGAATAAAAGGAGGAAAAGCATATGCATGAAGATGATTCCAGTCCATGGACAGGGCATCTATCGCTAGTGCTTTGTAGTCTTGTACTGGAGAGACATATAATGGGAGTCTGTGGTTGAATCTTGTCGCAAACAGATCCACATTTGGGAAGTTGAGCATCTGGAATACTGAATTCGCAACTGTTTGATCCAGAGCCCATTCTGTCTTGATAGGTTTGGCTAGTCTTGAGAGGCGGTCTGCAAGAATGTTGAATTTGCCTGGGATGTGACGTACTCTGATAACTATGTCTTGTTCCAGGCACCAATTGAGTATTTTCCAAACTTCTACGCAAAGACTGGGGGAATGAGTGCCACCCTGTTTGTTGATATATGAGACCACCGTTGTGTTGTCTGTGGATATCATGATGCAAGAATGGTGAATAAATGTTTTGGCTTGTTTCAGTGCTAATCTTATGGCCATCATTTCTAACATATTGATATGGAGCTGGGATTGGTTTTCTGTCCAGCGACCATGAAAGGACAGTGTTGTCGGCTCTAAATGAGCTCCCCATCCGTAATGACTGGCATCCGTATAAAGGAAGAATTCGGGGTCTGGAGGATGGATAGAAGTCCCTGTCTCGAATCGAATGGGGTTTATCCACCATTGTAAGTGAGATCGAATCATGCCGTTTATCGAGATCGGGTGATCGAGAGGAAGAATTATAGGTTTCCAGACTGACAGCAGGCACATCTGAAGAGGACGTAAGTGCAGTCTGCCCAGGAGAACAAGGTCTGCTGCAGCACTGAGTTTGCCCAAAAGAGAAAGGAAAGTTCGTGCCGATACATGTTTTGCTGACATTATTTTCTTGATTGTTAGAATTAGGTTCTGTACACGATCCGCTGGAACCCTGACTAAATTTTGTTGCGTCAGAAATTCCATACCTATGAAGGTGAATTTCTGAGCAGGAAAGAGATCTGACTTCTTGAGATTTGGCAGAAAACCTAGGCTTTGAATAGTTTGAATGCAAATCTTTGTCTGAGTAATCAGACGGTTGTGAATCAGATTTTTTATCAGCCAATCGTCTAGGTATGGAAAAACTGATATGGCACGTTGGCGTAGAAAAGCTGCAATAACGTCCATCAGTTTCGAGAAAATTAACGGACTTAGGGACATTCCGAATGGTAGGGCCGAAAAGTGATATACTTGATCTTCGTGTACGAAGCGAAGATACTTCCTGGATTGACGATGTATCGGCACATGTAGATATGCATCTGTTAAATCTATGGAGACAGCCCAATCGTTGAGTCTCATCGCTTGTCTTACCGATTTGACTGTTTCCATTTTGAATGCTTGTTTCTCTATGTAACGGTTTAATAAAGACAGGTCTAATATTAAACGAAACTTTCCGTTCTTTTTTGGCCCAAGGAATATCCGGGAATAAAAGCCGGGAGTTCCCGGATTCTGTACCCTTTCCACTGCCCGTTTGTTGAGAAGATTTTCAATCTCTTCTCTGAGAAACGGGGAGGAGGATTGACTCATTCTGATCGAAACAGATGACAAAGAAGGAATTTTGATGAATGGTATCCTGAATCCGTTTCGTATGATAGAGAGGACCCATTTGTTGTCTGTTATTTCCTCCCATTTTTCTGCAAAATGGGCCAATCGTCCTCCCACTGGAATGTCCGCGAGCGGAAGAGCAGGCAGTGGAAAGGGTGGGCCTTCATAATCTTGCGGAGGAAGAGGCAGGTTTAGAGGAGGGGAACTGACGGATGTTACCAGTCCTCTTGATATTATCTTTCTTAATGTGAGAAGATGAGCTTTGAGGAATATTTTTGGACCTATACGACTGCGTAGGTTTAGGTCTGGATGTTGTTTGTTTAGCAGGATATTTAGGTATCTTGAAAGCTCTGCTCTGCGAAGGAGGCTTATAAGAATGAGATTGTGACTGAATGGATGTAGAAGCTAGAAACCTTTGCTGTTGAGCTTCGAAGTTTGATTTAGCTATTTCTTTTATCCTGCCGTCAAATAAGGATTTTGAGTTAATAGGAGCGTTCCTTAACTGGTATGTGGAATTGTCGAGTAGAAGTTTAGACGAAGCTAGGGCTGCGTCCCTCCTAGCTTGGAATAATTCAGTAGTTAAAAGTGTAGACATGGCAGTAGCATGTTTAATCGATTTGGCTACGGCCTCCATTCTAGTAAATATGTACCACATCATACTGCCAGTGAATATCTTGTTACATCATCCTGCCAGTGCATATCTGTTACATCATTATTTCGGTGAATATGTACCACATCATACTGTCAGTAATTGATTGAGTTGGTTTTACAGCGCAGTCAACCCATTAAGGTCATGTTTAGCACTGTCAGTTTACTTAACAACACTTTTTGTGGACAGGCATACTGTCAGTGAATATGTGTCACATGATACCAGTTTACACAAACTTGAATCAAAACCTGCATGCTCAGCACATGCCTAATTTCAACATATTAACCCTTATCCTGCTGAACCCGGATATACCCTGCCTTTGCAAACAGTGTAGCTCCAGATCAGTTGGCTTCTGAAGATGCCAACTGATCTGGATCTGCACTGTTTGCCATTATGTATGTGAATTTATAGCAACAATCCTGATCAAGCAACCTGATTGGTTGAAAATTACAAGTGGGTGTGGCATCTTAATTTATTCAGCATGACAAGGGTTAATTGGACAGCATGTAAAGGTGTAATCATGAGATGGTTTGGACCAGGCTGGGGATGGCTTGGAGTAGGCAAGGGTCATGTAGCACTTTGCCACAGGGCAAAACTTTTAATGAACATTGGTTCTATTCTTCATGCCCTAGTAGATTTGAATGGTACAAGTACAAGAAGTGCTAACTAAAAGTTTTGCCTTGATGTAATTAGGGCAGGGCCAGTGGGTATGGGTGAATGTGGGGCTTGGCAATGGAACCAAATTTTAACTTTTTCACAATACTTGACATACATGTAGTATATCAAATCAATGAGAAAAAGAACAGAAATAAGTGTCCTAGGATGGTTCAGCAGCAATGTACTGGGATCTGTGATGACATGCCATTGACTGTATCATTCTAGCCGAGTATGTCCTTGCAAGAATTTAAAAGGGTGATTGGAGGGAACGTTCAATCTGGATGAATGTCTTTAGCTAAAGTTTCCCTTGTGACTTTTTTGTTGTTTTTACACTACCCTAACAAGTTAACCTTCAGCATTCTGGCTAATTCTGATGACAAAATGATGGTATTTTACTAATAATACAGTTTGACATTTCATGCAATATTGTGTCCTAAGGTGACAATGTGCATGTACTGCCAAACCATCTTTGAAAAATGAGAAAAATGAAAAAAAATAAAAAAAAAATGATTAAGCAATGCTTATTAGCTACCACCCCCGATCTCTTTTTTGCCCCCCCCCCTCCCCCCCCACACCGCCCCCAGCCTCCCCACCCCCACACACATTAATGACCAGTTAAGAAAACTGGCTTATGACAACATTGTTCAAAATGGATAACAGTGATTTGTAGTTCACCCAAGTAGCCTGATAAGAACCATTCTGGTCTAATTCCAGCCATTGGTTCAAGAGATAGTGGGCGCTACGTTTTTTTTTTCTATAAATAAAATTGAGTTTCAAAGTCCTGGTGTGACATTGAATCAAGAAATAGTCTGCACCCAAGCTCTTTGCAATAAAAATTTGAGTTACAAAAAGCCAGTATGACTTTGAAAATGAGGTCAATGTCACAAAATTCTAATCACTTCTTTCCCCCATCCCAATGAAGTATCTGTGCTAGTTTGGTCAAATTCCATCTATTGATTCATGTGACAGAGGGTTTTAGTCTTTATAATGTAGTGACCTTGAAAATGAGGTCGAGGTCACCATAATCCTATCACTTCTTTCCCATGTCCTAATGATATATCTGTTCTAGTTTGGTAAAATTCCAGCCATTGGAAAATTCAATAAGTACAAGATATACAGTGGAACCTCTATTTTTGGCTGCTTTAGGGAGGTGGCTGCTCAACAGAAGTACTAGTTCATGGGCAATTTTGAGACAGCTGGAGGACTAATATAGCCCAAATGGTAGGCTGTTGTTGAAATGCACACTTTCCATTAACATAATTATGATAGCTTCTTCAGCATAATGGTGTCTATATTTATTGTAACATGCCAAAATTGTTCAAAATAACTATTACATATTGTATATTCTGGTTAATTTTTATAATAAAAATCACTTTGCTCAAGAAATATATCAGAAGCATGCTAAATACTATACCATAATAACCCTAAGTATTAGGAAAGATATGCCTTTGCAAACAGTGTAGACTCAGATCAGATGTTGCAGTTTCTTGGATTTGTGTATGATCCACACCAAACTCTTCCACAACTTTTCTGGAACACTCCCCCCACTCCCCCACTTGACCCAGTTCCTGACTTCATCTAGAAATCATCAAGACAGACATTTTGAGCAAGATTCATGATGATAACTTAAAAAATGTGACCTGTAGAGTGTTATCAAAGTTTTCCTTTGATCTGGCCCAGTGCCCTAGTTTTTAAACCGAAGTGACCCAGTTTCGAATTTTGCCTAGAAATCATTAAGACGAACATTTTGAGCAAGATGCATGATGTTTACTTCAAAAATTGGACTTCAGGAGTGTTAACAAGGTTTTTCCTTTGATTTGGCCCAGTGATCTAGTTTTTGACCCCAAGTGACTGAGTTTCAAACTTGACCAAACCTGGCCTAAAAATCATCAAGAAACGTATTTTGAGCAAGATTCATTATGATTACTTTAAAAATGTGATCTTTATAGAGTTTACAAGATTTTCTTTGATTTGGCCTGGTGACCTAGTTTTTGACCCCAAGTAACCCAGTTTCAAACTTGACCTAGAAATCATCCAGGCAAACATTTTGAGCAAAATTTATGATGATTACTTCAAAAATGTGACCTCTAGAGTGTTAACAAAGTTTGCTTTTAATTTTGCCCTGTGACCTAGTTTTTTAAACTCAAGTGGCCTAGTTTCAAACTTGACCTAGAAATCATCAACAGAAACATTTGGAGCAAGATTTATGATGATTACTTCAAAAATGTGACATCTAGAGTGTTATCAAGATTTTCCTATGATTCGGCCTGGTGACCTAGTTTTTTATTCCATGTGACCTAGTTTCAAACTTGACCTAGAAATCATAAACATGAACATTTTGAGCAAGATTCATGATGATTACTTTAAAAATGTGACCTCTAGGGTATTAACAAGATTTTCCTTTGATTTGACCTGGTTTTTGACCCCAAGTGACCCAGTTCGAAGCTGACCTAGATTTCATAGGGCCCAAAATTGTGAGCAAGTTTCATTAAGATGGGTCAAAACTATGACCTCCAGAGTATTAACAAACTAATTGTTGACAACAGACAGAGAGTGATCACAATAACTCACCCTGAGCATTTGATCAGGTGTGCTAAAAAAAGAAATTATAATTGTGTAACAACCAAGCATTTTGCTTACATACTTTTTTTTAAAAAAAGGTAGATACCAGAAATAACTAACTTATTATGGTATTTTTCAATAAAAAAAACTTTTTTTTTTTTTTTTTTTTTTTTAATGTTAGGCAAGATTTCAATGAATGTTTGTTCTCCTACTTTCCATTTCTATGTCCATAGAAATTCTTATCCTCTGTAATTTTGACTGTTTAACAGAGGGAATTTGGCCATAAAATCATAAATTATTATGGCTGCTAACTGGATGAGGGAGATGTCTTGTTATCAGAGGTAAAATATATAGGAAAGTAGCTTGTAGAAATAGAAATGGCCGTTAAGGGGAGGTGACCGCTCACTGGAGGTGACCATTAGTGGAGGTTCCACTGCACACACGTTTCTTTTTCCTATCAAAACTTGAGTTTCAAAGTGCTAATGTAACCTTGAAAATGAGATAAAGGTCAGCAAAATCTAACCACTTCTTTCCTTAATATGTGTTAGTTTGGTCAAATTCCATCTATTGATTCATGAGATAGTGTGCACGCAAAGCTCACTTTGAGATTTTATAATGTAGTGACCTTGAAGATAAAGGTCTAGGTCACCAAAATTTATTCACTTTTTTTTCTATGTCCTAATGATGTCTGTGCTAATTTGGTCAAATTCCAGCTATCAGTTAAAGAGACAGTCTGCACACAACCCTTTTACTGCATGAAGAAATTTTACAAACGGCAATAACTGTAATTGACATTTACCCTAAGCCCTTACTTTTTCTTATGTAGGTACACTTTATTGATATAATTTTTGTCTGCAGAAATTGATGAATATCCATCACTGCATTTTCAAGATATTAGACACAAGCTTTTTTCTGTAAAAATTTAGTTTCAAAGTGCCAGTCTGACTGTGAAAATGACGTCAAGGTCACCATAATCTCATCACTTCTTTCCCCTATCCCAATGAAGTATCTGTGCTACTCTGGTCAAATCCCATCTATTGATTCATGAGACAGAGTGCACACAAGGCTCATTTTTAGAGTCTTCATAATATAGTGACCTTGAGGTCATGGTCACTAAAATCTACTTCTTTCCCATTTCCTAATGATGTATCCGTGCTAGTTTGGTAAAATTCCAGCCATTGGTTCAAGTTTGTGTGCACACTAGTGCAAACAAACTTTTTTCAATCAAAATTTGAGTTTCAAAGTGCTGGTGGTGTGACCTTGAAAGTGAGATAAGGGTCACCAAAATCTAATCTCTTCTTTCCACAGTCCCAATGACATATCTGTGCTAGTTTGGTCAAATTCCATCCATTGATTCATAAGAAAGAGTGCAAAAAAGGCTCACTTTTAGAGACTTTATAATATAGTGACCTTGAAAATAAGGTCAAGCTTACCAAAATGTAATCACTTCTTTTCCTTGCCCTTACGATGTACCTGTGCTAGTTTAGTCAAATTCCAGCATTGGTTAAAGTGTGCACACAATTTTACTGCATGAAGAAATTTTACAATAACAGTAAGAGAATTGGCCCCTAGCCCTTACTTGTTCTGAAATGTTTACTCAGCATGCCTAGAGTTAATGTCCAGTTAATACAACATTAGAGGTTGCAATCATTTGTATTCAATCTGCATTGCATCTCTATAAATTCTCCTCTGAGAATCATTGACTGGTAGAAAGATATTAATAGTGGTTCTCCAACACTAAATTCCATTGACTTAATGGAACACTTAAAAGTTAATTATTATAGGAATAAAATAGAGAAAGGAAAAACAAAAGTTAAACAAGAGGCTCATGGACCACGATTCGCTCATTTGAGTAAAACAGCCATTGCATATTTGCAGATGCCATGCAACATTCTTCCAGTATTGCCATAGCAACCAGGGGCAGAAATTTGACAGTGCCGTAAAAAGTCAAAGTTCATCCTATATCATCATTTGAACAAACTTGGTAGACCTTGTGTCCCCAATGCTATATACCAAGATTCAGCCTCAAAGCTTTCTTGGTTCTGGAGAAGAAAATTTCTATGTGTTTTTACCAAAAATGGGCATGGCAGCCATCTTGTTCAGTAGTGCAAAATTATTTGAACAAATTGTTAGTACAACTTGACAGAAGGCCCCATGTGAAATCTGGTGAAAATTGGCAAGTGGTTTCACAGAAGACATGCACCCATAAAGTTTCATGAATATATTCCATATGGTTTAGGAGTTATGGCCCGGACACGGTTTACTATATGGAACTAAGTCAAGGGGAAATAATTCAAAAACCAAAAATGCAAGAGTTTTCTTCCTTGCTCATGACACATCTTCTCAGTGTGATGCATGCACTGGTAAAGTTTCATGAATATATTTCATACGGTTTAGGAGTTATGGCCCGGACACAGTTAACTGTATGGAACTAAGTCAAGCGGAAATAATTCAAAAACCAAAAATGCAAGAGTTGTCTTCCTTGTTCATGACACATAGTCTCAGTGTGATGCAGGCACTGGTAACGTTTCATGAATATATTTCATACGGTGTAGGAGTTATGGCCAGGACACAGTTAACTATATGGAACTAAGTCAAGCGGAAATAATTAAAAAACCAAAAATGCAAGAGTTGTCTTCCTTGTTCATGACACATCGTCTCAATGTGATGTATGCACCTGTGAAGTTTCATGAATATATTCCATACGGTTTAGGAGTTATGGCCCGGACACGGTTTACTATATGGAACTAAGTCAAGGGAAGATAATTAAAAAACCAAAAATGCAAGAGTTGTCTTCCTTGTTCATGACACATCGTCTCCATGTGATGTATGCACCTGTGAAGTTTCATGAATATATTCCATACGATTTGGGAATTATGGCCCGGACACGAAGTGGGACGTACGGACCGACAGACGGACAGATGTACGGGACGGACAGGGGTAATGGTTAATGCCCATCCACTATTCTTCGAATAGGCGGGGGCATAAAAATTTTCATTAGGGCATAGCTCTGCCGATATTTGGTGAACTGTAATCTAAGGGTCCATCCAAGCTGGCCTAAAAATTAAGGGAGAAGTGACTTCTTCCTCCTGGGAAAATAGGGAGAAGTTTGCTGCATCTAGGGAGAAGTGCTTTCAGACGGAGGACACACAACAGAAGCATGGCTATATTATAAGCTCATAAGAGCCTTTGGCTGATTTGTTTTTCCTATAATTCAATATCGGACCAAACAATAATAAAACAATAATAAAACATAAATGCACAACCAAAAAAAAAAAAAATGCTGCAAGAAATTTTTTTGTAAACCTTTAAATTGTTTTATACTGATTTTACTTTTGTTCTTCAAGGGAGCCAACTCAGAAGATTAAAAAAAAAAAAAAAAAAAAATACAAAAAGAATTATGTTTATAAGTTTTGATATAAGTCACGCTTCTTAACCCTTGTCCTGCTGAACCTTGACATACCCTGTCTTTGCAAACAGTGTAGATCCAGATCAGTTGGCTTCTGAAGAAGCCAACTGATCTGGGTCTGCACTGTTTGTCATTAAGTATGTGAATTTATATCAACAATCTGGATCAAGTAATCTGATTGGCTGAAAATATGAAATGGGACGTGGCATCTTAATTTATTCAGCAGAACAAGGGTTAATTCTGTATCATTTAATAAATGTATTTATAAAGATTTAATAATGGCAACATTTTCTTGCAAATCTAATAAAAGAAGATGTAAAAAAAAAATAAGTAACTTGTCCATATGGCCAAAACTTTAGTTACAGTCAACTCTCGTTATCTCGACCTCACTTATCTTGAATAACCGCAGATCTCAAAGTGAAATTCTGGTCCCTGTTTTAACATGGAAATCTAACAACAGGTAACAAAATATTGTGGAAAAGAGGAGAAAAATTGCTCAATATGTCTCTAACCAGGAGTCAAATTGCATATTCATTTGTTAAATGTGGTTGTTCGATTTATTGTTTTCCTCACTTCTGCAACTCTGATATTTCGAGGTACGGATATCACGAAGTGTTTCAAAGAGTCCCTTAGAATTCGAGATAATGGGAGTCAACTGTATTTGCAAAAAATATACCTATTATAAAATAAAATTAGCACACTATTACCTCTAAACAATATGCTGCAAAAAGTTTACAAAAACTTTCAAAGGGGCATAACTCTGCCAATATTTGGTGCACTGTGACCTCGAAATAATATGTGCTGCTCCACATCATCATGTAACTTTTATGAAGTTTCAGCTTGATCAGATGTAAACTGTAGGAGGATTTAGCCGGAAATGAAAATTAATAGAAATTTTCAAAGAGGTTTAACTCTGCTAATATTTGGTGGACTGTAACCTTGAAACAATATGCGCTGCTCCACATCATGGTCTAACTACAAATCAAATATAAGCTTGATCAGATGTAAACTGTAGGAGTAGTAAGCCGGAAACGAAAAGTTTTCAGAAATTTTCAAAGGGGCATAACTCTGCCAATATTTGGTGCACTGTAACCTTGAAATAAAAGGCACTGCTCCACATCATTGTGTAACTATTTATGAAGTTTCAGCTTGATCAGATGTAAACTATAGGAGGATTTAGGTGGAAACAAAAAAATTAATAGAAATTTTCAGAGGGGTTTAACTCTGCTAATATTTGGTGGACTGTAACCTTGAAATAATATGCGCTGCTCCACATCATGGTCTAACTACAAATCAAATTTCAGCTTGATAGGATGAAAACTGTAGGAGGATTTAGCCGGAAAGGAAAAGTTTACTGAAATTTTCAAAGGGGCATAACTCTGCTAATATTTGGTGGACTGTAACCGCGAAACAATAGTGCTGCTCCACATCATGGTCTAACTGTACATGTAGTTTCAGCTTGATTGGATGTGAACTGTAGAAGGATCTAGCCAGAAATGAAAAATAGAAATTTTCAAAGGGGTATAACTCTGCTAATATTTGGTGGACTGTAACCTTGAAACAATATGCGCTGCTCCACATCATGGTCTAACTACAAATCAAGTTTCAGCTTGATCAGATGTAAACTGTAGGAGGCGTTAGCCGGAAACGAAAAGTCTACTGAAATTTTCAAAGGGGCATAACTCTGCTAATATTTGGTGGACTGTAACCTTGAAACAATATGCGCTGCTCCACATCATGGTCTAACTATACATGACGTTTCAGCTTGATCGGATGTAAAATGTAGGAGGAGTTTAGTGGAAATGAAAAGTTTACAGAAATTTTCTAAGGGGCATAACTCTGCAAACATTTGATGGACTGTAACCCCGAAACAATATGCGCTGCACCATATCATCGTCTAACTATATACCAAGTTTCAGCTTGATCGGATGTAAACTGTAGGAGGAGTTAGCCGGAAACGAAAAAGTTTACGGACAGACGCGATACCCCGTAACATAATAAGTCCCATTTTTCAAACGGGCATATAAAAAATGAGGGCAAGTGATATAGCAAGTTTGGTTGAATTCTGTCCAGTGGTTTAGGAGGAGACAGCGTGACAGACAGATGGACCGATGACAGATGCAGGTACTGACAGACACATGGAAAAATAATGTTGCTCTTGCACACCCTAACCATGAGGGGCAAGTGATATAGCAAGTTTGGTCGAATTCTGCCTAGTGGTTCAGGAGGAGATAGTGTGACAGACAAATGGACCGACGATGGATGCATACACGAATGGACAGATACACAGAAAAATAATACTGTTCTTGCACACCCTTACCATGAGGGGAGGTGATGTAGCAAGTTTGGTAGAATTCCGCCCATTGGTTTAGGAGGAGATACCTTGACGGATGGACAGACTGACAATCCATTGGTCGGTCAGACGGACGAACGGTCGGTTGGTCAGATGGATGGAGGTGTTAACAATATCCCCATCGCTTTTTTAAAAAAGCATGGGGATAATAAGACAACAAATTCCTGATTTTATTCTTGTCCCAGTTAGCATGGCTTGACTTTTCATTCATTTTTTTTTTTGCTGGAGTCAAACTGAATAAAATATCAAACCTTTTATTTTTTCTGGGAAAAATAAGAGAAGTATTTTATATTTAGATTGTTGTCTACTAATATTTGATTTGCAGGACAAAGCATAGAGACTCAAATAAGGGCATGTGAGTGTGAGGAATGGGGTGCAGCTGTGGGGCGGGCGGGGTGGGGGGGTGTGGAGTTGGGGATTGTGTTACTCCAGAAATTTACGGCGCGATGTGCCATGGGGTTCTGAAAAAGCACCCAAAAAGAAATTGAATAAATTAATGAAATGCAAAACCAAAACAATGCTGTATACATGAGAAAGAACACCCAAAAGTGTTAGACATGAGTTATTCATTTTAACCCGTCCTGCTGACTAAATTAAAGTGCCAGGCCCACTTCTAATTGTCAGCCAATCAGATTACTTGATCCAGACTGTTAACAATTACTACAAATTCACATACTGAATGACAAACAGTGCAGAGCCAGATCAGTTGGTTTCTGAAAATGCTAGCTGATCTGGATCTATATTGTTTGAAAATGCGCAGCATATCTGGGACCAGCAGGACCAGGGTTAAGAAACATGATGCCTTATTTCTAGAACAAAGTATTTATTTTTGTTAGAATTTAGAGTATTTACAAAAAAACAATCAAACATGCATGAAAAAAAAAAAAAAAAAAAAAATAGATATAAATAGCCTACTATCTACAAATACTGGTGAAACAAGACCCAGCACAATTTTGAACAGCCTGAATTTATAAAAAAAGTAGCAGAAGGGACGTGTATAAATTATTGTCTTCTAAACTACGGAGACAATTTGCATGATATGTCAAATCATATTTTCTGGAGAAAATAAGAAAAATACATGTATTGCCAAATCCAATTTTCTGGGAAAAAGAAGAAAAATATTTCAAGATGCTGTCTGCTGTAACTTTTACCCAGAATGCAAAGTCTTAACCCATTTTAGTCTGGACCACCCACCACCCACACCTCACCAACCCCTTCAAAAGGCTAACTGACAAACAGTGCAGACCCAGATCAGATGCCACATTCTGTAGCATTTGATCAGGGTCTACACTGTTTGCGTTTGAGGACATATGCGGGAAATACTTCCTGCACTGCAAACTGCTTAAGACTTTGCATATATTCAGTTTCATATACTGGCTCACTATTTTTAAAATAAAAATGATACATCATCGTGCTAAGTCTTTTACAATCTGACCTGGAATGACCCACCCTCAACAGTTTTCCCAAAAATATGTGAAAATAACTGTTAGTGGAGTGTATGACAAAACAAAACATTTGACTTACTTTTAATTTTATACAATACATCTGCTGCTCGTCTGTCAAGATGAGACAGGAATCTGCATTGCCAATGAATTTTCAACATTTTCTAAAAATCCTTAAAATAAATCCATTTCTTCCATATTATGGACCTTACAGAAAATTGCTACACTGGAAATCTCACAAAACAAGGTTTGGAGGGGGTTAATATACAACAGAAAATTAAAAGAAAAGTGTGGGTCATCATGCTAATTTCATTTTTATGGGAAAATATTTACCTCTACCACAATATAAATTCAGGAACTAAAATATATATAAAATCTCCCAAAAAGATGCATAATTCTTTGTCGATATGGCAGATTCTACTTGTATATTAACACAGGGGATACTGTATGTTGAAATAAATCATTTGAGAAAGACTGAGCCAATTCAGCTTTATCAGATCTTGAATAAAGGCAAAAAGTTAAAAAATTCCAAAAATATACTTTTCATTATTTTCTTCATTTGAAACCAAATTTGACAAACAATGCTAAAAACAGGGAAAATCAATTCCTTATTTACTAAGTTTACACAGTTTTGTAAGAAAAATAACAGCAACGTTTTTGCTCTGTCTCAACTTTATGTTTGAGGATTATGTAAAAATGCTGAATTACCCGCAAATGTCTTCCATACAGGAATTTCTATAAAACATAGTAATAATAAAAACTAATCAGACACCCTGCTGTTGGAAATAGACTGCTCCAAAGTGCTGTGATAGAAGAGTCCACTTGCCAGTCATGTGTTAGTTTTTTTGTCTGATCTAAACAGCCAAAAAGTTTGGTTCAAATGGTTGAAGGCTGAAGACGTCATTTTACTATTTTTGCATTGTTGTCAGTCAACAAGAATATTAAGTGACAGGAATTCCAATTTGTCTGAGAAACTAGATCCTGACCTAACAGAAAATAAGAAATGTAATGCTTAACCCTTGTCCTGCTGAACCCGGATATACCCTGCCTTTGCAAACAGTGTAGATCCAGATCAGTTGGCTTCTGAAGAAGCCAACAGATCTGGATCTACACTGTTTGTCATTCAGTATGTGAATTTATTGCAGCAATCCAGATCAAGTCATCTGATTGGCTAAAAATTAGAAGTGGGTGTGGCATCTTAATTTATTTAGCAGGACAAGGGTTAACAAAGAAGACTTAGTACAACATGATGTACTCTTGATTTCACTGGCTAATGTAAATTAACCCTAGTTCTGCTGAACCCAGATATGTCCTGCCTTTGCAAACAGTGTAGATCCAGTTCAGTTGGCTTCTGAAGAAGCCAACTGATATGGATCTGCACTGTTTGCCATTAAGTAGCTGAATTTATATCGATAATCGGGATCAAGTAATTTGATTGGCTGAGAACTAGAAATGAGTGTGGCATCTTAATTTATTCAGCAGGACAAGGGTTAACCAATTAAGTACCAATCACAGCGGCAGCAGATGACATTTTGGTTTTCTTTTTTTTTTAATTTTCAAAGCAAATAAGTCAATATTTCATTTGAATCATCTGCCAAGCAGACAATTCACATGAAATGTCAAGACTGATTTTTTTTTTCTGAAAAGTGAAAAAAAAATTAGAATGTCATCTGCCACAAATTTCACAGGCTAAATCAAGTTAACCCTTGTCCTGCTGAACCCAGATATACCCTGTCTTTGCAAACAGTGTAGATCCAGATCAGTTTGCTTCTGAAGAAGCCAACTGATCTGGATCTACACTGTTTGCTATTAAGTATCTGAATTTATATCGACAATTGTGATCAAGTAATCTGAATGGCTGAAAATTAGAAATGGGTGTGGCTTCTTAATTTATTCAGCAGGACAAGGGTTAAAGTTTGCTAAAGCAATCAAACTACAGAAGCCACAGAAATAAAAGAAAATAAATCTATGGTCATTACAGCCATCCTGAATGCCATCAAGGACCAAGTTGAAGACCTTTTCAAGTGGATTTTTCAATTGCAATATTAGCATAATTTATGTAAATGTCTCCAATGGATCTTTCATGTGCAATATGAGCATACATTTTGTAAATGCTGAAGATCTCCAGTTAGGATTAGGATTTTTAAAGAAATTTTCAACTCTGCACATCACCATGATATTTTCTAACCTGAAAGCTTTTTCAAGCTCTTAATATGTACTGATGAAGTAACAGGAGACTTTTTGCACTGATGTAATACAATCTTGGTACACAAATGATAAAACAAAGATGTGTGTGTGATTGGAGGGGTGGTGGGGAAGAGAGAGAATAACAACTAGAGCAAGTGCCCAGAGGGTCACAAATACCCCGGTCAGTGCTATTTCTTAATTATAAAGTGGTGTCACACAGAACCAATATTCCACATATCACATTAATCCATGAAATAGTCTTCAAGATATAAGGCAAAATCGCTGAAGCATGAAAATATGATCACAATGACCTTGACCTTATTACACTGAATGTTGATGTGATAAACATGTCTGATGCCCATCCTTCTTTAAGAAGTTGTTTGTATAAACAAAATGCAAAATACAACTTTATTGAGGCATTAATCCATGAAATAGGCTTCAAAATATGTCAAAATCACTGAAGCATGAAAACAGGTCACAATGACCTTGACCTTATTACACTGAATGTTGATGTGATAAACATGTCTGATGCCCATCCTTCTTTAATAAGAGGTTGTTTGTATAAACAAACTGCAATATACTACTTTATTGGGGCATCCTAGATTTTGACCTCTAGCCCCACCCTGGGGCATCACCCAGGGGTCCATTGATGTAGAATGAAAGAGAACTCTCCCAGGTACCCCCATACCAAATATGAAAAGTTTCTGATCAGTGGCTGCAGAGTTATAAGCAAAAGACAAAAACTTCACCTAAAACATTGACGTAAACATCACACTATTTTCTAAGTCTGTGACCTTGACCTTGGGTCAGCAGCATCAGCAGAATGATGTCAGCTATTCTGTAATCATCTAGTAGTAACACTAACCACACACCAACATTCTAAAATGCAAGCTTTCAAAAATATATGAAAAAGGAAAAACTTTCACGCAAAACTTTGACGCAAAATGTTAACATTCATACGGACGCACGCACGGACGGACGGACGGACGGATGAACAGATGGAAAGATGAAAACTATATACCCCTCGACATACTTCGTATGCCAGGAGTATAATGATAACAATGGCCGTTAAGTAAAACAAAGTCTACAAAATTCCCCCTGGGATGTAAACCATAGCTATGAGTTGAACTATCCCTGTAGCAAGATTTGAACCCAGGACCTCTTGTCCCTTTTAGTACTATCAAAATTGCAGCAGAAAATATTCTCTGAAAAATAATGGGTAAATGATTTGTTTGTGTTGAGGTTTACGGCCCAGTCAACCCAATGGGGTCATGTCGAGTGCAGTCAGTTTAACTAACCACGTGTACTGGGCAGGCTTAGTCCTCGAAGCAGTTAACCAGTATAGTGCACATTCTTTTGCCAGGAACTGACAACTGCCGTTCTTGAAACAGCTGAAGGGAGAGAAAGACTGTAGAAAATATTTCATGATCAATCTCCACGAAAGAATGTTGCCGACCTTGGTGGGGGTTGAACCTGCGACCTCCTGGTCTCCAGGAGGACGGCGCATCCAACTGAGCCACCGAGGCCGGCAATGAGTAAATGAACTTGACATCTCATGTGAATTGTCTGCCTAGCAGACAACTGACATGAAATGCCAGGTCTTAATTCTTATATATTGTCATGGCTGCCACTTTATAAGCTGGTACCAAACATTTTGTGGAATAATATAATCTTGTCACAAGGATGTTGAATATGAAATTTCTGCTCAGTCAGCATAGCACATCATGAAAACATGCCTATATAGTTTTGACCCCCTTAAACCCCACTTTTGCATAGTAAAACTGGGGTTTACAGGGGTACACATTATTTTTCTTATTTCAGCTAAAAACATAGATTGTGGGTACTCGTTAGAACTGCCTCATTGAGGCAGTTCTAACGAGTACCCACAATCTATGTTTTGAGCAGGAATATGAAAAATATCAGAATTTTTTATCTGGAAATTTTCATTTTGGGGTGGTAAAATTTTCAGTATATTTGAATAGGCCTGTTTTCGTAATGAGTTTCAGAGAAAACATACTTTAACCCTTGTTATGCTGAATAAATTAAGATGCTACACCCACCTCTAATTTTTAGCCAGTCAGATTACTTGATCCAAGTTTGATACAAATATACATACTTAATCGCAAACAGTGCAGATCCAGATCAGTTGGATCTTTGTACAGTAGACATCTTGTCAAAAATATGATAAACATTGTATTAAAAAATCTATGTAATGTATACCCCTCAATTCCTCCAAAATATATAATGAAAACAGCTTTACTAAACACACGTGGAATATGTACTGCAGCCGAAAGTCTATTCAAGACGCTACAGAATTATATTTTCAGCCCAAAACTATTTAGATTTTTCTTATTTCTCTATGAAAACATGTATTGTGGGTACTCATTAGAAGTACCTCATTGAGATGCTTCTAGTGAGTACCACACAATTACATTGTAAATCATCATGAAAACATGCCTATATATTTTTGACCCCCTTAAACTCCGCTTTTATATAGTAAACTGGGGTTTACAGGGGTATACATTATTTTTCTTATTTCTGCTCAAAAACATAGATTGTGGGCATGTGTAAGAACCGCCTTACAGAGGCAATTCTAACAAGTACCCTAAAATTAACTTTACAGCTGAAATTGGTCTGAACTATGCAATTTCTATTCTAAAGTGATGTTTTGGAATTTTTGTCTAAGAAAATATTTTTTTTTTTTCTTTTCTTTGCTGAATTTGAATTACTGATGTTTCAAAACAATATTGTGAAAATTTCAGAAAAAACTGAACAAGGGTAAATTGTAAATTAGTGAGTCAGCCTCCAAGTTACCTACCTGACAGATTTCTACATAATTTGCATTTGAAAATATTTAATTTTTTAAAAACCAATGACTAGAATAAATCTTTTTGTGCATTGGTAGTTACGACAAATGGTTTTGCATTAAATCATGACAAATGTTTGCAAATTTAATTCCTCTGTTTAAAGCGATAAGCAAAAAATGACTTTCTGAAAGATGTTGAAAGCACAGTAACCCCAGTATATGTTGCTTGACTTGGTGAAAAAGTCAATCACTCTACCCACAACACGATAAAAGCCAATTTCCAGTTGTATGCTACAATTTTGCTTAGCGATCTGGGCCCGGTTGTTCAAAGCGTCGTTAGCTTAACGAGCTCGTTAAGGGTCATTTCGTTAACCGTTCTGGCGGATTCAATACACAATATTCTGATGTTTTTTGCTGAAAAAATGTGAGTAGCTTTTGCACTGCAAAAGCTACTCACATTTTTTCAGCAAAAAATTTCAGCATATACGCGTACCACTTTATGTAAATTTTAACGAATCGTTAACTAACGACATCGTTAGCTTTGAACAACTGGGCCCAAAAGATTAAGTTTCTGTAAGAAAGGAGTTGTTAAAGAAAAGTATTATATATAACCAAGCCTTCAATGCATCCCTAATAATTTATCATTCTACCACAGTAACCCTAAGTATTGGGACAGACTGGCCTGAGCAAACAATGTAGACCCAAATCAGATGCAGCAGAATGTCTTGTCTGACCAGGGTCTACTTTTTGCCACTCGTCCAACAATATTTTAAACACATCAACAGGTAGTGGAACAACAGTCTTTTACAAATAATAGAACAAGTATGGTAAGAAATTACAGTATCCCAATATTTAGAGCATTTTTTCAAAGAAAACAGATGCTACCCCCCCTCCCCCTCCCCCCCCCCCTCCTCCACACACACAACACACACACACTGTGACTTTTCAGCATCCTGGTAAATTAGGTCAAGGTCATCAAAATCTAATCAGTTCTTTGTTATATTCTATGAAAATTTGGTAAGAATCTAACCACTGGTTCAAAAGATAATGAGCAGACAAGAAAGTGTAACAGAATTTTCATTTTTTCTACTGCTGTGACCTTGAAAACTAGGTCAAGGTCACCAAAATCTAACAACATCTTTGTTATGTCCCAACTGTATATCCATGCAAATTTGGTAAGAATCAAACCACTGGTTCACAAGATATTGTGCAGACAAGAAGTGTGAAGTGTGACGCCAATGCAGACGCCAAGGGGATCCAAACCAGAAACAATATGCCCCCTCACCTGAGGTGTATGTGTGGGGGTAGGGTGGAGGGGGGATGGGACATAAATACGGTATAACATTTTATTTGACTGTATCTTAATACATACAGGTACATAGAAATATGGACAATCCCAAACGTATTTATGTATAAGAAGTCTGGCTTGTCAGACATTTTCTGCCATAATTCCACTCTAATATAGACAATGAAAAGGGCTTATTTCATTTAAACATTAAAATGTCAAGATGAATGGAAATCCACATTTACTTCTTGTTTAGTATGACAGATCTGCGAAAACTATTCGACAGACGTCAGACTTTTGACCAGAAGATTTGATTTTCATCTGGCAGATTTTCAAGCTTGACAGAAAACAGATTGTAATATGATCTTTTTCTAAAAGCAAATGAGCTACCATATTAACCCTAATTATTTGGATACCATTTAAACCTTCAAAATTTGCAGCAGACACCATTCTAAATTTTATTTTTCATGGAAAATCTTGACATTTCAAGTAAATCCACTGCTTGGTAGCCAGTTCATATAAAATGTCAAGACTTATTTTCTTTGCAAAATAATAAAAAAAAATATATATATTAGAATGTCATCTGCTTCAGCGTCTTGGTGTTTGTGACTGGTCCTGCTGAACCCGGATATGCCCTGCCTTTGCAGACAGTGTAGATCTAGATCAGTTGGCTTCTGAAGAAGCCAACTGATCTGGATTTGCACTGTCTGTCACTAAGAATTTGAATTTGTATCAACAACCTGGATCAAGTAATAGGATTGGCTGAAAATATTAAGTTGGTGTGGCATCTCAATTTATTTATCATGGCAAGGGTTAAAGATTAAAACTCCTTACCATACTTGTCCTATAATTTTAACAAAGCTCTAGATGAAGTATTTTATTTTTCAACTGAAAAATTAATAATTTTTCTTATTTCTCCACAAAAACATGTCAGCGCAAATTTGCTTCTAATACTACTTTGAAACGACACAAGAACTCTTTTCACAAGACTCACAGGACAACGTTCCAGTGGTTGCATTGTCACAATGTCTATGCCAGAAAAGAGACCATGATAAAGCACTTACTGCAGAAACATAACCACTCAGAGGGAAAATTTGTTATTGTCGAAACAACCAATAAGAAATACAAACCAGCCATATTGAAACCAGATCCGTGGACACCACCGCCCGAAGCTAGAACAAAAAACAGCGGCACTACATACCAGAAACGAATAAGACAAACACAGAAACAAAAAAAACCAATGGATACCCTGCTCACCACCTACAAGCAGATCGTTCGGGAGTTAAAATACAGACAGAAGATTTTGGCTCCTCGATCTACCTCCAATATAGACGATCACTTCAAGACAAATATAACCACAGAGATGCTATCTGAGGACTTAGAACTATCCTCGTCCGAGACATCCATTTCCTCAGATGATACCATTTGCCAGGACGAGCACAATAATGAAGAAACAACAATAGGCGTACGGGTGTACAATGCCTTTATTAGACTCTGAACAGAGACACTAGGACTTATCTTTTACTAATCCAATACTTGTATGTTGTATACATTCTCTATATATACTTCCGCCTAACAACTATCTGTTTCTATTTTTAACTTCTAAACAATAAGATCACATGACCTACGATGACCGTTTTTCAATACTTCAGGAAAAAATTTAAGCATAATACCATCTTGAAAAAGGTGCACATAGCACCGAAATGCGTCAATCTAATAAACAAAAAGTCAAAAGGTACCGTTGTTGGGTGTTTGTTCTGTTGTTTCTACCATATTTTGATATTAATTATAAATACGACAAAACCATAATTTTTATCAAAAATCCAAAAATAATATGATTTAAAAGTGAACAAAAATGATTTTAAATTTATCTAAAGGAATTAAATAGTGCTAACAATCTAAGGGAAGTAATTGAAGCTGTGCGGGTGTCGGCTTCTAACGAGAGGCCCACGGGCCAAGGCTTGCTCACCTAACAAATACAAACCATGTTAAACTGAAAGAGTTCTGTCAGGCAAAGCTTCCTGCAGGCGCAAAATTTGTAATTCCATCAATTCAAAAAGAGAAGGTTCTGAAATTCCTCTCAAACACTGACATCAACAAAGTTACAGGTAAAGACATGATTGGGCCCGGTCAACTAAAAGTTGCTGCCCCTTACATAGCAGATGAAATTACTCTTATTTGCAATCACAGTATTACCAATTCTGTTTTCCCAAACAAATGGAAAGAGGCGAAAGTAACTCCCCTTCACAAGATTGGTCCCCATGAAGAAGTTAATAACTATCGTCCCATATCTAGTTTGCCTGTGTTGTCAAAATACTTGTAAAGCATATACATGAGTCTCTCCGATTTTTTGCATGAATATAATTTATTGCATAAAACTCAGTCCAGCTTCAGAGCCCAACATTCTTGTGAAACTGCTCTTGTTAATATGATAGATCTATGGTTGAATGCAATAGACAATGGGAAAATAGTTGGTGTTGTATTAGCTGCTTTCAAGAAAGCGTTTGATCTCGTAGATCACCTAATTTTAATTGACAAACTGAAAATGTATGGCATAAGAGATGATTCTTTATCATGGTTTGATACATACCTCACTAACAGAAAGCAGCAGGTGGCAATTAATAGCTGCAAGTCAGATTTCAGGTCAATCCGTTATGGTGTCCCACAAGGGTCTATTTTAGGGCCACTACTATTTCTACTATTTATAAATGATCTGCCTCTATGCACAAATAATGTTTTTACTGACCTCTATGCAGATGACACAACATTGTATGATATTCAGGATTCTGTGGAACAGATAGAGAATAATCTTCAATCTGCGTTAAACAATCTAAACAGCTGGTGTAGAAGCAACGGTATGATTCTAAATTCGTCCAAAACAAAAGTCATGGTTGTAACAACAAACCAGAAAAGGCAAAGACTCAATAATGATCATCTTGATCTTAACTTTAACAATGAATCTCTAAATATAATTTCAAACGACAAAATTTTAGGTATTTTTGTTGACAATAATTTGACTTGGTCTGATCACATCAGGCACTTAGCGAAAATAATTTCTTCAAGTATCTGGCTTCTTTCTAAAACTAAAAAATTCTTGTCTCAAGCTCACAGAGTTCAGTTTTACAAGTCATATATTCAACACATATTGACTTTTGTAACACTGTATGGGCAAGCTCTTCAGAGTCCAATAAATTGAAGATATTTAAATTACAAAAGCGTGCATGTAAGGTTATCCTTGACTACAATGTTGACAATTCCATTGAAGCCATGAAATCTTTGAAGATTATGTCTATATATGATACCGTATTTACCATATGTTTTCGGACAGACAGGCCTGAGCAAACAGTTTAGACCCAGATGAGACGCCGCAGAACGCGGCGTTTCATCTGGGTCTACACTGTTTGCCACTCATGCAGCAATTTTTAGACACAGCATCGGGTAGTGAATTGAACTGGTTCAAATTTTAGAACATATATGGTAAGGAGTTGAGGTGTCCGAATACTTAGGGTAAATACGGTAGGCTTTATCTGACGAAAGCCAAAAATAATGATCAAAGTATATAATAATACTCCAGCATACATTTCTGAAAATTTTACTCTAAGAAATAATGAAAATACCAATATTCATCTTCTGCTGGTTGTTTTATCCCACCTAAGCCTAGGACAGAATGCTTCAAACATAGTATGAGATACTCTGGATGTCTGGTATAGAACAGTTTGCCAGAGGAAGTTAAAAATGCCCAGACAATTGCCACATTTCACAACAGATGCTTACGATGGTTAGTGAATTAATCAAGAAGCAGCTGTTTAGTATAAATTTAACTATCATTTTGTTTGTTTTCATGTTTCTATCCTGTTTTGTTCAAACTGTTTGTTATTAGTTGTGCATCCAATCTTTTACTTATGTTTCTTTCTATACTGTATACACCAGGGCTCTGGAAATTTTGAAATCTGAATCGGTTCAGCCGATGACGATGACGTCATCAATGAGCCCATTTCCAAAAAAAAAAAAATAAGTATATATCACATATCACGAAAACTAATGACAATCAGCAGTCCTATAACTCCTTTTAAATAATGTACCTCAACTCCGTTATATGACGGAAGTCCGGGTATAACGAGCATGATCAACTGGCGTCATCAATAAATACAGTCAGGTATGTAAAAAGAAAGAAAAAAAACAAAAACGGTTTTGTTGTTACTTCCACCTCCGCAGGGTTTTCCTAAACTATTTATAAACAACTGATTCCCGTCTTGTATAAGCGCGAAGACGGCGGGAAACAGGAGAGACGGAACGAAACCACTTTCATGGACCTAATTAGGTCTAATAAAAAAAGGCCTACGCCACACGCGGTTTTGCAGTTTTCAATGTTTCAAGATTTGATCAGACTGCTTAAATTTTAAGCACTGAACAATCTTGTCTAGCGCAAGTGGTGCATTACTTATTTTTACCGTGAAATCTACCTTGAATTATACTGGCGTGTGACAGCAATCAACAAAAAAAAAAAAAAAAAAAAAAAAAAAAAGAAGCAATCAATAATACCCAGATCAGACATCGTTGTATGCGACATCTGATCAGGACGTACACGGTTTGGGAATTCATTTATCGAATCTGGGACCGACAAACCGTGTTGATCAAAACAAAAAAGAAGAGGAAGAAAACGGGTGCGTTCAAGCGGTGCATTCTTTTATCACTCTCAGTAAAGAGACCTTTGATCTTTTGGACACGCCGACTGCACCTGGATGTTTTGCAGTCTCAGTGTATTCACACGTGTCACACAAACGGATTAATTATCAGACTACCGTTACTGATGATTCGTGTTAATCGCTTGTTTACCGCACAAAGGTCAGTGAAGTGTTGATTTTTTGACAATGTTTGGATAGTGACGTAATTAATTTGTGCTGCGGTAGGTTGCCGTTATTCAGCTGTCTCTCCAATATACATGTCAAACGACCGTTTAGAGCCTTTTAACTACCATAATATCGCATTTAAAAGGTGCGCGGACGTTGTCAGTTTGGGAAGACTTGACCGTTTGTGATTTTTTAGACATCATTGATTCGTGAAAATTGGTTGGTTGGGGAAAAATGGGGTTCAAGGCACAAACCTGTTGGACCAATTTATTAGCGTTTTGGGGTGTTTGAAATCGGTCCAGAATTCTTAATTTCGGTCCAGACCGGCTATTTTTCCAGTTTTCCTGAGCCCTGGTATACACATACATGTATATGAATGTTATGCTTAGAAAGAGACCTGCACAGCCTCCTCTGTAGTGCATAAGCAGTATTTTGTATACACTCTCACTCTAGAAAATATAGAAGTTTCAGAATAGCTGCATCAGACTCTTGTATATATTTTCTATTAAAATGTATGTGATATATATCCCTATCTGGTAGTGGTAATTTGGTGTCTACTTGAGGGTTAGGCAATTTCTGTCTCTCTTTCAATCTATTTATCTTTGTCAGAACACAGGAACTTGCCAAGCTCTCATCTTCATTGAATAAGCAAAGAAATGATGGGAGAAGAGGTACTTCAATTGCATGTTGCCACTCTACCTTAACTACAAGTTATATGTCTCCTTACAAGGCAAGACAAGAGACACGTTCAACAGGGTCTTCTATCCCTGCTGGTGCTTCAGAAATTTCCTACTTTCTTATTTTGCAATGGCAACCAAACAAAATGGCCACTTGTCATAAAACACATTAACTGGGTGGACAACCATCAAATGATCATAACTGCCAAATATGGTTCACCTCACTTCACCTGTTATGGAGAAAATGCAATTTAATCATTTTCCCAGTATAAGTCTATGGGACCTTTCAGTTGTCATAGCAACCAAACAAAAAGGCAGATCACCATAATTTTAGCTATTTTAAAATCCCCCTGCCCATGCAACATTCCTACCTAATTAGGGACAAATCCCTACAGTGGCTTTGGAGTAATCATTTTAAAGTGTTAAGGGACGGCCAACTGGAAAGACGGATGGACGGACCCACAGGCGGACAACGGACAAAAAGTGATCACTATAGCTCATCCTGAGCATAGCTCAGTTGAACTAAAACTAGGATATACTTACAGTGGGTCGTATTTTCTGATTTTTTTTAAACTTTATGAACACATACAAGTGCCTGACTGATTTCTTTTGCTCAACATGTGTGTACTTACATGTAGGTTATAGCTATATGTTGATGTTCGAACTTCTCTAATCACCACACTGTATGTTTAAGTTTTTTTAAAATTAATAAAAAAAAAAAAAAAAAAAAAGAACTGTAAGTTAAATATTCACCTAATATTCACCAAATAAGGGCCCACTTAAAATACAGATCAGCAGAGGACTTCATGAATAAAGTACTTTACTTATGCAACATTTTATTCATCTACTAGGGAGACAATTTGCATTAAATGCTAAAACCTATTATCAGGGAAAAATAAGAAAATTAAGTAAAATATTGTAAAATATTGTCTGCTGAATTTTCTACCCAGCATGCAGAACATTTACCCAGATATACCCTGCCTTTGCAAACAGTGTAGATCCAGATCAGTTGGCTTCTGAAGCCAACTGATCTGGATCTGCACTGTTTGTCATTCAGTAAGTGTATTTACATCAACAACCTGGATCAAGTAATCTGATTGGCTGAACATTGGAAGTGGGTTTGGCATCTTTATTTATTCAGCATGACAAGGTTTATTGTCATAATGCAAGCTGCAGCTGACTTTGGGAAGCAACAGCTGGCAAATTCCCTGCTCCAAACAACTGCTGCTTAAAGCTATACAGCAAGTTATTTAATTCTTTGCATGCTGGGTAATTTTGCATGCGTTTTTATTGTCTATGGATTTTTTTTTAAAAATTAACTTTTTCAAAAAAATCTTTCAGGAATACCATCAATGTCAAACAATTTGGATCCAGGTCAGGTACCGCATTTTGTCAGGCCTGATCTGGGTCCAAACTGTTTGCAAAGGTTATCAACAGATGACAAAAGTTGCCACTAGCGGGGAAAGATTTAAACGAAAGACAGTGTAAAGCCAGCTGGTGTCTAGAGATACCATCTCAGTTTCAGGGAAAGTGATAGGGTAAAAATTACACCGATAATTGAATCATACAGTCTAGGCCTTGTTTTTAACTCAATCTCATCCTAAAAATACTCTTATTTGATTATGGTTTCTCTGACCATATTGAGTGCTAAAAATGACAAATGAGCTACATCATACAAATGGACCTTAACGCATATGGAATCAGACCACTATCAACTCCCTAGTTCAGATGACCAAAATAAGCCAATACTGTTATGATCCAGAGCAGACTGCAGTGCAAGCTGACCTAATTTAATATATATTAGAAGTAGGGTCCATTTTCTACAGTAGTGTTATCAATAGTAGCATGATATAAAAGTTACGCAACTTTAATAAGGTGAAACTGGTTGCGAAATGCATAACGCAAGAAAATTGCAAAATGTTTGTGAAATCCTGTACATAGCGTGCAATTGATGTGTGGCAAGAGTATAACCTTACTATATATAGAATAGTCCCTTTCGAAGGACAACTAGACAACGAATAGATCCATTAGAATCCTAATTGAACAGTTCGGTGAGTCATAAATTTATATTGATATTATTTAATTGTTTGTAGGTTTTTCTGTTCAAATTTCAAAAGCAGGAAAATGTCCGAGTCTGAATAATAAACCTATAAACTATATATGGCAGTGCACGCTAGTCTGATTCTGCATATGTAACCTGGGTTATTTCAGGAATGCTGAGCAGGCTGCACTAGGTTGTGCAGTCTGGTCAGAATTTCTCAGGTTGCGAGAACTGTAACTGCTATCGGGGACACTGAGAAGGCCGCGCTGGCATGTGCTGACTGACCAGTCTTTTTGAAGCTGCAGGCACAATGTGTGATTTAGTTTATATAAAATAAAAGACAGTACAGGATCAGAACAGACAATGTAAAATGCAAGGTACCATAAGCATCGTGTAGGCCAGAAATTTAGGTTTTACATACATATACACAAACATACACACGAACATACAGACATGCATACACCCACATACATATGCAAATTTTTTTTTTCTCTTTCTAAGTTTAATAGTTAATTAAATTAATCATATTAAGGAATTATTGTAAATTAATTTGTATTATTCCACCTGCATAATTACGGTTGCAATGAAGGAGGAAAATTTAGGAAGAATTGCTGTGGAATATGTATAATACTTTAAGTGTTCTGATTTCGTCTGATCAGGGTGTCGAGTTTATAATACTTGGTCCAATACTACTCTCCCTCTGATCATTATCTGGAAGTCGGAGGTGACTGACATTATTAATGTCAGTGACATTTAGGGTTGCAACATTTGGAATGTCATGTTCCTGATTGTAATTCATACAGTATAATCATTTGTAAACAAGTATGTATGAAATGGAGCTTGCATATAATGTTATGACGTTAAGCGGATGACATTGCCGACAGCTCATCGTCGACAGCGTCAACGTCATTAATAGGGATTTAGGTCACTGATGAGTCATGTCGACATCAGTGATGGGTCTATCGTGGCGTCCGATGTTCAGCCGTAACGTCGATGACATCACTCACTCTATATGGTGACATGTGTCTTTGCAGAACAATGGGTAGAATCATGTTATCTTATGTTATTATAGAACATGTCCTTAGTCTGGGTTTTGTTTATTTTTAGTTGTGTCCTTCCATGTCCTTCCAAGGACAGTTGATGTCAATATGAGGTGTAGTACCTACACATAAGTTAGATTCATGTCTTGGGCTAGCAGAGGCTGTAAATGACAAAGTATGACCTGACCTTGACCTAGGCAGAAGGTCAAATTGAGGAAGGGATGTGTACTATTGAAAGGTCCTACCCTAAGGTAGGTGTGGGCCAAATATTAAAGCGGCATCTTGAATACTTCAGTAAAGAACACTTTTCAAAACTTAAACGCAGAACTCCAACATGTGTTTAAATGATAATGACCTGACCTTGACCTAGGCAGAAACTCAAACTGAGAAAAGGTGTGTGCTATTGAAAGGTTTTACCCTAACATTAGTGTGGGCCAAATATTAAAGCAGTATCTTGAATACTTCAGCAGTTACAAACACTTTTCAAAACTTAAACGCAGAACTCGAACATGGGTTCAAATGACAAAGTATGACCTGACCTTGACCTAGGCAGAAGGTCAAACTGAGGAAGGGGTGTGTGCTATTCAAAGGTCTAACCCTAAAGCTGGTGTGGGCCAAATATTAAAGCTCTATCTTGAATACTTCAGCAGTTATGTACACTTTCAAAACTTAAAAGCAAAACTTAAACGTGTGTAAATGACAAAGTAAGAACTGATCTTGACCTACATAAAGGGTCACACTTGGGGATGGGGGTGTAAGCTATTGAAAGGTCTTACCCTAAGGTAGGTGTAGGCCAAATATGAAAGAAGTACCTTAAACAGTTAAAAACTATGCACACCTTTGAAAACTTAATCATCGTGCTAACGCAGACGCGGACGCCGGCAGACACCGACGCCAATGAATGGGTGACAACATAAGCTCTCCAGGGACATAGTCCCAGTGAGCTAAAAAAATTACCAAAATTTTCAAAGGGACATTACGCTGCTAATATTTGGTGGACTGTAACCTAGAAATAATATGCACTGTTCCACATCACGGTCTAAGTATTTACAAAGTTTCAGCTTGACTGGAAGTAAATTTTTTTTTTTTTTTTTTTTTGTGTTGAGATTTTACGGCCCAGTCAACCCAATGGGGTCATGTCGAGCGCGGTCAGTTTACCTAACCACACGTTTACTGGGCAGGCTTAGTCCTCTATGCGGTTAACCAGTATTGTGCACATTCTTTCGCCAGAAACTGACAACTGCCCTTCTTGAATCAGCGGAAGGAAGAGAATGACCGTAGAAAATATTTCATGATCAATCTCCACGAAAGTATGTTGCCGACCTCGGCGGGGGTTGAACCCGCGACCTCCTGGTCTCCAGTCGGACGGTGCATCCAACTGAGCCACCGAGGCCGGCTCCTGGAAGTAAATTATACGAGGAGTTAGCCGGAAACAAAAAGTTAACAGAAATTTTCAAAAGGGCATTACTGTTAATGTTTGGTGTTCTGTAACCTCAAAATAATATGCACTGCTCCACACCATGGTCTAACAATAAATCAATTTTCAGCTTGATTGGCTGTAAACTGTAGGAGGAGTTAGCCGGATACGAAAAGTTTATGGAAATTTTTAAAGGGGCATAACTCTAGTAATCTGATGTACTGTAACCTCGAATAATACGCACTGCTCCACATCATAGTGTAAGTATTTACAAAATTTCAGCTTGATCGGATGTAAACTATAAGAGGAGTTAGCTGGAAATGAAAGGTTTACAGGATTTTCAAAGAGGCATAGCTTTGCTAATATATGGTGGACTGTAACCTCGAAACAATATGCGCTCCTCCAAATTATGGTCCAACTATAAATCAAGTTTCAGCTTGATCAGATGTAAACTGTAGGAGGAGTTAACCAGAAATGAAAAATTTACCAAACTTTTCAAAGGAACATAACTCTGCTCATATTTGGTGGAAAGTAACCTCAAACAAATATGCACTGCTCCACATCATGGTCTAACTATAAATCAAGTTTCAGCTTGATCAGATGTAAACTGTAGGAGGATTTAGCCAGAAATGAAAAGTTTACCAAAATTTTCAGATCCATACAGACTTATTCAAATTTGAGTAACGTAATAAGGAGTTAACCCATGTTAGTCTGGAAACCTCAAAAAGGTAACTGACAAACAGTGAAGACATAGATTGGACGATGCAGATTGCAGCATCTGATCAGGGTCTATACTATTTACATTAAATACAGGAATTTCTATTAAACATAGTAATAATAACAAGAGGACCATGGCGGTCCTATATCGCTTACCTGAGCAACATTTGCAAACTTACTATTGAAGTTTCACCCAAGTTCACTGATTTAAGACTTTTGTATAAATTTTATGTTCAAGAGGGACATGATGGTCCTATAAAATGGAGTAGATTCAATGATTGTGTTGGGGTTTAACAACATGTCAACCCTTGTGTGTCATTTTGTGTCCACTCTCGGAGAAAGGGAGAAAAAAGATAGAAGAGATAGAAGAGGAGATAAAAGTGAGGGACAGGGAAGAAAAAGGAACAGGAATGTAAGTGAAGAAATAGAAGAAATAAAAACATTCCCACTCTTCCCTTACCTGCTACAAGGATAGCAGGCCTTGCCCAAATGTAAGCCAATAGTGATGTAAGATATATGACACCTTCGCCACACCCGACCACCCCATAAAATGGAGTAGCAATGCCATCATTTTTTTTAAATATGATCTTTAAAAGTTCCATAAAGACATGGAGAGAAAATAAGCCCCGACCCCTGGAGACCATGTTTTTTGATGCACCATGATGGCTTGAACAATCTTGGTAGAGGGTCACCAAAGAAACATTTCTGCTAAATTATATTAAAATCGGTCCAATAAAGAATATTTTTAAAGTTTTCTATATAAATATATAGGGAAAATAAGCCCTGTCCCTCTGGTGGCCATGTTTTTTGATGAACCATGACAGCTTGAACAATCTTTGTAGAGGGTCACAAAAGGAACATTGCTGCCATATTATATTGAAATCACAATAGTTTCTGACAAGAAGATTTTTAAAGTTTTCTATACAGATATATAGGGAAAATCAGCCCTGCCCTCTGGCAGCCATGTTTTTTGACAAATCATGGCTTGAACAATCTTGGTAGAGGATCACCAAAGGGACATTTCTGCAAAATTATATAATTTGGTCCAGTGGTTTTTTGACAAGAAGATTTTTTAAAATTTTTTCTTTTGATTGCCATGACAACCAGAATCCTGCACGGATTCCAAATCATTGAACAATTTTCAGTTAATATCCACTCAAGGATCTCTCCTGCGAAATTTGATTAAAATTGGCTCAGTAATTTAGGAGATTGGTTTATTGAAATTCTGGATGGACGAACAGATGGACGGACAGACTGATATCCTGATACTGGATGGTGAGTGATCACAATAGCTCACCTTGAGCTTTCAGCTAAGGTGAGCTAAAAACGAATCAGATGCCTTTCTATTGGAAATAGACCAGTCCAAAGAATTGTGGAAGAAGAGTCCGTCTGAATATTTACAAGAAGTAACATATGCTGAGGTCCATTTATATGTGATGTTGTACAAAATTATGTCAATTCCTTACATCTTTATGTGCACTAGTTGTACTCAATAAAGATTTTTCATTTTCAGAACAAGAGAAAAGCAATAGCTGCTACACAGCGGTTTAGCACTTGATTGACTCCAGTCCATAACATGCAAATTTAGGAACAGCCTAAAGGCATTATCTATTTATCATTCCCCAATGAGGAAAGTGAATGACTCTCCAGTTTAATAACATTCTTATAGCTTTTCTTTTCTTTTTAACACTAAGCTTGAAACCAGCTGATAATCCGTGTGCAATGTGGGATATTCAAGCATCTAGCGGCATGAATTGTCTATCTGTATTATACAGTACAGAGGCTGTTACTATCTGTATGAATACTGTATTTAGGCCCTTTCTATCTGTATGAATATTCTAACTGTATGAATATAGTATTTCAGCTGTTTCTATCTGTATGAATACTGTATAAAGGGTGTTACTATCTGTATGAATAGTTATTATCTGATGACTCCTGTACCTAGGGTGTTATTGACTGTGTAGATACTGTACTTAGGGTGTTGATATCTGTATGAATCCTATTTTTAGGTATTCTTATCTGTATGAATACTGTATTTAGGCTGGCTGTTATTGTCTGGATGAATATTATACTTAGGGTGTTACTATCTGTACGAATACTGTTCAGGCTGTTACTATCCGTATGAATACTGTATTTAAGCTGTTACTATCTGTAGGAATACTTTACTTAGGGTGTTACTATCTGTACCAATGCTGTGTTCAAGCTGTTACTATCTGTATGAATACTGTACTTAGAGTGTCTTTCTGCATCAATACTGTATTTAGGCAGTTACTGCCTGTATGAATACTATACTTAGGGTGTTACTATCTGTACAAATACTGAGTCCAGGCTGTTACTATCTGTATCAATACTGTTATTAAGCTGTTACTATCTGTATCAAAACTGTACTTAGGGTGTTATTTCTGTACGAATACTGTGTTCAGGCTGTTACTATCTGTTTGAATACTGTATTTAAGCTGTTACTATCAGCATGAATATGTACTTAGGGTGTTACTTTCTCTATGAATACTGTATTTAGACTGCTTCTATCTATATTTAGACTGCTTCTATCTGTATGAATACTGTATTAAAGCTGTAACTACAGTCAAACCTATCATATAGGCCACCTGTATTAAGCTATCACCAGTCTTAAAGGACTACTATTTCAAATTCCATCTAAGGTAAAGAAGTTGACATTTACCTGTATTAAACAAGCACCTGTCCTAAGCAACCACTTTTTGGCTTTTCCACAGATGTTTGCTTAACACAGGTTAGAAATTATCTGTATGATTACTGTATTTCGGCCTTTACTGTCTGTATGAATACTGTACTTAGGGTGTTACTGTCTGTATGATTTTGATTTGGGTTTTACGGCCCTTTCAAGAATATTTCACTTATATCGAGCCGATCGTTCATCGAAGGTGGGCGAAAACCGGAGAACCCAGAGAAAAACCACCTGACCATCCGTAAGCAGAACTTGGCTTTCCCACGTATGACCCGAGCTAGGCTCGAACCACAGCAGTGAGAAACCTAATAGATTAAGAGTCAACTCTCTTATCCACTAGGCTACGGGGGCCCACTGTATGAATACTGTACTTAGGGTGTTATTATCTGTATGAATACTGTATTTAAGCTATTACTACCTGTATGGATACTGTACTTAGGGTGTTACTCTCTGTATGAATACTGTACTTAGGATGTTACTATCTGTATAATGCTGTATTTAAGCTGTTACTGTCTGTATGAATACTGTACTTAGGGTGTTACTCTCTGTATGAAAACTGTATTTAGACTGCTTCTATCTATATGAATACTGTTTGTGTTGAGGTTTTACGGCCCAGTCAACCCAGTGGGGTCATGTCGAGCGCGGTCAGTTTACCTAACCACACTTTTACTGGGCAGGCTTAGTCCTCTAAGCGGTTAACCAGTATTGTGCACATTCTTTCGCCAGAAACTGACAACTGCCCTTCTTGATTCAGCGGAAGGGAGAGAATGACCGTAGAAAATATTTCATGATCAATCTCCACGAAAGAATGTTGCCGACCTCGGCGGGGGTTGAACCCGCGACCTCCTGGTCTCCAGTTGGACGGCGCATCCAACTGAGCCACCGAGGCCGGCATATGAATACTGTACTAAAGGTGTTACTACCTGTATGAATACTGATGAAAACTGTATTTAGACTGCTTCTATCTATATGAATACTGTACTAAAGGTGTTACTACCTGTATGAATACTGTATTTAGGCTGTTATGTCTGTATAAATACTGTATTTAGACTGTTATTATTTGTATGAATACTGTATTTAGGCTGTCACTGTCTATGCTTCTGGCCTATCAATAATGTAAAGTCAGTGAAGAAAAGCAAAAAATAATTTCTAACAAAATTTTTCCAAAAATCCAATTTACTATAGAAACTGAATAGGTCGGACCAGTTTTGGGCTATAAATTTGATTTTAATGTAAGTATTTCAGAACAAAACCCTGAAACAGTAAAGACAAATGGTTTTCGTTAAAAATAAATCACCAAGCAAATAACATCTTTCAAAGTTATGTCAATAGCACTTTAGATGATTACCACCTGTATAAATACTTTTTACTACATGTATGAATACTACAATTAAATATCTGAATGACTATTCTACATAGGCTGTTACTATCTGCATGAATATTGTAAATAGGCTGTTACCATATGTTTGATTACTGTACTTAGGGTGTATACATCTGTATGATTACTGTACTTAGGCTGTTACTATCTACTGATTACTGTACTGAGGCTGTTACTATATGTATGATTACTGTACTTAGGGTGTTAACATCTGTAGGATCACTGTACTTAGGGTGTTACCATCTGTATGATCACTGTATTTAGGCTGTTACCATCTGTATGATTACAATACTTGGGCTGTTACCATCTGTATGATTACTGTACTTAGGCTGTTACCATCTTTATGATTACAATACTTAGGCTGTTACCATCTGTATGGTAACTGTACTTAGGATGTTATAACAGGATCACTGTACTTAGGCTATTACCATCTGTATGATCACTGTACTTAGGCTGTTACCATCTGTATTATCACTGTACTTAGGCTGTTACCATCTTTATGATTACAATACTTAGGCTGTTACCATCTGTACGGTTACTGTACTTAGGATGTTATAACAGGATCACTGTACTAAGGCTATTACCATCTGTATGATTATAATACTTAGGCTGTAACCATCTGTATGATTACTGTACTTAGGCTATTACCATCTGTATGATTATAATACTTAGGCTGTTACCATCTGTATGATCACTATACTTAGGCTGTTACCATCAGTATGATTACAATATTTAGGCTGTTACCTTCTGTATGGTTACCATTCTTAGGGTGTTACCATCAGTATGATTACTACTTAGGCTGTTACTATCTTTATAATACCTATACTTAGGTTGTTACCATCTGTATAGTTTACTGTACTTAGAGTGTGACCATCTGTATGAATACTTTACTTAGGCAGTTACTATCTGTATGATTACTGTACTAAGGCTGTTACCATCTGTATGATTACTGTTTTAAGGCTGTTACCATCTGTATAATTACTGTACTAAGGCTGTTATCTTCTGTATGATTACTGTACTAAGGCTGTTACCATCTGTATAATTACTGTACTAAGGCTGTTACCATCTGTATGATTACTGTACTTAGGCTGACACCATCTGTATGATTACTGTACTAAGGCTGTTACCATCTGTATGATTACTGTTTTAAGGCTGTTACCATCTGTATAATTACTGCACTTAGGCTGTTACCATCTGTATGATTACTGTACTTAAGATGTTACTATCTGTATGATTACTGTACTTAAGATGTTACCAACTGTATGATTACTGTACTAATGCTGTTCCTATCTGTGTTATCATCTGTCTGATTTGTGTACTTAGGGGTATTACAATCTGTATGATCACTGTACTTAGGCTGTTACCATCTGTATGATTACTACACACTTAGGTTATAATGGTTATGGTAAGGTTATTGTACTTAAGGTGTTACCATCTGTATGTTTACTGTACTTAAGGTGTTACCATCTGAGTGATTATATGCATGCAATGTGGGATATTTAAGCATCTAGTGGCATGAATTATCTGTCTGTCTGATTAATGTACATAGGCTGTTACCATCTTTTTGAATGTTGTACTTAGGCTGTTACAAACTGTACAATTACTGTATTTAACCTGTTATAATCTGTAAGAATATGGGATGAATTTTGTACTTAGGATGTTACTATCTGTAAAAACTGTGTTCTTCAGCTGTTACTATCTGTATAAATATTAAATATTGTACTTAGGCTGTCACTGTTTGTATGATTATTGTACTTAGGCTATTATTATCTGTATGATTACTATCTGTATGAATATTATACTAAGGATGTACTACCTGTATGAATACTGTACTTTGTATGAATACTGAATTTAGTGAGTTACTATTTATATGAATATTGTACTCAGAATATGAATATTATACTTAGGGTGATACTACCTGTATGAATACACTATTTTGTATGATTTGTTTGTGTTGAGGTTTTACAGCCCAGTCAACCCAATGGGGTCATGTCGAGTGCGGTCAGTTTACCTAACCACACGTTTACTGGGCAGGCTTAGTCCTCTAAGCAGTTAACCAGTATTGTGCACATTCTTTCGCCAGAAACTGACAACTGCCCTTCTTGAATCAGTGGAAGGGAGAGAATGACTGTAGAAAATATTTCATGACCAATCTCCACGAAAGAATGTTGCCGATCCCGGTGGGGGTTGAACCCGCGACCTCCTGGTCTCCACTGTTTGCAAATAGTTCAACCATTTTTTCTCTAGGAATATCTAAATTATATAGCCTGATATACCTAAAATCAAAATTAGACTCTTCCAATATCTAGTGTGAGGGAGTATATTCAGTCTAGAATTAGTTAACCTACTCTTACTTTTTCTAGGCAGGTTTAATCCTAAGTGAGCAGTTAACAAGCACTTTGTGCACGTACATTTGCCAGTATCAGACAACTGGTGCAATAAGCATCTAAATTATTTCATGATCAATCTCCATGTAAGTTGTACAGTAAAACCTGTGTAAGACAGCCACCTTTGAAATTGACCTTAGTGGTTGATGTGGAAAGGTGGTTGTCTTATAAAGATACATGTCATGTAATTTTGCTAGCAAAATTACATGACATGTAACTTTATAAGACAGACATCTTTTTCCACATCAACCACTATTTAAGGTCAGTCTCAAAGGTGGCTCTCTTACACAGGTTTTACTGTATTGTCGAGCTGGGATTTGAATTTGCAACTCGTGGATCTGCAGTTAGATGTGCTGTCGACTGGACTATGAAGACTGGCTCTGAAAATGCATGGTTTTTCAAGACCTTCCTACTATGGTTAACTTTTTGCCGGCAGGTACTTCTTTCACTTCAAGTAAAGAACTCAGCCACAGTACAACCTATATAAACAGTGGGGTTGTAACACAATTCAGATAAAAAACAAACCTTTCAGCTCGTCCAACACGTCCAATACGATGGATGTAGTTTTGTTTCTCATCAGGAAGAGTCACATTGATCACTGAAAGATAACAAATTACTCCATTAACAGGACTGGCTACACTTGGTAGATTTTCCACCTGACTGTACAAGGAAGACAATTTTTGTGACTTCCTGTTTGTCTTTCTGCAAACCAAGCCCCTTCTAAAATGGGTCTATTCTAAAGGGGGAGCAAATGATTTCCTTTTAGAGCAGACCCCTTTTCAGTTGAAAAAAAAAAACAAACAATTTTGACAATTAGGTGCATTTTCTAAACAAAATGTATTGATATTTTTTTCTTATTTCTCAACGAAAACATATGTTGTGGGTACTCATTAGAAGTGCCTCATGGAGCCACTTCTAATGAATACCCACAACATATGTTGAGTTGGCTCCCTTGAAAGTGTACACATTCCCCTTAACTACACTAAATCTTAAAAGCACCTGTCACAACCGCAGCAGACGGCATTTTAACCCTTGACATGCTGAATAAATTAATACACCCACTCAAAATTTTCAGCCAATAAGATTACTTGACCCAGGTTGTTGATACAAATTCACATACTTAATGATAAACAGTGCAGATCCAGATCAGTTGGCTTCTTCAACTGATCTGGATCTGCACTGTTTTCAAAAGCAGGCCATATCCGGATTCAGCAGGACAAGGGTTAAAATTTTTGCTTACAACAGTGGAATCTCCACTAATGGTCACCTCTTAACCCATTTCAGTCTGTAGACCCCAAAAGGGTAATTTGCAAGCAGTACAGACTTAGATCAAGGAGATAGTTGCATGAATTGTCAAAGTCTATTGTCAGGTTGAAATATTTTAAAATGTCTGCTGAAATTTTTACCCAGAATGCAATGTGTTAACAAATCCTCTGTTTGAGTCTTTTTATATAGCACATGCACATGTAGCTCTTATTCAGATTCATATTTCACATTTTCGACAAAACAATAGATACATAATGAACCTCCTAGGAACAACAGTATTTGTCCCTTAAAATGAATCACTACGAAAACACACCTATTCAAATATATAGAAAATTAATCCTCCAAAAATTAAAAATTTTCACATAAAAAACTGTGATATTTTTCATATTTCTGCTCAAAACATAGATTGTGGGTACTTGTTAGAACCGCCTCAGCGAGGCAGTTCTAATGAGTACCAACAATCCATGTTTTGAGCAGAAATAAGAAAAATAATTTGTACCCCTGCAAACCCCAGTTTTACTATTTAAAAGTGGGGTTTAAGGAGGTCAAAATTATATAGGTATGTTTTCATGATGTAACTGTTGTAAAGAATCCCTAATAAGCAAAATGATATAGTAAGAAAGGCCTTGTTTTATTCTTATTTCCTCATAAGACATGTTTTGGATATTTATTAGAATTGCCTCAGTGAGGCAATTCTAACAAATTTCTGAAACATATGTTTCTTGAAGGATGGAATACAATATTCTTGCATAATTTCTGATTAATTGTGACCTCTTGAGCGAAAGTTTCGTGCCTGTCAAATTATCATCACAACGGACTTTGCCATAGTATTGAGTGTTGGTATAAAGTGGGCTGACTGTATTTATGTATTAGTAATTAGAACTGCCTTATTGAGGTACCGTAAACCAAGCTGTCATGAATCAAACGAGGAAGCGTGCAGATCACACCCCTGACATTTAAAGCGGTACCAGTATCATACTGTGATGGACAGAAATAACATCATACAAAGACATTACTCACTTTGGTGTGGCTGTATTAAATTTGGAAATCACAGCATTTCTATTTCTATTTTTGGCACAAGCAAAAGACAAAAATAATAACCAGGGGCAAGCTGCAGCAATTAGCCAGAGCTGGTAAATCTGAGGACTTGTTAAGAAGGAATATTGAGTGATAATTCTGGGATAATTTTCTCCAGTTCTCCATAAAAACGTATGTTGAGGGTACTCATTAGAAGCACCTCTGTGAGGCACTTCCAATGAGTACCCACAATGTATGTTTTTGTGGGGTTTTTTTATGGAGAAATTAGAAAAAAAATCCAGAATTATCATCAAATGCTACACCTTAACCCTTATCCTGCTGAATAATTTAATTAGCCACACCCATTTCTGACTATCAGCCAATCAGATTATATCATAAAATGTTTTTGTTCAAATTCACAAACTGAAGGACAATTAGTGTAGTTCCTGATCAGAGGGCTTCTTCAGAAGCCATCTGATCTGGATCTACACTGTCTGCAAAGGTAGGGGTTGTCGACTTGTCGTGAACAGTAGAATAAGGGTTAACAAGTCCTTTGCTAGTTTTAGGTAAAGTATAAAAATTATCTAATAAGGATGATAATCAGGCCTCCACCGAGGGGGCGATTCGGGCGAAGAAGTCGCCGAAATTCTTATGACTTCGCCCTATCGGTCCGGGAAACAGAAGACGACTTCGCCCTGTTTTTCGGCGATTTTCTAAACGTACTTTCGGTTTTGCTTGCGCCGGTGAGTCGATTTTTTGCTTGTTTACAGCAGACACTGAAAAAACACTGTTGCTTTAATGATCGCTAACGGCTATACACCTACAATAACTAGTTGTTTACAAAAACATGATATAATTACCCTGATTGGTAATTATCCATAACCGTCCATATTCCTTTGATTAATCCAGTAATCACTAGTGTTGATGTCATCTGTGACCCACAATGGATACCATGCAATCACCCGTGATGATAACTGACCAAAACGATTGGTCGAAAGCACCACGTGGACAATGTAAGAGTGACAATTTTACCGTTTAGTGGGCGGGGTCAATGTGTCAATAACCGTCAAAAAGATTGCCTGGATGACACGCTTCTGTGCTCAAACAACAGTACAAACAACTAAAAACTCTTTGATCTCTTTCGGCAGCGACTCTTCGGATGCAAATTGTAATGCCTGATTGTGGTGATTAGCGGATTAACGTACCGATTAATAGATGGTAATTGAATTGTTTGTCTTTTCTGACTTTAATTGAAAACTGTTTGTTTGTTTTTCAAATGAGTGTTTAATCAATTTAATCATTTTTTTTTTCTCCTCTCCGTATGTCAGTTCGTAAACGGCAGTCATGTCGCTCACATCTTGGTTGAAAATTGGGTCCCCCAAACCCAGTAGCAAGCGCAAGCTACCGGAGGAGTCTGACAAAGAAAATGAGTCCCCATCGAAAAGGAAATTTTCGAAGGAACTCAACCAAGACTCCTTTGACTGGTACATAAAAGATGATGAGGGGAAATGGCACTGCACGTTATGCAGAAATGCGAAGTTCGACATTCCATATGCCAGAGGCCATGATCAGCCTGGGAAGACGACTAATCACGTTCGTCACTCTTCATGTAAGTATCAGGAATTACTCGGTATTTTTTTTTTTTTTTTTTTTTTAGTGTGAGAAAACCTGCCTTGGAGTAACTTCTGGCCAGCGAAGATCCTGATTTTGGCAATCTGATCAGAGCTTTCACTCATTGCATGAGCTATCTACTAATGCTGGTCGCACATTTCAGAAGACATTTTTTTTTTTTTGCAATGCATCAGACAATTAATTTCTTATTTAATCTTGAATAAGCCATGAAAATGTCTCAAAAGCAGTCAATGATTTGAATATTTTACAACACTAAGCTTTGGCAGGCTGACTTTATTATCAATCCATAATTTAGTGGGAAAAAAAAAAAAAAAAAAAATAGCTGTGTTTCCACTAACATGCTGAAAAAAATGGTCGGTAGGTAGGAGAAACTCGATATTTATTTATTTATTTTTTTTATGCCTTATATGAATACACTTTTCATCATAGCTCCAGATAAGGAGGCATTACAAAGATAATTAAGAGATAAATTTTCTTATTTCTTATCAAAAGTATATATTTTGGGTACCTGTCAGAATTGCTTCGATCAGGTGATTCTAACAAGTATCCACAAAATGTTTTTGTGAAGGAGATATAACAAAGATACGGAGGCATAACAAAAATAATTTAGGGATACTTTTCCTTATTCCATTTCAAAAGTATATGTTTTGGGTACATGTTAGAATCGTCTCGATGAAGCAATTTGAAGAAGTACCCACAACATTTGTTTTTATGAAAAAGAAAAAATATCCATTAATTATCCTTGTTACGCCTCCTTATCTGAAACTATTTTTTTCATGAAAATATAGTTTAGTGTTTTAAAATGTTTTTTTATCGAAACTTCATTCTTATTTCAGCTCAGAACCATCTTATGGCAATAACCAAGTCAAAGCTAGCACCACAGCAGCCGATGAAAAAGATCATCGAAGAGAAGCTAGACAGAGATGATGAAATTATCCTCAACTACCTGAAGGTTTCATATCATCTTGCAAGAGAGAAATGCCAAAGGAAGAGTTTCAGCACTTCATAGACTTAGTTGGTGATCTTGGCATGGAAACAATTAATGATTCTTCATTGACATATACTAGTGTAAACAGTGTCACAGATTTTCAGAGTGCATGTGCTAAAGTTGTTCTTGAGAATGTTATTAGTGAAATTTCTTCAGCTGATGTATTTTCGTTGATGGTTGATGAGAGTACTGACAGGGCAAATCGAAAGCGACTTCTTGCTTATGTACAGTACTTTCATGACAACCAGCTGAAAACTAATCTATTAGAAAACATTGAAATCACAACCGCCAAAGCAGATGCTGAGACAATAACTGCAAAGATTCTGACAGAGTTAAATATAAAAGGATTAGATATTCGTAGAATGGTTGGGATTGGAACTGATGGTGCCAGTGTGATGACGGGAAAGAAATCTGGTGTTGTTGTTAGATTAAGGGAGCATAACCCCTCACTGATAGGTATTCATTGTGCTGCGCATAGGTGTTCATTGGCAGCTTCACAGGCTGCAAAACAGATTCCACAACTAAATGAATATTCTCGTACTCTGGATCATATTTTTAATTACTTCAGTGGATCAGCACTTCGCGCAAACAAACTGAGAGAGATCCAACTACTACTTGAACTACCTACATTGAAATATGCTCAAGTGCATTCTGTGCGTTGGCTTAGTCTTGAGAAAGCAGTGGAAGTTATATATAGAACTTATCCTGCTCTTGTATGTGCCCTTGAACATGAAGCCACCTCTAATCCTGCTGCTAAAGGAATAATTCAGCAAGTGTCTCAGTACAGTTTTATTGCCATTACTCATATGTTGATGGACATACTGCCATTCTTAAGTAAACTGAGCAAAGTATTCCAGAGTGAATCTATTGATTTCAGTAAAATACAACCTGTTGTGAATAGTATATGTGAGGCCCTCAGGGATCTTTTAGAGTGTGAAGGTGCATTTGTAGGCAAGCTGTGTTTTTTTGTCGAATCAGATAATGATAAGGTCATATATAAACAACCTGTAAGCGAAAGTGTCAAGTCCGTAATTACAGAAGATATTGCTTTAAATCTTGATGGATTTGAAGGAAATTTCGATGACAGTTCTCATAGTGTTAATGAAGGGGAAAATGGTGTGGAGGTTAAGTACTATACACAGCAGAAGGACATTCTAACAACTCTCATGCCCAATTATGTGAACAAAATTGTAGAAAACTTGGAAAATCGTTTCCAAGATAGTGAAATAATTGAAAAAATGAAAGTTGTGTTACCCTCTCATATCTCCAAGGCACAAAAGAATGACTTGGCTAAATTTGGGGTTTCAGAAATTGTGGAATTAGCTGAACATTTCAAAGATCAGGCAATTAACAAGGATGAGATTGAGACTGAATACAGGCAGTACAAGAGACTTGTATTGGCAAGTTACAAGACAGATTCTCTTGAACAAATATGTGGAACTGTAAATGTAAAATACAATGATGTGATGCCGAACATGGCTAAATTACTTAAGTGCTGCTTGGTTATTCCAGTGTCAAGTGTTCCATGTGAAAGGGGTTTCTCAACCCAAAACCGGATTAAATCAAAGTTCAGAACCTCAATGGCAAATAATACATTAAATGACTTAATGCGTCTGAAAGAGAGTGGGCCAGACCGGAAGGACTTTGATTTCAAGAAAGCATTATCTGTATGGAAAAATGAAAAGAAACGTAAACTATATCAGCGTTGAAATGTACCAGATTATGTGCTGTTGAATATGCTGGTCTGCATAAGACACAAGTGCTGAAATAAACTTGAATTCTCATGAAGAGCTTTAAGCTGCTTTTCTGCACATCCCAGTGTAGGGAGAGTTCTTCATGTGTATTCATAATTTGTTTCACTTTTATGAATTCCAGCTTCAGTGATAGGTGTTGATCATAAGCAGATAATAAATATTCACCCATATTTAATTGAATTTTACATGAGGCGTGTACCGTTTCTCGTTGTAGGGGAGCCCGGCTGGGTAGGGGCGATCATGTAAAATTCATTTAGATGTTGGGGAATGTTGTGTTGGTTTAGAAACAAAGAAATAGTAGCATTTTAACTCCTAATAACAAGGGGAAATGGTATAAATTTACATACTTGATGGCAAATAGTGCAGATCCAGATCAGTTGGCTTCCTGATCTGGATCTACACTGTTTGCAAAGGCAGGGTATATCCGGGTTCAGCAGGACAAGGGTTAAACAAGGGGAAATGTTGACAATTTAGGGATAGTTTTTATTACTTCTTTATAAAAATATATTGTGAGTACCTGTTAGAATCAGTTCAAGTCAGTTCTAATTATGAGTACCCACAATGTATATTTTTAAAGATTGATTGATTGTGTTGGGGTTTAACGACACATCAACCCTTGAGGGTCATTTTGTGTCGTCTCCCAGAGAAAGAGAGAAAAGAGATAGAAGAAAGAGTAGAGAAGATGAAAGAGAGGGACAGGGAAGAAAGAGGAACAGGAATGAAAGTGAAGAAACAGAAGAAATAAAAACATTCCCCCTCTACCCTTACCCACTACAAGGATAGCAGGCCTTGCCCAACTGTAAGCCAATATCAGTTGGACGCCCCAGTGATGTAAGATACACAGCACCTTCGCACCACCCGACCACCCCGATATTTTTAAAGAGAATCACAGAAAATTATAACTGAATTATCTCCATTTTTCCATTCGCCAAAGAGCTGAATCAAATAATGAAAAGTTACATGTTCTTTACCTAATATCTAGATAGATAGTTTTAAAATGTTTAAGGTTTTAATAAAGCAATAAATCAGTTATTTTTTTTTTTATTCATAATATTGCATCATCCACCATTTTGCATGAATGGTCATAGTCACTTCTCCCTCTGGTCCTCCACTTCTCCCTATTTGGGCTGAAGGGAGAAGTCACTTCTCCCTACTTGTTGGGCCTAGGTTGGGGCCTGGATAATCATACATTTTTTTTTTCAGAGAAAGTGATAATTGTGGCAACATCTCAGGGTAACTTATTTCTGCACTACAACTTATCTTGTGGGTAGTCACTGAAATTGCCTCACTGAGATAACTCCAATGACCACCAATAAGATATGTTTTTGATGCAAAGATAACAAAAATTACCATCTGAATTCTTATTTATTGCTTGGCTCTCCAGGTTAAAATTACAGCAGATGACATTTTGAAATATTTTTCAAATTTTTCCAGAAAACAGATTTAGACATTTCATGCAAATTGTCTCCAATGGAGACAATTTGCATGAAATATCAAATCCTGTTTTCAGGGAAAAATATGAAAAATATTGCCAACTTGTCATCTGCTGAATTAGCCCAGAGTGTGTACACAAGTACTGTTTACCACTAAGAGGATTAAGCCTGCCCAGAAAAAGTGTTGTTAGGCATACTGTTCAGCTCGACATGAAATTCATAGTGATGATTGGGTCGTTAAACTCCAACCCAAGAGTGATAAAGGTTTTTGACTGAGTTGAGGTTTTATGGCCCAGTCAACCCATTAGGGTCGTGTGGAGCCTGTCAGTTTACCTGACCATACTTTTTGGGCAGGCTTAGTCCTCTAAGTGGTTGGCCAGTATTTTTTGCTCATTCTTTCTCCAGAAACTGACAACTGTCCTTCTTGAATCAGCAGAAGGGAGAGAATGATCATAAAAAATATTTCATGATCAATCTCTACAAAAGAATGTTGCAGGACCCAGGAATTGAACCCATGACCTCCTGATCACCAGTTGGAAGTGCATCTGACTCAGCCACTGAGGCCGGCAGAGTTGTAAAAGTTAACTGGAGTTATTGCAAATAAGAACTGCATCCAGATCAACATTTTCTTTATACACCAGAACCTCTTTGCAACATTATTGTTGGGGTCCACAATATAAACCATGTTAGTTAAACAACCGTGCACTGTCCGACTGGAGACCAGGAGGTAGCGGGTTCAGCCCCCGCCAAGGTTGGCAACATTCTTTCGTGGAGATTGATCATGAAATATTTTCTACGGTCATTCTCTCTCTTCCGCTGATTCAAGAAGGGCAGTTGTCAGTTTCTGGCAAAAGAATGTGCACAATACTGGTTAACCGCTTAGAGGACTAAGCCTGCCCAGTAAACGTGTGGTTAGGTAAACTGACTGCGCTCGACATGACTCCACTGGGTTGACTGGGCCGTAAAACCTCAACACAAACAAATATATCCAAACAAAAATGTATAGATTATATTGAAAAATGACCATTTATGGTCATTTTTCAATATAATCTATACATTTTTGGAATACATCTTTGAACCATGTTATATCCAAAACCGTGTTATAACGAACCGTGTTATAAAGAGGTTGTAGTGTATTATCATTCAAAATTCATGGTCATTTTTTAATATAATCTATACATTTCTGGGATCCATCTTTGAACCGTGTAATATCCAAAACCGTGTTATAACGAACCGTGTTATAAAGAGGTTGTAGTGTATCTTCAGGAAAATTTAACTAAAGACTCAGATCAGCCTGTACATCCACTCAGTATAGCAAGTATCCTCATTTATCCCTCTTTGGTAAAAAGTAATTCCTTTACACTAAGACCCATTCTATAAAGGAGAAATACCTCAGGCTCCGCTCCGCTACGCCTGAGTAGATATAAGGTATGTGTGTTACACATATAATGATATTCGAAAAAACTTTTTCGTCCTTAACGCATGTTTATACTTATAACGTGCAGTATTCAATTCCATTTTATAACTAGTAGTTCTCCAAATAAAGATAATTTTAAATCCTTAGAATAGCTTAGACCCAGATGTATAGGAGAAATACCTCAGGCTCCGCTCCGCTACGCCTCAGTAGATATAAGGTATGTGTGTTTACACAACAATTGATATTCAAATAAATTTTAAGTGTTTAAATACTATATTTTATCTGATGGAAATTACTACGGAATTTTGTTAAATATATTTATATATATCCAATGTAATAAAGTAAATGTATTGTTACAAATTATGAATTTATTTTGTTATACTCTGATTATGTCTTCTTTGTCGTCGACGACGGACATACACAATTCTGCACGCGGGTGGGAAACCAGCCCAGACATGCCAACGTATGTCTCAGAGCGTCCTTGCACGTAGGTCCTTCAAGGTCAAACAATATTCAAGTTATGATCTCAAACTTGTTCACTAACAATGAACCCCTACCTGACTGACTTACACCTGACGCTCGTGCAGAGGACGGCAAGTATCTTCATCTTCAAAACATATTTGTATATATTCATTTAATTCATTTTTAATCACATTCAGTATTAAATTAATAATAAAATTTCTGTTATGATATACGCTTAATACTGTTACGTGTATTTTGATAATGGTTATATTATTGGTATTTATAAATAAAATATTCATATTACTTATTTTATAGCAGCTAACTCGCATATACTACAAAGTACACTATATTAATGTAATAATGGCATTAGAGATCCGTTTCTCAAAATCAACTTCTATTAACTGAAGACAGCGAACCTGAACCTCAACTGCTTAATGCGCTTTCCATTCTGTTCTATTCTATACTAGCTACTTCGGTGTTAGATTTTATACAAACAGCCTCGCTAAATAAACACAGCAGACGACTGTTTTCTTGAAATGTTTTATTGAAACGATTTCAGACAATAATTGCTTTATATTCCTGTGGTTCAGTGCTTATTAATTGGATTATACAAATACAACTGATCACGGAACACGTTGTAAAGGATAGATGCAAAAATATCCCAGGTAATCATGTTTATAAATTGTAAACAATATCCCACCCACAGCAAGCAGTGTTGTCAGATGGATTGTCATACACATCTAATCATATTTGGTATTATTACAAAGGAACTATTGAAAAAATAAATAACAATATATAATTTGTTTTCATTTCATGTATTTTAAAACGTTATTGTTTTCACATATAAATAGGGAATATATATTTTTTACATCTTCTGATTGAGGCCATAAGTGCGGCAGTACTTGTATACACACTGGAAACTGTAAAACAGCATCGCCAGACTGTATGTAAAATACAAAATTCAACCCAAAGTGCCAGGTGCACGTTACTATACGCAAGAAAATACTAAGATCTAGCAATATGCAGATACCGGCATGAAATTTATGTGTTTTAGGCACACACTGCAGAAGGAATCAGCAAGACAGCAGGAAGAATACAGTGAGATGTAAAGGACAGGTTAGTAATTATGAATATAAATAGTGTTAAACACATTAAGTGACACAGTATGTCATTACACTATCAGTTTAAAGTAAGAATTTAATATGTACATAATAATAGAATGTATTTAAACATTCTGTAAACATGCAGGGGTTATTATTGGTTGTACAGACCGTGATTCGAGGGTAGCAGCTGCGTAATCCTAGGATAAGAATCACTGTTGGTCATCAACGGTCTATAAATATAGCATCTGTAGTTGTTGATGAACCAACTGGCACGGTCCCAAGTCCGTGACAGTCTGTCCAACTAGATAACCAACATGTCAGCTTTTATATATAGCTCCGCTGACATCACAAGGAAATATAAACAAAAAGAAAGAAACAATAAAAGAAACAAAGAAGGAAAAATATTTTTATTTTGGTGTTTACATTACAGATTTGCTTGGGTGGTGAATTTGCAAATCCTTGATCAATATTAATAGAATATAATTAGAAAGAATGTGTAATAAAATGCTGGTCACACTATCCACTCTATCCTTCTCTTTAGTTCATACAGGAAATCAATAAATTAATAAAATGATGTTGAAAGAGCAAGTCGCCACTACTGATTAACAGGACAAAGTCAATAGTTATGCGACAAAATGTATACAAGCTGTACCTGTATGGATGAAGTTTTGTTTATGTTACTTTACATAAATAATTGATATAAATAATGTTTTGTTTAGTAATATATTTAAATGTAGAAGACAAAGAATAAAATAAATTCTACCTCAAATAGGAACAAATATCACTCCGCATTTACATTATGTATTGGATACAGAAATACTCTTAAGTAATATCTATTATATAAAACTAAAAATGCTAAGTACTGGTTATGTGTGTGCCACTGCTGTCATGATTTTTATTAATAGTGGCATTAATAATGTTACAAGGCAATAATGCCACCTTGTGGCACTGCAAAATTATAAATTAACATAATGTGTAAAATGTATGCTTGTCATGTTGGGTATAAAAGTGTTATTTATGTTACTGATATACAATATTGTATTTAATGTGCAGAACACAATTCTACTTCATAAACAATGGTTCTCCTAATAAAGAAAAAAGTAATTCCTTTACACTAAGACCCATTCTATAAAGGAGAAATACCTCAGGCTCCGCTCCGCTACGCCTGAGTAGATATAAGGTATGTGTGTTACACATATAATGATATTCGAAAAAACTTTTTCGTCCTTAACGCATGTTTATACTTATAACGTGCAGTATTCAATTCCATTTTATAACTAGTAGTTCTCCAAATAAAGATAATTTTAAATCCTTAGAATAGCTTAGACCCAGATGTATAGGAGAAATACCTCAGGCTCCGCTCCGCTACGCCTCAGTAGATATAAGGTATGTGTGTTTACACAACAATTGATATTCAAATAAATTTTAAGTGTTTAAATACTATATTTTATCTGATGGAAATTACTACAGAATTTTGTTAAATATATTTATATATATCCAATGTAATAAAGTAAATGTATTGTTACAAATTATGAATTTATTTTGTTATACTCTGATTATGTCTTCTTTGTCGTCGACGACGGACATACACAATTCTGCACGCGGGTGGGAAACCAGCCCAGACATGCCAACGTATGTCTCAGAGCGTCCTTGCACGTAGGTCCTTCAAGGTCAAACAATATTCAAGTTATGATCTCAAACTTGTTCACTAACAATGAACCCCTACCTGACTGACTTACACCTGACGCTCGTGCAGAGGACGGCAAGTATCTTCATCTTCAAAACATATTTGTATATATTCATTTAATTCATTTTTAATCACATTCAGTATTAAATTAATAATAAAATTTCTGTTATGATATACGCTTAATACTGTTACGTGTATTTTGATAATGGTTATATTATTGGTATTTATAAATAAAATATTCATATTACTTATTTTATAGCAGCTAACTCGCATATACTACAAAGTACACTATATTAATGTAATAATGGCATTAGAGATCCGTTTCTCAAAATCAACTTCTATTAACTGAAGACAGCGAACCTGAACCTCAACTGCTTAATGCGCTTTCCATTCTGTTCTATTCTATACTAGCTACTTCGGTGTTAGATTTTATACAAACAGCCTCGCTAAATAAACACAGCAGACGACTGTTTTCTTGAAATGTTTTATTGAAACGATTTCAGACAATAATTGCTTTATATTCCTGTGGTTCAGTGCTTATTAATTGGATTATACAAATACAACTGATCACAGAACACGTTGTAAAGGATAGATGCAAAAATATCCCAGGTAATCATGTTTATAAATTGTAAACAATATCCCACCCACAGCAAGCAGTGTTGTCAGATGGATTGTCATACACATCTAATCATATTTGGTATTATTACAAAGGAACTATTGAAAAAATAAATAACAATATATAATTTGTTTTCATTTCATGTATTTTAAAACGTTATTGTTTTCACATATAAATAGGGAATATATATTTTTTACATCTTCTGATTGAGGCCATAAGTGCGGCAGTACTTGTATACACACTGGAAACTGTAAAACAGCATCGCCAGACTGTATGTAAAATACAAAATTCAACCCAAAGTGCCAGGTGCACGTTACTATACGCAAGAAAATACTAAGATCTAGCAATATGCAGATACCGGCATGAAATTTATGTGTTTTAGGCACACACTGCAGAAGGAATCAGCAAGACAGCAGGAAGAATACAGTGAGATGTAAAGGACAGGTTAGTAATTATGAATATAAATAGTGTTAAACACATTAAGTGACACAGTATGTCATTACACTATCAGTTTAAAGTAAGAATTTAATATGTACATAATAATAGAATGTATTTAAACATTCTGTAAACATGCAGGGGTTATTATTGGTTGTACAGACCGTGATTCGAGGGTAGCAGCTGCGTAATCCTAGGATAAGAATCACTGTTGGTCATCAACGGTCTATAAATATAGCATCTGTAGTTGTTGATGAACCAACTGGCACGGTCCCAAGTCCGTGACAGTCTGTCCAACTAGATAACCAACATGTCAGCTTTTATATATAGCTCCGCTGACATCACAAGGAAATATAAACAAAAAGAAAGAAACAATAAAAGAAACAAAGAAGGAAAAATATTTTTATTTTGGTGTTTACATTACAGATTTGCTTGGGTGGTGAATTTGCAAATCCTTGATCAATATTAATAGAATATAATTAGAAAGAATGTGTAATAAAATGCTGGTCACACTATCCACTCTATCCTTCTCTTTAGTTCATACAGGAAATCAATAAATTAATAAAATGATGTTGAAAGAGCAAGTCGCCACTACTGATTAACAGGACAAAGTCAATAGTTATGCGACAAAATGTATACAAGCTGTACCTGTATGGATGAAGTTTTGTTTATGTTACTTTACATAAATAATTGATATAAATAATGTTTTGTTTAGTAATATATTTAAATGTAGAAGACAAAGAATAAAATAAATTCTACCTCAAATAGGAACAAATATCACTCCGCATTTACATTATGTATTGGATACAGAAATACTCTTAAGTAATATCTATTATATAAAACTAAAAATGCTAAGTACTGGTTATGTGTGTGCCACTGCTGTCATGATTTTTATTAATAGTGGCATTAATAATGTTACAAGGCAATAATGCCACCTTGTGGCACTGCAAAATTATAAATTAACATAATGTGTAAAATGTATGCTTGTCATGTTGGGTATAAAAGTGTTATTTATGTTACTGATATACAATATTGTATTTAATGTGCAGAACACAATTCTACTTCATAAACAATGGTTCTCCTAATAAAGAAAAAAGTAATTCCTTTACACTAAGACCCATTCTATAAAGGAGAAATACCTCAGGCTCCGCTCCGCTACGCCTGAGTAGATATAAGGTATGTGTGTTACACATATAATGATATTCGAAAAAACTTTTTCGTCCTTAACGCATGTTTATACTTATAACGTGCAGTATTCAATTCCATTTTATAACTAGTAGTTCTCCAAATAAAGATAATTTTAAATCCTTAGAATAGCTTAGACCCAGATGTATAGGAGAAATACCTCAGGCTCCGCTCCGCTACGCCTCAGTAGATATAAGGTATGTGTGTTTACACAACAATTGATATTCAAATAAATTTTAAGTGTTTAAATACTATATTTTATCTGATGGAAATTACTACGGAATTTTGTTAAATATATTTATATATATCCAATGTAATAAAGTAAATGTATTGTTACAAATTATGAATTTATTTTGTTATACTCTGATTATGTCTTCTTTGTCGTCGACGACGGACATACACAATTCTGCACGCGGGTGGGAAACCAGCCCAGACATGCCAACGTATGTCTCAGAGCGTCCTTGCACGTAGGTCCTTCAAGGTCAAACAATATTCAAGTTATGATCTCAAACTTGTTCACTAACAATGAACCCCTACCTGACTGACTTACACCTGACGCTCGTGCAGAGGACGGCAAGTATCTTCATCTTCAAAACATATTTGTATATATTCATTTAATTCATTTTTAATCACATTCAGTATTAAATTAATAATAAAATTTCTGTTATGATATACGCTTAATACTGTTACGTGTATTTTGATAATGGTTATATTATTGGTATTTATAAATAAAATATTCATATTACTTATTTTATAGCAGCTAACTCGCATATACTACAAAGTACACTATATTAATGTAATAATGGCATTAGAGATCCGTTTCTCAAAATCAACTTCTATTAACTGAAGACAGCGAACCTGAACCTCAACTGCTTAATGCGCTTTCCATTCTGTTCTATTCTATACTAGCTACTTCGGTGTTAGATTTTATACAAACAGCCTCGCTAAATAAACACAGCAGACGACTGTTTTCTTGAAATGTTTTATTGAAACGATTTCAGACAATAATTGCTTTATATTCCTGTGGTTCAGTGCTTATTAATTGGATTATACAAATACAACTGATCACGGAACACGTTGTAAAGGATAGATGCAAAAATATCCCAGGTAATCATGTTTATAAATTGTAAACAATATCCCACCCACAGCAAGCAGTGTTGTCAGATGGATTGTCATACACATCTAATCATATTTGGTATTATTACAAAGGAACTATTGAAAAAATAAATAACAATATATAATTTGTTTTCATTTCATGTATTTTAAAACGTTATTGTTTTCACATATAAATAGGGAATATATATTTTTTACATCTTCTGATTGAGGCCATAAGTGCGGCAGTACTTGTATACACACTGGAAACTGTAAAACAGCATCGCCAGACTGTATGTAAAATACAAAATTCAACCCAAAGTGCCAGGTGCACGTTACTATACGCAAGAAAATACTAAGATCTAGCAATATGCAGATACCGGCATGAAATTTATGTGTTTTAGGCACACACTGCAGAAGGAATCAGCAAGACAGCAGGAAGAATACAGTGAGATGTAAAGGACAGGTTAGTAATTATGAATATAAATAGTGTTAAACACATTAAGTGACACAGTATGTCATTACACTATCAGTTTAAAGTAAGAATTTAATATGTACATAATAATAGAATGTATTTAAACATTCTGTAAACATGCAGGGGTTATTATTGGTTGTACAGACCGTGATTCGAGGGTAGCAGCTGCGTAATCCTAGGATAAGAATCACTGTTGGTCATCAACGGTCTATAAATATAGCATCTGTAGTTGTTGATGAACCAACTGGCACGGTCCCAAGTCCGTGACAGTCTGTCCAACTAGATAACCAACATGTCAGCTTTTATATATAGCTCCGCTGACATCACAAGGAAATATAAACAAAAAGAAAGAAACAATAAAAGAAACAAAGAAGGAAAAATATTTTTATTTTGGTGTTTACATTACAGATTTGCTTGGGTGGTGAATTTGCAAATCCTTGATCAATATTAACAGAATATAATTAGAAAGAATGTGTAATAAAATGCTGGTCACACTATCCACTCTATCCTTCTCTTTAGTTCATACAGGAAATCAATAAATTAATAAAATGATGTTGAAAGAGCAAGTCGCCACTACTGATTAACAGGACAAAGTCAATAGTTATGCGACAAAATGTATACAAGCTGTACCTGTATGGATGAAGTTTTGTTTATGTTACTTTACATAAATAATTGATATAAATAATGTTTTGTTTAGTAATATATTTAAATGTAGAAGACAAAGAATAAAATAAATTCTACCTCAAATAGGAACAAATATCACTCCGCATTTACATTATGTATTGGATACAGAAATACTCTTAAGTAATATCTATTATATAAAACTAAAAATGCTAAGTACTGGTTATGTGTGTGCCACTGCTGTCATGATTTTTATTAATAGTGGCATTAATAATGTTACAAGGCAATAATGCCACCTTGTGGCACTGCAAAATTATAAATTAACATAATGTGTAAAATGTATGCTTGTCATGTTGGGTATAAAAGTGTTATTTATGTTACTGATATACAATATTGTATTTAATGTGCAGAACACAATTCTACTTCATAAACAATGGTTCTCCTAATAAAGAAAAAAGTAATTCCTTTACACTAAGACCCATTCTATAAAGGAGAAATACCTCAGGCTCCGCTCCGCTACGCCTGAGTAGATATAAGGTATGTGTGTTACACATAAAATGATATTCGAAAAAACTTTTTCGTCCTTAACGCATGTTTATACTTATAACGTGCAGTATTCAATTCCATTTTATAACTAGTAGTTCTCCAAATAAAGATAATTTTAAATCCTTAGAATAGCTTAGACCCAGATGTATAGGAGAAATACCTCAGGCTCCGCTCCGCTACGCCTCAGTAGATATAAGGTATGTGTGTTTACACAACAATTGATATTCAAATAAATTTTAAGTGTTTAAATACTATATTTTATCTGATGGAAATTACTACGGAATTTTGTTAAATATATTTATATATATCCAATGTAATAAAGTAAATGTATTGTTACAAATTATGAATTTATTTTGTTATACTCTGATTATGTCTTCTTTGTCGTCGACGACGGACATACACAATTCTGCACGCGGGTGGGAAACCAGCCCAGACATGCCAACGTATGTCTCAGAGCGTCCTTGCACGTAGGTCCTTCAAGGTCAAACAATATTCAAGTTATGATCTCAAACTTGTTCACTAGCCTGGAAACTGTAGAAGGAACATGCTATCAGCAAAGACTGATTACACTGTGGGGATACGCAGGCTGATCTGAGTCTTTGCTGGCTGCAGAAGTCTTATTGTAGGTTTTGTCCTGCGCTGCCTCGTATGTCTAATACTTTAAAAGCTGCAAAGCTTTCAATAAAAATGATCCCACTTTTAAGTTAATGCTTGAAAAAAGGAAAAAAAAAATTACTTGATTACACAGAAAGCTCAGCAAACTTATAAATGCATTCTTGAAGGTGCAGACATTGGCATTTGGCGGTTATACGTGGTGGAGGAAACCAGAGTCCCCAGAGAAAACCACTGACCATGGATTGGTGACCATTTCCCTGCCATGTGCCAGTGCCAGGAATTGAACACTGGCTGCAGTGGTAAGAGACATACCTCTGTGCTATCTAGGCCCCTAAGTTAAACCTTAGCATGCTGGGTTAAATTTCAGCAGACAACATTTAGAAATATTTGCTAGAAAATAGCATTTGACATTTCCTGCAGATTGACTCCTTTGGTGACATTTTGCATGAAATGTCAAATCCTTTTAAGACAATTTGCATGAAATGTCAAATCCTTTTGAGACAATTTGCTGAAATGTCGAATCCCATTGAGTCAGTTTGCAAGAAATGTAAAATTCTTTTGAGACAATTTGCATGAATGTGAAATCCTTTTGAGTCAATTTGCATGAAATATCAAATGATTTTGAGTCAATGTGCATGAAATGTCAAATCCTTTTGAGACAATTTGCATGAAATATCAAATCTTATTTTCTGGGAAAATAAGTAAAATCATCACAAAAAAATACCTATATAATTTTGACCCCTTTAAACCCCGCTTTTATAAAGTAAAGCTGGGGTTTACAGGGGTATACATTATTTTTTGTATTTCTGCTCAAAGCATAGATTTTAGGTACTCATTAGAACTGCCTCAGTGAGGCGGTTCTAACCACAATCTATGTTTTCAGCAGAAATAGAAAAAAATATCAGTTATTTTTATCTGAAAATGTTCAGTTTTTGGATGTGAAATTTTCTTATATTTGAATACGCGTGTTTTCGTAATGATTGTCAATTTCTAGGAAGTAAGACCAATGATGAAGGTGTGTTGGAAAATCTAAAATCTTCCTGCTAGGTACAGCCAACCAATAGACACGTGTTAGTTAGAGGGCAGTCAACTCCTAACTATTTCCTGAGCTGTCATAACCAACAACATGCCTTAGTGCTTGGAAGTACAACTGAATGCACGTGTTAGTTAGAGGGCAGTCAATTCCTAATTATTTCCTGGGCTGTCATAACCAACAACATGCCTTAGTGCTTGGAAGTACAAGTGAACGCAGAAGTTCATATTTTGCCATAATTTTTATCAATATTTGAATTTCTTCTTTTGGGTCTAAAAATAGCATTCAAATACTAAATTAAATACCAACCATTAATGCAGCAGCACTTTTTTAATGTTTCTTTTTATTTATTTACTTTATTTATTTATTTATTTTTTATTTTTTGTATTTTTCATAGAAAATAAGTCTTCACATTTCATGTGAATTGCCTGCAGGCAATTCACATAAAATGTCAAGACATATTTTCTATGAAAAATATATGAAAAAAAAAAAAGACGTGTCCAAAGTACATAAATGCCCCTGCCCTTTGCCCATATGGCGACAACTATTTTCCAAATGCTCAATCTGACCTGTTATATATTTTGACCCCCTAGCCTTACCTAGGGCATGACCCAGGGGCAGCTCTAGTGTAGAGTTGAAGGTTTAGATCTGGGTAAGTAGCAAAGAAATTTCAACTTCCTAGCATAAAAGGAACCAAAGTTATGACTGCCAAGAGAAACATGGACATAAATGTGAATGTAAATTTAAATATAAACATAAACATTTGTTTGACTCTGGTTAAGAATGTGACATACCCAGGTATATTAAACATCATGGGGATACACAATATGCCCCACTGCTGCCTTCGGGAGGCCAGGGCATAACAATGTGAAATAAAAAAAACTAGGAATGTGTCAATATGACACAGATGCCCTCACCCAGGTGCTATCTTCACCCAGAAACAAGCATTTTGCAAAAAATGAAGTTCAAAAAGGATCATAACTCCCATAATAAATGGCAGATTTTACTCTAAATTGAATATGACCTATCTTTTATGCTTATATACCTGTGTATAAAATATGAGTCCAATACACTAATCTTTTAAAAAGATATCGAATGGAAACCATTTTTCAAAGTTGAAAAAGGGCCATAACTCCATTCATAATTGGTGGACTTTACCCTTAATCGAACTTGACCTATATTTTATTATTGCATACCTGTGTATAAAATATGAATCCAATACACTAATTTTTCAAAAGATATCAAACGTAAACCATTTATTGAAGTTGAAAAAGGGCCATAACTCCCATAATATTTTGGTGGATTTTACCCTAAATCAAACTTGACCTATATTTTGTGATTATATACCTGTGTACAAAATATGAATCCAATACACTGATCTTTTCAAAAGATATTGAATGGAAACCATTTTTCGTACGTAGGGACGGACAGCGATACTATATCCCCCCACCCCATTTGAAAATGGCATGGGCATAAAAAAAAAAAATAGACCAGGACAGCATAGCTTGCCTATATTGCACTTTGCAAATAAAATGAAAAAAAAAAAAAAAAAAAAAGAATTATGCGGGAGTCAACATGGCTCCTGCATTGAACACTTTTCAAGATATAAGACAAAATCAGAGGGCCATAAAAACTCGAGATATAAGGCAAATTTACTGGACTTTGAAACATGGGTCATATAGACCTTTACTTCATGACCTACAAGTCAATGTCACAAGGTTGACCAATGACTGACCAAGTATCATCTGAGTTGTTTTCATAACAGAAAAGTAGAAAAAACTCATTTTTTACAGGTGTCCTAGATTTTGACCGATAGCTCCATTCTGGGGCAAAGACCCTGGGGTCTATGCCATAGAATAAAAACCAATCCTCCAAGGTAAATATGGTCCAAATATGAAAGCTTTTTAATAAGAGTTGTTGAGATATGAACTTTAGAAAAACTTGAACATACTAGACATATGTCCAAAGTACACAAATTAGCCCACCCTTTGGACCCCTGGCCCCACACCAGGGCAAGGCCCAAAAGCAACCCTAGCATAGGGTTGATGGTTTAGGTCTGGCAAAGTAGCATATCAAATTTCAAGTTCCCAGCAAAAAAGGAACCCAAGTTATGACCTCCAAGAGAAACGTGAACGTAAACATCAATGTAAACTTAAACATATGTTAGACCCTGGTTACAAACTTGACATACACTATCTGCCCAACTCTTACCTTCGGCAGGTGGAAGCATTAAAATAGAAGTTTTGCTTGGCATTTTAACCTTTGTCCTGCTGAATAAATTAAGAAGCCACACCCACTTCTAATTTTCAGCCAATTACTTGATCAAGGTCATTGATATAAATTCATATACTTAATGGCAAACAGTGCAGATCCAGATCAGTTGACTTCTTCAGAAGCCAACTGATCTGGATCTACAGTTTGCAAAGACAGAGTATATCCGGGTTCAGCAGGACAAGAGTAGAGAGTTAAGGTTGCAGGTCCTGACTTCCAAGCATCAATATTTAAAAGTCCCACAACACTTTTTGGGAGTATCCCGGACTTCCCTTAATGCAAGTTGGAAGGGCTAATCACTTGGCCACCCAAATGCTTAAAAAAGATGTCTGTAGGCATAATAGAAACAGCAAAGGTCCAAATCAGGCTGTGCAGTTGTCATAACTCCAGATAAGACATTTTGTTTTCAATAGAGCATGACCATTTGAATGAATTCTCAAGCTCCTTAGACTGAAGGCTCCACATGAAATTTGGTGAAAATTAGCCAAACATTTTAGAAGTGGTTGATTTCATACATGTACAAGTACAGCAGATAACAGTGACTCCTTTAAGAATCTCTTTACTGTCTATATATGTCTTGTTGACACCTTTTCACTCAGCACTGCCAATAATACAGAATCATCTCAGACACAACAGAGAGCTATTGTGATCCAGCTGTCTGTCAGGCCAAAAGTTATTTTAATCCATTTGTCTATCAGACACTATTCAATTAGTAAGCCTGTCAAACAGGGAATGACACTAGGCTCAAGGTAAAATGACAATTTAGACCTACCGTACTTACCTAAATTATGAAAAGAGCAAACAGGGCAGACCCAGATCAAACTAACTGCTCCTAAAGGAGCAGTTTGATCAGGGTCTACACTGTTTGCCATCCCCACAAAGATGGCTTTATTTTGGGCAAGGAGACAATTAGGTAAAATATCAGAAAATTTCAAAATGTTGTCTGCTGAAATTTTTTACCCAGCATGCCTAGCGTGATGGGAACTTGATACGTCTGATAGATTTTTCCACCATTTTTTTTGCAAGGTAGACATCTTTTGTTACTTACTGATTGCTCGCCTGCATTGCACAGTCTTACTCCCTTCTGAATAGGTGTCCACTCTAAAAGAAAAGAATTAGCTCCCAGTGTGGGCAAAGATTTTCTTTTTTTTTCGGAATAGACCCTTTTTTCAGAATGGAGCAAAGAAAAAAAAAACAAAAAAAAAACACCAAAAAACCTGAAAGCATTGCCTCCCTTGAAAGTGGATTGTTTCCCATCAAATTTTAAGGCATGCATGGTAAGAAATCTGATTACAGTAAATCTCCTAAATTTCAAACACTTTATTCCATACTTTTTTTGCTTAAGGTTTGCTTTTTACGCAATCGTTTCTTAAAATCCTAAGTAGAATGACAGTGTAGACCCTGGGTCTGCACTGTTTGCATATGACATTTTGTCAGAGACTTAGGTGTTTGTAATTTTAGAACATTTACCAAATTTAGGGTAAATAAGTAAAATACAGTCCATAAATGAACCTTTTATCATAACTGCCTACCATATTTACCATATGGAATTAGACAGACATGCCTGAGCAAACAGTGTAGACTTGTATGGGTCAATTTATGTATGCAGTAAACCCCTTTTTAAATGTTTCATATTCCGCTTAATTGGAGCTCCATGTTATTTTCTTGGATTGACTATAAAAGTTTATCAGCATCTGATGTAAATTATTCCCATTTAACTTCTACTATCATTTTTATCCTAAATGGTTGGACACCCTAACTCCTTCCCATACTTGTCCTAAAATTTCAACAAATCCATCTGACTTACATAGGTCTAGATAAGAGTGGGTATCTGACTTACATAGGTCTAAAGAGTGGGTAACAGGTTAATATTTTTCTTATTTCTCCATGAAAACATATGTTTTGGTACTCATTAGAAGTGCCTCAGTGAGGCACTTCTAATAAGTACCATAACATATGGTTTCGTGGGGAAATAAGAAAAATATCAATACCTTTGGATTGAAAAAAAAAGGGCCTTAACTAGAACTATGTCACACTATCTGTTGATGTATCTAAAAACTGCTCAATGAGTGGCAAACAGTGTAGACCCTGATCTAATACTGCATTCTGTGACATCTGATCAGGGTTTACACCTGACAGTCCAAATACTTAGGGTAAATGCGGCAACCAGTGCTATGGAGTGCAAATAGCAATTCATTTTCCACAGACTACAATATAAATATTTTAGGCAATAAATCATATTTCTTGCAAGTTCACACCATTCAAGTCCAGATTGTTCAAACTGAAATACTCATATGTCAAACCAGCAAAGAAAAACAGGCCCTCATGTTGCACTTTGGACAGCTGCTAAAAAGCAAAACAAACAAATCAATCAAAAATTTACACAGTTTGGAATTAAAATGCAAATTTTCTGCACTATTTTCATTTTTGGTTTTCAACTGCTGTATAACAAATAAACAGGCCATGCCATACAAAACATGTCTTCAGACATATGTGGACAGAGAAGGCCCAGATCAGCCTGCACATCCGTACAGTCTGATCAGGGCCTTCATTGTTCCCTAACAAAATCATTGGATACCACAGAAAGTATAAATGGAGAGCAAAGGCCTGGAAGATACTTTGCCATTGCCAAGGATGATCTGAATCTGTGGCTTTTGTGCATGTTTGAAGCCACTTTTTTGGCTTGACATGACCCAAATTTTTTACAGCAATAGTGCACTAAAATCTTGATTTCAGCCAATGGGAGAAGCCAATGTTTCTTTATGATGTAAATTGTGGTGCCAAATTTTTGTGTAGACAAAAACTCACGATGTAATTGATTTGTTTGAGTAGAGTTAACAATATTGCAGTCATGTCAAGCCAGGAGAAGGAAAATAATTGGTACACTGCGCAATCAAAGCACTAACAGCACTGCTGAGTTGATTGTCTCTGAGTGTAGGCTGAGAAGATGGTCCTGAATTGGTACTTAACCCTTGTCCTGCTGAATAGATTAAGATGCCACACCCACTTTTAATTTTCAGCCAATCAGATAACTTGCTCCGGATTATTGCTATAAATTTACATACTTAATGGCAAACAGTGCAGATCCAGATCAGTTGGCTTCTTCAGAAGCCAACTGATCTGGATCTACACTGTTTGTAAAGGCAGGGTATATCCAGGTTCAGCAGGACAAAGGTTAAGACTGTTTCATTTAACTCATAACTTCCTGTAATTTAAACAAACAGTGCAGACCCTGTTCAGAGGGACTGATCTGGGTCTGCATTATTTCCCAATGTCCCAGCACTAAGCCCAGTCCAGATTTTACAGATAGCCCCCTTTTACAAAGCACTCTGACGTCACATCAACAAGAATAGTGTGGCTATAAATAACCATTACCTGGATTTCATACAAATGCTATTTGCGTGGATCAACTTTATTGGTCAGGGACAGTCATATGGACAACAGCAATATAACTAAGGTTCTTTAATCATTTTGGGTCAGTTGATATTTGGTCGACCCAACTTTCAGTTTGGGAACAGAGGTCAGTTCTGAGACAAGAGGTTGTGGGTTTCATATCGTAAACAATTGGTTGGTCAGTCTAACGCATGGTTGATTTCAATGGTTAATGATAATCACATGGACAATAACCTTAAGGAAGTTTGGTGTATGTATACTTTGGGCGATTGTGAACAATCGACCCAAAAAACTGAATGAATGAAAGAAGCGGATTTTTTAGGCAAATGAGTCACATAGACTGCAGCGCCTATACAAAAACTGTCTGACTATGTTTGTGTTTATCCAATTTTTAACAATCAAATGTCCTTCAAACACCTCATAATATGTGTGACCAAAGCCCTGTTTAGGCAAGCTGCCTTTCTGTATAATGTTGCTAAAACTATCCCATAAGAATGCCAAATTGACACAAAATATATCTGTCAATAAGAACATTTTTGCTTCTGGAGCCAACTAATTGGGATCTGCATTGTTTGTCATTTAGTGAATATGCATCAACAACCTGGACCAAGTAATATGACTGGCTAACAATTAGAAGTGGGCGTGGCATCTTAATTCATTCAGCAGGACAAAGGTTGACATCACTTTCAACAATCTTTCAGTCAGTCAGGTGTTGGTGGGAAATGATGTATCTTTATAGTGACACCTCACTGTGGTATCTTGGAGACAACTTTTTGCACAAAATGTAAAAACCTGTTTTCTGGGAAAAATATTTTAATATGTCCTTCTGCTGAAAATTTTACCCAGAGTACTAACTGTTTAGCGAAGTGTCTGAATTTTTGTTGTCTTTATCAATTCTCTTAAAATTCCCACATTCTGTCAGTCCTAGCTGCAAGGAATGTCTGAATTCTGTTTGTCTTCATTGCCTGTTTACAATTAAATGTCTATCAAACATCCCACAATAGGTTGTGTCTTTGACTCATCACGAAAACATACATATATCATTTTGACCCCCTTAAACCCCACTTTTATATAGTAAAACTGGGGTTTACAGGGGTATACATTATTTTTCTTATTTCTGCTCAAAACATAGATTGTGGGTACCAGTTAGAACCGCCTCATCGAGGCCGTTCTAACGAGCACCCACAATTTATGTTTTGAGCAGACATATGAAAAATATCAGAATTTTTTTATCTGAAAATTTACATTTTTTGGTGGTAAAATTTTCATTATATATAAATAGGCTTGATTTTGTAATGTGGTGAAGAAAGCCCTGTTAAACTATACCAAGCTCTTGGCAGATTCAGCAGATAATAAACTAGTGATATTTCTTCTTTTTTCTTTTTTTTTACTGAAAAATAGTATTTTCTGAGAAAAATAAGGAAAATATTTCAAAATGTCATCGGCTGAAATGTTTTATCCTGCATGCTAAGCATTAAAGCACAATGCATTTTCCTGCATGATTCCCACAAGATTCAGAGTGCTAAATTGATATAAAATACATCTGTAAGTAAGTACATTTACACTGGTAAATACAGTATTCTACCTAAAGTCGAACCTCAATGGCTCGAACATCTTTAAGACCATGGAAATTTGTTCGAGACATGGGTAGTTCGAGCCACTGAGGGTTAATCATGGCACAAGTTCAGGAAGCAAACAGCGATAATTTAGGGAAATCTTTTCGATTTTCTACACAACGATGGTATGCTGAGTGTACTCATTAGAATTGCCTTGATGAGGCAATTCTAATGCATACATACAACATACAATTCTATGACAAAATAAGAAAAAAATCCCTAAATATTTGTTTTCTTGAGCTATTGGAAGGATTTTGTAGGGACTGAAAAAAGAGTTCGAATCATCCAGGGTAAACGAGCCATCCGGGTTCGAGTCATTGAGGTTATACTGTAATTACTACACTGTGCGCTTAGGTTTTTCAAAATTACTGCCTTGATGAGGCAATTCTAATGCGTACATACAACATACAATTCTATGACAAAATAAGAAAAAAATCCCTAAATATTTGTTTCTTGAGCTATTGGAAGGATTTTGTAGGGACTGAAAAAAGAGTTCGAATCATCCAGGATAAACCAGCCATCCGGGTTCGAGTCATTGAGGTTATACTGTAATTACTACACTGTGCGCTTAGGTTTTTCAAAATTACTGGGAAAACGTGGTAAAATATGACCCTGCCTACTAAGGATACCCTAAAAAACAAATATCAGCAAAGGCCTTATTTGTTGATGTTTATGCAATTTCTTTGTGATTTTCTTTATTAAAACATATGTTGTGGCTACTCATTTGAATTGCATGGACAAGTCAATGCAATTCAAATGAGTACACACCTTTATAAGGAAGTAGACAAAAAGTACACTGGATGTAATTTGAAAATTACTGAATTGCTTGACTGTGTGCTTATAGGGGTATGTGCGGAAATTAGGTCAAATATGTTAAGTACATTTTCTGTCAAAGAAAAGGCTGATTGTGTGTTTCTTTGTTTCAGTTAACATCACTGTCAACAAATTTTCTGTCATATTGTGATGGTGTCTGGATGTGATGGCAGGAACTGATGCCCTTTTATAGTGCCACCTCACTGCAATATCATGCCCCAGACAAAGACAAAGATTTCTGACAATGATTGTTTGTTTGAACTGAGATTTAATTAACTTCACAGTCAACAATCTTCAGTCATCTTGTTATGGTGTCTGGATGTACAGAAGGGAAATGCCCTTTTATATGTTAATGTGACACCACGACCAGTCACATTACACTGACACCAGGGAAACCAGTCCTATCTCCTCCTTCTAATGTTGAGTGCCAAGCCAAAGAGCAATCAGAACCAATCTTATAAAGTCTTAGTTAACCCTTGTCATTCTGATTAAATTAAGCTGTCACACCCATTTCTTACTTGTCAGCCAATCAGATTACTTGATTCAGTTTGTTGGATACATATTCACTTACTAAATGATAACCAGTGCAGGTCCAGATCAGTTGGCTCCTGAAGTAGCCAACCGATCTGGAGCTACACTGTTTGCAAAAGCAGGGCATATATGGGTTCAGCAGGACTAGTGTAAATACCAAGCTGGGAAGTGAACCAAAATCTTACTGATCTGAAGGCAGAGGTGCCATCAACCAAGCAAAAAAAGGAGGTAAATCTGGCATATAAGTCCAATTATTGCATAAAAAGCAGTGTCGCACATTATTAACAGCCGTGCATTAACCGGCGAAAAACCGTGTATTAACAAGGCAATTCATGCGCTGTTAATGCACGGCTACGCAACTTTCAATATGCTCGTACCGGGGCCACAGAATTGCTGCCGTCTCAAGATGTGTACTGCCCTATCCCAGAACGAACATAGTCCATGGAAATAGCGTTTGCACGACATCGGTGAAAAGGCGAAACAAAATAGTGCAAGAAATAACGCGAAATGTAGCAAATGTTTTCAGTTTTTATGTAATAATAATAATCGAACATGGTTTTTCAATGCATTAACATTTGCCAGGTCCCTTGGGAGGTGTTGAAAACCGCGGCCTTCGGCCTCGGTTTTCAACAGCTCCCACAGGACCTGGCGAATGTTAATGCATGAAAAACCATGTTTAATCCCTATATTGACTCCTATTATCTCAAACTCCAAGGGACCAGAAGTTGTGGTTTGTGACAACAGTAGTTTGAGATAAAAGAAGAGATAATGTAACGAATATCCTATTTATCATATGTATTTGTACAGACAGGCCTGATCAAACAGTATAGACCCAGATAAGATGCTGCAGAACACATTAGGGCCTACATTGTTTGCCACTCCTACAGCAACTTTCAGACACAACATCAGGTAGTAAATTGTACTTGTTCAAATTTTAGAACATGTATTCGGACAGACAGGCCTGGGCAAACAGTGTAGACCCAGATGAGATGCCATAGAAAGCAGCATCTCATCAGGGTCTACATTTTTTGCCACTTATCCAGCAATTTTTAGACACAACATCGTGTAGTAAATTGTACATGTTCAAATTTTAGAATAAGTATGGTAAGGAGCTGAGGTGTCTGAATACTTAGCGTAAATATGGTATATAGAAAGCTAAACCAATAGTGTCCTTTATTTAACTTGAGTTAAGCATTAGTTTAAGATGTCAGTGTTTGCGATAATGAGAGTCAACTGTAATTTGTATTTTATGTTAAGGGTACTGGATCTACTTGGTAGATTTTTCACCATTTTTTTTTTTTACAAGGGAGACAAATTTTGTGACTTCCTGTTTGCTTCCCGCATACAAAGCCCCTTATTAATAAAAGGGATCTACTCCAATAGGAAAGAATTTTCTCTACATACCCCAGTTTTCCATATTTGTTAACCCTTGTCCTGATGAATAAAGTAAGATGCCATTTCTAATTTTCAGCCAATTAGACTACTTGATTCAATTGTTGATATAAATTCACATACTTAATGGCAAACAGTGCAGATCCAGATGAGTTGGCTTCTCCAGAAGCCAACTGATCTGGATCTACACTGTTTGCAAAGGCAGCGTATATCCAGGTTCAGTAGGACTAGTGTTAATATAATAGTTGTTTAAATTTTATGACAAGTATGGTAAAGAGTTAGGGTGCCCCAAATAAGTAAATAAGATAGCTGGAAAATGCTAACACACAGACACTTACCAAAAGGAAGTCCATGGACATCTATTCCTCTTGCAGCAACATCTGTACAGATCAGAAATCGTACTTTTCCATCCTTAAAAATAAAATAATATAAATAATATAAATGTTTTTTTCTTTTTTTTTTTTTTTCTTTTTTTTTCTCAAAAAAAAAAAACAACAACAAAAAAGAGGACCATGATGGTCCTATATCCCTCACCTGAGCAAACAGCTTTGCATACTTACTGTTGAAGTTTCAGCCAAGTTCACGGCTCTAAGAGTTTTTATAAATTTTATAGCCCTGCTCCCCAGCCGCCATGATTTTTTTCATGTATCATGATGGCTTGAACTGAGCCTTGAAAGAGGATCACCAAAGGAACAATTCTGCCTTTATATTGAAATTGGTCCAGTGGTTTCTGACAAAAAGATTTTTAAAGTGTTTTATATAGCTATATAGGGAAAATAAGCCCCACCCCCTAATGGCCATTTTTTTTGACGAATCATGACAGCTTGAACAAACTTGGTAGAGGGTCACCAAAGGAACATTCCTGCCTAGTGAAATCAGTCCAGTGGTTTCTGACAAGAAGATTTTTAAAGTTTTCTATTTAGATATATAGGGAAAATAAGCCCCACTCCTAGCAGCCATGTTGTTTGACGAATAGTGATTGCTTGAACAATCTTGGTAGAGGGTCACCAAAGCAACATTCCTGCCAAGTAATATTGAAATCAGTCAGGTGGTTTCTGATAAGAAGAATTTTAAAGTTTTCTATATAGATATATATGGAAAATAAGCCCGCCCCCTGGTGGCCACGTTTTTTGACATATCATGAGGGCTTGAACAGTCTTGGTAGAAGGTCACCAAAGCAACATTCCTGCCAAGTTTCATTGAACTCGATCCAACGGTTTCTTATGAGAAGATTTTTAAAGTTTTCTATATAGATATATAGGTAAAATATACCCCGCCCTCTAGCGGCCATGTTTTTTGACGAATCATGACGGCTTGAACAATCTGGGTGAAGGGTCACCAAAGAAACATTCCTGCCAAGTTATATTGAAATCGGTCCATTGATTTCTGACAAGAATTTTTCTAAATAGATATATAGGGAAAATAAGCCCTGCTCCCAGGCGGCCATGTTTTTTGACGAATCATGATAACTTGAACAATCTTGGCAATTAGCGAGTTGCCCAGTTTCAAACTTGACCTAGAAATCATCAAGACAAACATTTTAAGCAAGATTCATGATGACTGCTTAAACAAGTCACCCCGATGCTTCCTAGCAAGTTTAGAGTCAATTGGCCTTTCGGTTCAGGAGAAGAAGCAAAAAATAGATTTTCAAGATGGCTGTCATGGTGGCCATCTTGGATTTCCGATTGGAATGATTTTAGCTATTTTTGATCTATAAGTCACCCCAATGCTACGATTTTAGCTATTTTTGATCTACAAGTCACCCTGATGCTTCCTAGCAAGTTTGGAGTCAACTGGCCTTTCGGTTCAGGAGAAGAAGTGAAAAATAGATTTTCAAGATGGCGGCCATACAATTTTAGCTATTTTTGATCCACAAGTCACCCTGATGCTCCCTACCAAGTATCAAGTCAATTGGCCCAGGGGTGTAGGAGGAGTGCGCTTTTAAAGTAATTGTTGACGCTGCACAACGGAGGACGGACGAGGCACGACGGACAACGGACATTGACTGACCACAATAGCTCACCATGAGCACTTCCTGCTCAGGTGAGCTAAAAAGGTATTAGATTCTCAGTCACGTTTTTCAAACAAGAGGCCCACGGGCCACGGTTCACTCACCTGAGTGACAAAGCAACTGCAGACATGCAGATGTTCCCAATAATATATGCAAAGATTCAGCCATAAGGCATCCTCGGTTTTGGAGAATAAGATTTTTAAATGTTTTTTTCCATACAAATGCATAGGGAAGCAAACTTGTACGACCATTATTTTAGCAACTTTGGTAGACCCCCTGTCCCCGATGATTTAAGCAAAGATTCAGCCCCAAGGCGTCCTCGGTTCTGGAGAGAAGATTTTTAAAGGTTTTTACCATATATGGGCATGGCGGCCATTTTGGTCAATGAACCGCGACCATTTTAGCAATCTTTCATTCCTCCAACCTAAGGAGGCACCATATGAAATTTGTGCAAAATTGGCCCAGAGGCTCCAGAGAAGAAGTCGTTTGAAATTCTGAATACTTTTCCCATACAAATGCATAAGGAAGCAAAATTGACCTCACGATAAAAGGTCAAATGTCAATGTACGACCATTATTTTAGCAACTTTGGTAGAACTCCAGTTTCCGATGATATATGTAAAGATTCAGCCACAAGGCATCCTCGGTTTTGGAAAACAAGATTTTTAAAGGTTTTTCCCATACAAATGCATAGGGAAGCAAACTTGACCTTGCCTTAAAAAGGTCATATGTCAATATACAACATTTATTTTAGCAATTTTGGTAGATCTCCCGTCCCCAATGACTTATGCAAAGATTCAGCCCCAAGGCATCCTCGGTTCTGGAGAGGAAGATTTTTAAAGGTTTTTACCATATTTGGGCATGGCGGCCATCTTGGTCAACTAACTGCGACCATTTTAGCAATCTTTCATTCCCCCAACCTAAGGAGGCTCCATATGAAATTTGAGCAAAATTGGCCCAGAGGCTCCAGAGAAGAAGTTGTTTGAAATTCTGAACATTTTTCCCATACAAATGCATAAGGAAGAAAAATTGACCTTACCGTAAAAAGGTCAAATGTCAATGTACGACCATTATTTTAGCAACTTTGGTAGCCCTTCAGTTTCCGATGATATATGTAAAGGTTCAGCCATAAGGCATCCTAGGTTTTGGAGAACAAGATGTTTAAAGGTTTTTCCCATACAAATGCATAGGGAAGCAAACTTGACCTTGCCGTAAAAAAAGGTCAAATGTCAATATACGACATTTATTTTAGCAATTTTGGTAGACCTCCCGTCCCCGATGACTTATGCAAAGATTCAGCCCCAAGGCATCCTCGGTTCTGGAGAAGAAGATTTTTAAAGGTTTTTACCATATATGGGCATGGCGGCCATCTTGGTCAATGGACCGCGACCATTTTAGCAATTTTTCGTTCCCCCAACCTAAGGAGGCTCTATATGAAATTTGAGCAAAATTGGCTCAGGGGCTTCAGAGGAGAAGTCGTTTGAAAATGTTAACGGACGGACGCACGCACGGATGCACGTACGGACGCATGGACGGACGACGGACGAAAAGTGATCACAATAGCTCATCCTGAGCATAACTCAGGGGAGCTAAAAATAGATGCGTGCCGGCGGCTTTTTTTTTTTTTACTTTTATTTTCCAGTTGGGTACATTCTTAGACATTTGGGTATTTGGGTGTTTGGCCAAACAAAATGGCGACCGGAAGTATCTAAAATCTATCTATCTGCAAGTTTAAACATCATTAACAGATTGTAATTTACTGATTTTCTTTGCAAGTAAGTAAGAATGCCATATGTTTATGGTCTAGATTGCAATTTGGTTAGAAATGATTCTCAGAAAAATCGAGTAAAATCCAGTATCACATATTTTCATGGGTCGAAAAAAAACTTTCCACTGAAAAAAATCATATATGCGGGACCATTTGGACAGATGTGGTGGTGTCTGAGAATCTACTTTTTTTTTTTGGCCTTACACACTTAATTTTGAAGTTTCACACAAGTAGATTGCTTTAAGATTTTTCTATAAATTTTATATTCAAGAAAGACATGATGATCTCAAACTAATGACCCCAAGATTTATATATTCAACAATCTTGGTATAAGTCCACTACATAAAGCTGCATACTGGGACTTCTGGTTTCAGACAAGAAGAATTTTGAACTTTTCCCTATATTAGTCTTTCTAAAATTAGTAACCCCAGGGCAGGGCCATTTTTGGCCCCCAAGACTACAATTTGAACAAGAGGTGTCCTGGATTTTGAATCCTAGCCCCACCCCAGGGCATGAACCCAGGGGCCGATACCTATGGACACTTAGATGACCCTTTCAGGCACCCATGTTGCGAATATGAATGCTTGTTGACAACTGACTACTAAGATATAGCATATGAAAAACCTAAACACAGCAACAGAGCATTTTACAAAGGTGTCCTAGATTTTGACTCCAAGCCCCACCCTGGGGCATGAACCCAGGAGTCTGTTCTCATGGAATTGCAGAAGACCCTCCCAAGCACCAATGTTTCAAATATGAATGCTTTGTGTTGAGTGACTGAAGAGATTTAAGCATTTGAAAAACTTTACGGCAGTATGACGGGAATGGTAACGGGAACGCGGACAACAGGGGCGACTACAATAGCTCTCCTTTGTACAGGCAAGCTAACAAAAGGACCAAATGGCCCTAAATCACTCACCTGAGTTTCACTTTCTCATTGATCAAAGTGTATGAGTAATGGTAATTTAGCTATAAGGGAGTAGCTTGATTGATTGATTGATTGCGTTTGGGTTTAATGACATATCAACCCTTGTGGGTCATTTTGTATCATCTCCCACAGAAAGGGAGAGGAGAGATAGAAAAGATAGTAGAGGAGATGAAATCTGGCATAGAAAGAAAATGAAAAAAAAAAATGTCATACTGGATGACACCAGCAACAAAATTGTCAATCTCAACACCTCTTAAGGAACACATTCAGTGATGCAGCACCAGTTTTGTTGTCCTGAATGGAAATGGTCAGTTAGATGATCTAAAATGAAGTAACAATGTAAAAAGACATCTCCTATCTTTCAAATGGTAACATTTTTCCAATCTCAAAATATGTTTGATTTTTTTACTTGGTTGTTTCAACCAATTGCTGCAATGTGCAGCTAGCTGATCGCCCATGTACAGTTTCAGCACCTTCTGATTTTGCAAACTGTACAGTATAACACATTGAAGAGAGCAATCAGGAAACTAAAAAGTATTAAAATGGGCAATATTTTATCCCCCCCCCCCCCCCCCCCACACACACACACACACAAAAACTAATTATTCAGCCAAGTTTCAGCCTACAAGGAAAATATGAATTTCAATGTGTGTGACTCACGGGTATATACACATCAAATAAAGTCCACAAAAACAAAATTCATATAAAACATATTTTCAATACCTTAAATTTTTGCAGATTTGCTTTTCTCTCTTGAGGCTTTCTGTCACCATGGAGACATACACAGCTCAGCTGCCCTGAAATATAATGTGCCTTTTAACACTTTGCTCCCTGAGTTTTTTAACAGAAGACATTTTAACCCTACTTAAAGCACTAATCACAACTGCAGCAGACAACATATTTATTTCATTTTTTCTTTTTTTTTTTTTTTTACAAACAGTAAGGCTTGACATTTCATGTGAATTGTCAGCCTAGATGATTCAGATGAAATGCCAATGCCAAGTCTTAATGTCTCTGAAAAAAATGCAAAAAAAAAAAAAAATTAGAAAATTGTCTGCAACAATTTTGTTTAGTGCTTTAAGGGTTAAGGAAAACTGATAAATCACAAAGGAAAGCATTCTTAATTGAAAGTTTTTGCTTCCCTATTTAAAGGGAGATAACTCTAATAAAAATGAACTGGCTCCCTTGAATATAATGGGGTTACTCTTAAAGGAAAGAACGCGCCCAGGAATTGGGTGGTAATTTGGGGAACAGGAATGTGGGGGAGGGGTTAAATCTTTCCTTTAAGGGGTGTTAATTCTTTCCTTCTGGGAAGAGTGATTGCCCTTGGATTGGTAAATGTTTTCCTTAAAAAAATGTTTTAGATAAGTCTGGATTAGAGAGTATCCAGATAAATATTTTTCTTATTTTTCAATGAAAACATACGATGCACAAATGCACAAAAAGGGCCCTTATGAATTTTGCTGACATTGTAGGTCCAGATCACGATGCACATCTGTGCAATCTAATCTGGGCATTTTCTGTTTGTCAACATATGCTACAGTATCCCCTAATTCTATGAAAGGGCCCTTTTTGTGCATTTAGCATCATATGTTGTGGGTATTAGTTAGAAGCCTCTTAGCAAGGCGCTTCAGATGAATATCCACAACATAGATCAATAAGAAAACTACTGATACATTTTGGTTCTGAAGCTACGTTTTATGACCTTTTATTTCCAGGAAGCATAATATGGCATTTCTTTTTTTAATAGTTGTCTAATTTGTCGTCTGCTTGTGATTTTAAAAGTCATTTTTGCAAACAGTGTAGACCCAGATCAGACTGCTCCTCTAGGAGCAGTCTGATCTGGGTCCACACTGTTTGCCTGTATGCAAAAATAGGTTTGAAAAGTTTGCAAGAGTATTCATCAGACGACATAAACAGACGGCATTTTCAGATGCAAGTTTTCTTGGCACTTTAAGGGTTAACTCTGAAAGTGCTAATCACAACTGCAGCCAAAGGCATTTTGGTTTTTGGAGTGTGTATTTTTTCACAGAAAATAAGGCTGGACATTTCATGTGATCCCAGCAGAAAATTCACAGGAAATGCCAAGTCTTATATTTCTTAAAAAAAATAACAGTAAAATATTTAGACTGTCGTCTGCTCCAATTTTACTTAGTGATTTCAGGGCTAAAAGAAAAATTTAAAAGGATGACTCAAATAAAACACAAAGTCCCACTGCTCATGTGTACTTGTTCCGTGGTGAGGATTAACCTTTACCACTGTGGACAAGTTCAGCAGACAACAAATTAGTGTTACTTTTCTTACTTTTCCCAGAAAACAGGATTTGAAATTTCATGCAAAACATCTCCTTAGGAGACAGTTTGCAAAAACAGTCAAACCATATTTTTTTGGGAATATAAAAAAAACATTTCAAAACTACTACCTAGCATGTTATGCATTTAGAACAATGTCTCTGCTTCAGCAAACCTGAAACAAGAACAGAATATAACCCTCAAACTACAGCAGACAACACTTTAAAATAATTTTTTGTTTTATTTTTCCGAGAAAACCAGAACTGTCAGAGATCTAACTATAGCCCTGCTGCAGCTCTATCAGAGGAGAAATACATATAGTGTTGAAATATTTTGAATTCATCCTTACCAGATAACACCACATGGTAACAACACATGGTAAAACCTATCAAGGGATTTTAATCCATGAGTTATGGGTCCTTGGCCCCGATTCCTATGCTAGCCCTGTTTGGGACCCACATGGAGTAGTAGTCCAGGAAGAATTAGAAAAGGTTCAGAATCATGCAGCTAGGTTTGTGACTGGGTACTACAACTTTGAAACTGGAAGTATGACTAGCATTCTTGAACAGTTAGGGTGGGAGTTTCTTCACAAAAGACGCAAAGGTAGTAAACTCATATTACTATTCAAAGGTCTGAAAGGTAGATAGAGTATACTTGTGACGACCTTCAACCCCCAAATAGGCGCAGGAGGAATCAGCATCCAATGGCATTTCAAGTGCCATATGCTAGAACTGACATTTATAAGAACAGTTTCTTTCCAGACACCATTAAGGATTGGAATGCACTCTCTGCAGCTATATTCTCCTCTGCTGAAAGTTCTGAGGACCCTATCGCTAGATTCACATCACTTGTGAGATCTAGAGACTAGTCTTTACAATCATTGACCCTAATGAATGAATGTCTATTGATGTATCACCAGTAAAATATTCTGATTCTGATCCTGCATACATGATACATCAACCCACTGTCCATGCACTTTTTCAAAGCCCCGTGTGGTGCAAGTTTCATCGAAGTAGGACCACAAACAATATTTGGCAAAATGAATTTTAATTTTTTGAAAACCTACCAAGGGACATAACTCAAAGAGTTATGGACCCTTGGCCCCATGTTTATATGAACTTTGAGCTTTCTACCTTTCATAGTTCCTGAGAAATCTGTTACGAAAATGTTCAAGAATGGCAAAATTTAAAAACCTATCAAGGGACATAACACCAAGAGTTATAGGCCCTTGGCCACCATTCTGCTACTACACCTTCCTTACCTTAGAGACCCAGTGTGGTATATGTTTCATCAAAGTAGGACTACAAACATAAAAGTAATTGAGCAAAATGCATTTTAATTTTTTGAAAACCTACCAAGGGACATAACTCCAAGAGTAAAGGACCCTAGGCATCTATTCCAATACACATGATACATCCAGTCATTGTCCATGTTTATATAAACTTTCAGCTTTCTAGCTTTCATAGTTCCTGAGAAATATTTTATGAAAATTTTCAAGAATGGCAAAATTTGAAAACCTATTAAGGGACATAACTCCAAGAGTTATGGGCCCTTGGCCACTATTCTGCCACTACTTTTTCCTTACCTTAGAGACCAAGTGTGGTATAAGTTTCATCAAAGTAGGACCACAAACATAAAAGTTATTGAGAAACATGCATTTTAATTTTTTGAAAACCTACCTAGGGACATAACTCCAAGAGTAATAGACCCTTGGCCCCTATTCTGGTCAACACGATACATACTGTTATTGTCCATGTTTATATGAACTTTCAGCTTTCATAGTTCCTCAGAAATCTGCTATGAAAATTTTCAAGAATGGCAAAATTTGAAAACTATCAAGGGACATAACTCCAAGAGTTATGGGCCCTTGGCCACCATTCTGCCATTACACCTTCCTTATCTTAGAGACCAAGTGTGGTATAAGTTTCATCGAAGTAGGACCACAAACATAAAAGTTATTGAGCAAAATACATTTTAAGTTTTTGAAAACCTACCAAGGGACATATCTCCTAGAGTTATGGACCCTTGGCCCCTATTCCGGTATACACAATACATCCAGTCATTGTCCATCTTTATACAAACTTTCAGCTTTCTAGCTTTCATAGTTCCTAAGAAATCTGTTATGAAAATTTCCAAGAATAGCAAAATTTGAAAACCTTTCAAGGGAAGAACAAGAGTTATGGGCCCTTGGCCACCATTCTACCACTACATCTTCCTTACCTTAGAGACCAAGTGTGGTATAAGGTTCACTGAAGTAGGACCACAAACATAAAAGTTATTAAGCAAAATGCGGTTTAAATTTTGAAAACCTACCAAGGGACATAACTCCAAGAGTTATGGGCCCTTGGCCACTTTTCTGCAATACATCTTACTTACCTTAGAGACCAAGTGTAGTATAAGTTTCATTGATTTGATTGTGTTGGGGTTTAACGACAGGTCAACCCTTATGGGTCATTTTGTGTCGTCTCCCAGAGAAAGGGAGAAAAGAGACAGAAGAGATAGCAGAAGAGATGAAAGAGAGGGACAGGGAAGAAAGAGGAACAGGAATGAAAGTGAAGAAACAGAAGAAATGAAAACATCACCTCCCTACCCTTACCTGCTACAAGGATAGCAGGCCTTGCCCAACTGTAAGCCAATACCAGCTGGACGCCCCGGTGACATAAGATACATGACACTTTCGCACCACCCGACCACCCCAATAAGTTTCATTGAAGTAGGACCACAAACATAGAAGTTATTAAGCAAAATGCATTTTAATTTTGCAGTCATGGAATGACAGAATCACGGAAGGACATGGCAAATCCAGTATAGCCCCACTTTTTCAAAGCGGGGCTATAATAAGGCATAATATATTTTATGTGAACCATCTGCTAGGCAGGTCTTATGTTCCCTGAAATATAATAATTTTTTTTTCAGAATAACATCTGCTGCAATTTGGTAAAACAAGACTTATGGCCTTGCAGAAAATGTCTGTCAAAACTGGTTTGGCAAGGAAAATTTAGGAACAATTTGCATTAAATGTCAAACCTTTTTTTTTTCCATGTAAATACATGTATATGTACAAGAAACATATTTTAAACCTTGAAGTGTCAATCACAACTGTAGCATACAACACTCCAATTTCTTTTTTGCATTTTTTCAGAGAAAATATAGCTTGACAATTCATATGAAATCACATCTTATTTACTCCGAAAAATAGCAAAACCAAAAAATTAAAAATTTTATTTTAGAATGTGTCTGCTGCAATTCTGCTTAGCACATTAACCCTTGTCCTGCTGAATAAATTAAGATGGCACGCCTACTTCTAATTTTCAGCCAATCAAATTACTTGATCCAGATTGTTGATACAAATTCACATACTTAATGGCAAACAGTGCAGATCCAGGTCAGTTGGCTTCTTCAGAAGCCAACTGATCTGGATCTACGCTGTTTGCAAATGTAGGGTATATCCGGGTTCAGCATGACAAGGGTTAGGGGTTAAAACAAAGCATTGCAGCTCATCATACCAAACTTTATGCAGCTCTAGATGTGTGTTGCTTTTTTGTTTTCTCTGCAAAAAACACAGTTTGTGACATCCATTAGAAGCGCCTCACTGAGCTGCTCCAGATGAGAACCCCAACATATACTTTCATAGAGAAATAAGAAAAATTCAAAGCATTTTTTAACCTTAACCCTTGTCCTGCTGAATAAATTAAGAGGTCATGCCCACTTCTAATTTTCAGCCAATCAGATTAATGATCCAGATAGTTGATATAAATTCACATACTTATTGGCAAACAGTGCAGATCCAGATCAGTTGGCTTCTTCAGAAGCCAACTGATCTGGATCTACACTGTTTGTAAAAGCAGGATATATCCGGGTTCAGCAGGACAAGGGTTAACACTCCATGAGCAGACAACAAAAATTACAATTTTCATATTTTTTTTTCCAGAAAATAGGAGACAGTTTGCATAAAGCCTATTTTCTGGGATAATTTAGAAAAGAATATTCGAAAATGTTGTTTGCTGAAATTTTTACCCAGCATGCACGGTATTAAGGAAACTCCTCTTAGCTAGAGTTACAGGTTTGAATAAAAACCTTCCTCATTACCATCATAAAACACTTTATAGCAGTCCAAGATGCAAATTCTGCAACTTTGAAAAAACCAACTAAGCTACAAATATCACATATCTATGACAACCAGAAATCAGGAATTTAACCTTTAGCACTCTGGGTAAAAATTTCAGCAGACGACATTTTAAATTAATTTTTCTTCTTTTTCCCAGAAAAACAGGTTGACTTTTCATGCAAATTGTCTCCACTGGAGACAATTTGCATGAAATGTCAAATCCTGTTTTCTAGGAAAAATAAGGAAAATATCACCAATTTGCCATGTGCTGAATTAGCCCGTGAGTGGTAAAGGTTAAGGTTAAAGTTCAAAGAAGAAACTTATCAGAAAATCAACCATCCAATGTGCAAAAACGAAGACCAAAATCAGCAAGTACATCCTTGCTATCTTCTTGAAATGTCTGCTGCTTTGCAACAATAATTTTGAAGTTTAAAGATTGTTTATAGCGAAAAGAGAAGACTATTGCCAGGCTGCACGGTATAAAGCTGACTAGCTCTTTACTGTTTACGTGACATAGTCTTGGTATTCCTTCACTGGGCCTTAACCATTTGCATGCTGGGTAAAAATTTCAGCAGACCACATTCAAAAATAGTTTTCATAGTTTTCCTACAAAGCTCTTGTCTTTTAGTGCAAACTGTCTCCTTAGGAGATAACTTGCATGAAATGTTATAAACCCTATTTTCTGGAATAAAATAAGAAAAATAACATCAATTTGTTGTCTGCTGAATTTACCAAGAGGGTGCTAAAGGTTAAATTAAGTTTAATCTTTACAAATGGCAGATATAGATTCCCAGTGCGCAGTCGTAATTTCTGGTTTTGTTCCAATTTTTTTCCCCGAAAGCTCAAATGACAGTTAAATTTTAAATTATCTGACAGAAAAATTAGAACATCCTTATTCAGCCCAGCTTAATTCCTACTATCATTTTTGTCATTAGGGATTACCCTGCTGTTGGCAAAAATCAGCAGACGACAAATTAGCAGTGATATGTGAAAAAGTGTCTCAAGAGTCTCAGGAGCATATGTCAACAATGAAAGCTCGGAACCTGTAAATGGGCATGGCACATTACAAAAACACACCTATTCAAATATATAGAAAATTTCAACTCCAAAAACTGAAAAATTTCAGATATAAAAATTCTGATATTTTTTCATATTTCTGCTCAAAACATAGATTGTGGGTACTTGTTAGAACTGCCTTGGCGAGATGGTTCTAATGAGTACCCACAATCTATGTTTTTGAGCAGATATAAGAAAAATAATGTATACCCCTGTAAACCCCAGTTTTACTATATAAAAGTAGGGTTTAAGGGAGTCAAAATTATATAGGCATGTTTTCGTGACGGGCTTGCAGATTCACACACTGATCTCAGTCTTGCAAGTCCCCATATTGCAACAGAACATATTTTCACAAGGCATGGGGAATAGGGATTAATCCTGAAAGTGGAATTGTAGCATACTACATTGTAAACTTTTTTTTACTATTTTTCACAGAGAATAAGACTTGGCATTTCATATTAATCATCTGCTAGGCAGACAATTCACATGGAATGTCAAGCCTTATTTGATCTGAAATATACAAAATAAATAAATAAATAAAAATATTGTCTGCTGCAGTTGTGATTAGCACTTTAAGGGTTTATAATTTTCATCAATGAAAATTCTAGGGTATACTTGACTGGACCTTCACAAAAAAGAAAAGATGGCAGCTGGTTTTCTCCACCTGTCATTGCTGGCTTGAGTAGGCATGGTATTTTTTCTGTCCCATATTTTAAGCTGTTTGAAAGAGTGGGAAATGGCTTTTAAAATGTATGGTGAAATTTCGTGGGGGTGCTTATCTTTTTTTCAGGTGTATATTATAGGAGCAGTTCCATGAGAAAAGGTATCTTTGGGGCAGTATACAAACAGTTGTTCAAAACTAACAATGGCATTAGTTAACGTATCATTAAAACTTTGATCATTAAATATGGCGTATATGCTAATATTTTTGCTGAAAAAATCTGAGTAGCTTTTGCATTTGCAAAAGCTACTCACATTTTTTCAGCAAAAATAACTGTGAATTAGATATCATACTTACTAGAACAGTTAACATTTTGACCACTAATGAGCTTGTTAGGCTAACGATGCTTTGAACAACTGGTCCCTGATTATTTAGTATAACCAGGGATTTTTTCTTGCCCAAATTTGGGGACAAATATGGTACCTTTCCTATGGCAAAAATAGGTATTTTTCCTCATTTGTGTGCATGAAGTTGCTTGTAAAGTAAAGAAAATATCCTACAAAATATAAACCCAAGTGGGAGATAGAATTTCCCTGGATGACTAAAAGTGAGAAAGATGTATATTTTGCCTATTGTAAGGTTTGTCAAAGACATTTTAGCATGTCACATGCAGAAAGAAATGATGTTTTGAAGCATAATGATTCCGACATCAAAAGTGAATTAACATTACAAAAACACGCCTATACAATTTTGACCCCCTTAAACCCCACTTTCATACAGTAAAACTGGGGTTTACAGGGGTATACATCATTTTTCTTATTTCTGCTCAAAAACATAGATTGTGGGTACTCATTAGAACTGCCTCAGTGAGGTTCTCTTTCAAAACATGTGGCCATGTGTACAGCTCTTGTGTGCGGAGCGCAATGCTCCATGCCAGCGAGACTTGGCCATTGACAAAGCAGAACCTCCAGCGTCTGCAGCAAAATGACAGGGCAATGATCAGACAGATCTGCAATGTCAGGCCGCAAGCCAGCTATCTGGAAGGGGGCCCACTGATGTGGATGTTGCCCCTGTACCTGCACGTTATCAAAAATCCGATTATATATATTATATATATCAAGAAATATGAAAAATATCAGAATTTTTATCTAAAAAAAAACTTTCAGTTTTTGGTGATGAAATTTTCAATATATCTGAATAAGCGTGTTTTCGTAATGATGAAGCGGTCAAGACTAAAATCTGTTGCAGCTTTTGTCACGACAAAATCTGGCAAGGATATGATCAGGGTAGAAATGACTTTCAGTAATTTAGCTGCTGAAGAGAATGTACCATTTTTTATTGACAGATCACTCACAAAACCATACAAACTGATGTTCCCAGACTGTAAGACTTTTATCCCCACACTTTAGAGATGGGGATATTGTGAACTCCTCCCTCCGTCTGTCTATCCGTCACACTATCTCCTAAATCACTGGGTGAACTCTAACCAAACTGGCTACATGACTTCCCCTTGTGGTAAGAGTGTGCAAAGCAACATTAGCATGGAGCATGGGGATTTTGTAATGGTGTACCATCAACTGCGCAATCAAAAATAAAGTTGAAAAAGGACCCGTGTATAAAATATGAATCCAATACACTAATCTTTTCAAAAGATATCAAATGAAAACCATTTTCGTACATATGGACAGGACGATGAAGTTGAATAAAAGCACCGCAAGCATAATATCCTGCCATAGCAATTATTTATTAATTTTATTATGTATTAAAGTTATCGTTGCAAAAATGTCTGGAAAGAAAATGACGGAGGGACAGATAACAATCCTAAACCAAGATAACAATCCTAAACCAGATCTTGATAATATCAATGGACAGATAACAAATCTAAACCAGATCTTGATAATATCAATGCATATAGCAAGTTTGGTTAAAAGAACTTGTTATTTACTCAAGTTATCGTCCGGAAACGAAAATATGAGCGTGTCTCAGGCAGATAACTCTGTAAAAGTTTGACGAAATTTGCCCATTAGCAATTCCTAAACAGATCTCCTTAAGGTCAATGCATATAGCAAGTTTGGTTAAAATCCCTTGTTATCATCTGAAAACGAAAATAAGGGCGTGTCTCAGGCAGATAACTCCGTAAAAATTTGACAAAATTTGCCCATTAGCAATTCCATACCAGATCTCCTTAATGTCAATATATATAGCAAGTTTGGCTAAAAGCCCTTGTTATTTACTCAAGTTATCATCCAGAAATGAAAATATGGGCGTGTCTCGGGCAGATAACTCCGTAAAAATTTGACAAAATTTGCCCATTAGCAATTCCATACCAGATCTCCTTAATGTCAATATATATAGCAAGTTTGGCTAAAAGCCCTTGTTATTTACTCAAGTTATCATCCAGAAACAAAAATATGGGCGTGTCTCGAGCAGATAACTCCATAAAATTTGATGAAATTTGCCCATTAGCAATCCCAACCAGATCTCCTTAATGTCAATGCATATAGCAAGTTTGGTTAAAATCCCTTGTTATTTACTCAAGTTATCATCCGGAAACGAAAATATTGGCGTGTCTCGGGCAGATAACTCTGTAAAAATTTGACGAAATTTGCCCATTAGCAATCCCAAACCAGATCTCCTTAATGTCAATGCATATAGCAAGTTTGGTTAAAATCCCTTATTATTTACTCAAGTTATTGTCCGGAAACAAAAATATGGGCGTGTCTCGGGCAGATAACTACGTAAAAATTTGACAAAATTTGGCCATTAGCAATCCCAAACCAGATCTCCATAATATGAATGCACATACCAAGTTTGGTGAAAATCCATTGACGTTTACTCATGTTATCATCTGGAAACTAAAAACAGACGGACGGACATATGACAGACGGACGGACATTCTCACAAATGGACATTTAGGTTGCTAGGCGTTCGCATAATGACTACATAAGTGGCAAATTCTCTTAAGCGGCAAGCCACGTAAGAGCAAATTTTTGCCACTTAAATGTCAAATCTACGGAATAAATCCCATATGCACTCACGAATGACTACTTAAGTGGCAAAATGTCCCAATTTTTTGCCCCCTAAGTAGCTGGACGTGAGTGCGGATGGACAGACACACGGACATCCAATGTGAAACCATAATACCCCGCCACTATTGTGTGGCAGGGTATAAAAAGGGCCATAACTCCCATTATAATTGGTGGATTTTTACCCTATATCGAATATTTTATGATTATACACCTGTGTATAAAATATGAATCCTATACACTACTAATCTATTCAAAAAATATTGAAAGGAGACCATTTTTCGTACATAAGGACGGGACGTACAGGCGAGACAGATGGACTGAAGTACTTATGGACAGCAGTGATACTATATGTCCCTCCCCACTGAAAATGGTGGGGGCATTTTAAACAACATCTGATTCATGTACATGTCTGGTTTTTGTCCTCTGCTGTTTTTGGCATCCATTGAATGCTACTGAAGACAACACATTCATGTTGTACAGTTAACTCTCACTATCTTGAACTCGCTTCTTGAATAACTGCTTATCTCGAAGTGAAAATCTGGTCCCTGCCTAAATATGAACATCTAACAATAGGTTAAAAATATTGTGGAAAAGATGAGAAATTGCTCCTAAGGAGCAATTTCTCCTCTTCCCACAATATTTTCAATATATCTCTAACTTCAAGAGTCCAATAGCATACTTATATATTTGTTAAATGTGGTTGTTCGAATGATTTTTTTTAGGTATGTCTGGCTATGAGATTTACTTATTCCTAGAGGAAAATGGCTAAACTATCTGCAAACAGTGGAGACCCTGATCAGATGCCGATCTGGGTCTGCACTGTTTGCTAATTACCCTTTTAGGGGTCTCCAGACTACAATGGGTTAACTCCTTCCTATACTTATCCTAAAATTTAAACTAACTCCATTTTAGTACTAGGTGATGTGTTTAGAAAACTTGCAGCATCTGATCATTGTTTGCTCAGGCCTACAGTGCTTTTGACATCCTTTGGAAAAGCATTTTTCCCTTGGTACTTTATTCTAACCCTTCTCTTGCTGAATAAATTAAGATGCCACACCCACTTCTAATTTCCAGCCAATCAGATTACTTGATCTGGGTTTTTGACAGAAATTCACATATTTAATGACAAATAGTGCAGATCCATATCAGTTGGCTTCTTCAGAAGCCAACTGATCTAGATCTACACTGTTTGCTAAGACAGGGCATGTCGTGTTTAGGAAGAGAATGGTTAAATGTAATTTTTTTTTTTTTGTGTGTGTGTTTATTTGTTTGTGTTGAGGTTTTACAGCCCAGTCAACCCAATGGGGTCATGTCAAGCGCGGTCAGTCTACCTAACCACACGTTTACTGGGCTGGCTAAGTCCTCTAAGGGGTTAACTAGTATTGTGCACATTCTTTCACCAGAAACGGATAACTGCCCTTCTTGAATCAGCGGAAGGGAGAGTATGACCGTAGAAAATATTTCACGATCAATCTCCACGAAAGAATGTTGCCGACCTTGGCGGGGATTGAACCCGCAACCTCCTGGTCTCCAGTCGGACGGCGCACCCAAATGAGCCACCCAGGCCGGCTTGTTTTGTGTATGATTGGTAATTCCTTATCAGGAACCATCTATCATTTCTCTTCCTCAGCTTTGTTTGCCAATATTTACCATACAATTAATTTTATGGCCAAAGATGAGTCTGACCAATGAAATTTCTATAGTAAACTGAATTTTCTGGAAATTTTTATCAGGCGCCATGGAGATGCCATATGAAATTTAATTATTTGGCTTTGATTGGCCCAGTGGTTTCTGAGAAGAAGACATCTGAAGAGTATAGATGATGGATGGACAGATGACAGAGCCTGCCTATACTATGAGCTCACCTATGAGCCACAAAGCTCAGGTGAGCTAATAAAATTAATAGGGTTAATACAGTCATACTTACCACGACCTCTTAGCTGTAAGTATTTCTCTAAATTGTCACAGTCCAACTTGGTTCTACAGAAGATCAGGGCCCTGTCCATATTGTGCTCTGTAACCGCTTTGACGACATATTCACCTTTCAGGATCTTCACTGCCTCGGAGAAAGTCTCTGCAAGAGGGAAAGAAAACTGGGTAATTTTGACCTTAAAATGCCAGTCAACACTGCAGCAGATGTCAAGTCTTAACATTTCATTTGAACTGTTTGCAATGCAAAAACTTTCATTCCCACATCCCATAGAGGTTTACTTGTGCACTTTCTTTTGCCAGAAACTGACAATTGCCCTATTTGAACCAGCAGACGAGAGAGAACAACTGTAAAAAATATTTCATAATCACTCTCCAGAAAGAAATTTTGTTGTACCCAGTGGGAATCGAACCCTTGTCCTCATGATCACCACTCTCTTGGCTAATTCAGCAGATGACAAATTAGGTCATATTTTTCTTATTTTTTCCAGAAAAATAAGAAAAAATATTTCGATATGTTGTCTGTTGAAAATTTTAATCAGAGAGCTAAGTGTTAATATCTTTAAATTGTAATTTTAATAATAGTCTTCTAACCCTTGTCCTGCTGAACCCAGATATACCCTGCCTTTGCAAACAGTGTAGATCCAGATCAGCTGGCTTCTTCAGAAGGATCAGCTGGCTTCTTCAGAAGCCAGCTGATCTGGATCTGCACTGTTTGCCATTAAGTATCTGAATTTATATCAACAATCTGGATCAAGTAATCTGATTGGTTGAAAATTAGGAATGGGCGTGGCATCTAAATACATTCAGAAGGACAAGAGTTAATCAGACATTATTCAAAGCTTGAGGTATAACTAACATATTTTTTTTTCCATTTTAAGGAATACGATCATCTTTATTGATCTACACCCCTTAGAAATGCACGCCCCTATCCCCCAACACTGGATCTGGGTTATCACTAGGGTTGCTTCCAGAGACTCATTTCACATACAAGTACACTATCCTCTTCACTTCCCAAGAGATAGTCTGGCTCCTGTCTGACTCCTGTCTGATATTAACTTTTACCACTCTCTGGGCAAATTCAACAGACAATAAACTGACATTTTTCTTCCTTATTGTCCTCAGAACATAGGCTTTGACATTTTGAAATTGTCTCCTCTGGATAAATGATAATACCTCGCCACTATTCTGTAGCGGGGAGGAATTCTGTCAAAATTTGACAAAATTTGCCAACAGGATCTCCACAATATAAATGCGCATACCAAGTTTTGGTGAAAATCTACTGATATTTACTCCAGTTATAGCTTTGAAACGAAAATACGGACATGTGGCCGGCAGATAAAATGATGAACTTTGCCCATTAGCATTCCCAAACCAGACCTCCACAATACCAATATACATACCAAGTTTGGTGAAAATCCATTTGTATTTACTCAAGTTATCATCCTGAAATGAAAATATGGATGTGTGGCGTGAAGATAATTCTGTGAAATATTGAGAAAAATTTGCCCAGTAGCTGACCACAACCAGATCTCCAAATCATTTGAAAACAAAATACAGACGGATGGACGTATGCCAGACAGATGGACAGACAGACAGATGGATGTACAGATACACAGATGTCAAATGTGAAACTATAATATCCTGGCCCTATTGTGTGGTGGGGGTATAAAAAATGGTGAAATTGTTAGACCTGAAAAGTATGTCAGGGTCCGGTTGTTCAAAACTAACGATGTCGTTAATTAACGTATCATTAAAACTTAAATCATTAAATACCGCATGTAAGCCAATATTTTTGCTGAAAAAATGTGAGTAGCTTTTGCATTTGCAAAAGCTACCCACATATTTTCAGCAAAAATACCTGTGAATTAGATATTTTACTTACTAGAACAGTAAACATTTGGACCACTAACGAGCTCATTAAGGTAATGATGCTTTGAACAACTGGGCCCAGGTTGTAAAGTTATGCCGCACTGTTTTTGTTCGGGAGAAAGAGTAAGCCAGGTAAGATGACTGTAGGTGTAATAGTTATTCAGAAATGGACCTGAATACTATGGTATTCTATACTATGGTGGATATAAATGTTAACGGACAAGCAAAGGGAAAACTGGATGCCTATATTGTACCTATTTAAGCAAGCAGGAGCTCTAAAAATCAAAGCACTGACAGCACTGGTGGGTCGATTGTCTCTGAGTGTAGGCTGGGGAAATGGTCATGAATGGGGACTAAAGACTGTTTCATTTAACCCTTAACTCCCTATAATTTAGGCAAACAGTGCAGACCCTGATCAGATGCTGCATTCTGCAGGTTCTGACCTGGGTCTGCACTGTTTGCCAATGTCCCAAATGCCCCAGTCCAGGTTTTACAGATAAATCTCTATCAATAGCATCCAGAGGTCATAGCGACAAGAATAGCACAGATATAAATGACCATTACCTGGATTTTGTCCAACAAGCAGTTTGATTACATTGGTCAATGATAATCAGGTGGACAACAAACTTAACCCTTGTCCTGCTGAGCCCGGATATACCCTGCCTTTGCAAACAGTGTAGATCCAGATCAGTTGGCTTCTTCAGAAGCCAACTGATCTGGATCTGCACTGTTTGCCATTAAGTATGTGAATTTATAGCAACAATCCAGATCAAGAAATCGGATTGGCTGAAAATTAGAAGTGGGTGTGGCATCTTAATTTATTCAGCAGGACAAGGGTTAAGGAAATTTGGCATTTGTATACTTTGGATGCATTCGCTCTTGTATATTATGGATCAATTATAAACAATTGATTAAAAATATGCTGCAAATTCATTGTCTGCTATTTTATCATCAGCAAGCTGGGATTAAATTAAACAGGTCAAAAGTTTTCCGACTGACCAGAATAATAGGAAATCATTGGTTATGGTCTTAGGCATACCTCTTGATAATTTTTTTTTTTTTCAATGAAAATTTCAACACTTTTCTAATTTCTCCAAGGAAATTTAAGTTGTGGGTGCTCATTAGGAGCGCCTTGCCGAGATGCTTCTGATGAGTACCCACAACATATGTTTCCTTGGAGAAATAAAATAATTAACTAGCTACTCTTATTATCTGGAGCTCTGTTTGACCAAAACAATGTGGGAATTAAGTAAGTTACCTGAAGTAACCATGAACATGTTCAAGGTGAAACTAGCAGCTGACAACCAAGTGATTTTTTTTTTTAATAAATGAGGCATGACATTTGATGCAAATGTCATCCCTCAGGGTAACTGATGGCATGAACTATCAAGTCCCTTTTTCTGTGAAAAGAAAAAAGAAAAAAAATATTTTAAAATGTTGTCAACCAATATTTAAATTCAGCATGCGAACAGTTAATGTCTCAAAGAAAACTGAATAATTAAAGCATTCTGTCACTTGGGAAATCAGATTGCATCAATATTTTCTGAAACTGATATTGGCTATTAGAAGTATAAACAGGAGCTTCACACTGTTGTAGAAAAAAATTGAACATCAGTCGAAAATCAACCTTTTTTTTTTCTTTTCTTTCCTTTTTTTTTTTTTTTTTTTTTTAATTTTCCCTGAAATAAGGCCCTTTGCTGTCATTGTAGTCTAAGCTGTATGAGCATGAGATAATTCAATTAAAACACCAAGCTACGTTTGTGTGTGCACGTATGTGTATACAGCGGGAATTATAAGAATCTTACATGGGTGGTGAAGAGAGGACAGAAAAATCTGTCCCCAGGGTCAGTGTCTGGGATTACACCCATGATGGGTTCTTTTTTTTGCATACATTTCATTTTTGAATGTGGATTCTTCAAAATGCGGTCACTTTGACTGCTGAAGTCCGACATACTGTTATGACACTACCGTGAAATTTGTTTGTTTGTTTGTGTTGAGGTTTTACGGCCCAGTCAACCAAATGGTGTAATGTTGAGCGCAGTCTGTATACCTAACCACACTTTTTCTGGACAAGCTTAGTCCTCTAAGTGTTTAACAAGTATTGTGCACATTCTTTCGCCAGAAATTGACAAATGTCCTTCGTGAATCAACTGTGAACTTTAGTGAGGTCATTATGTTCAGACGTCAACCTTAACAAGGGCGTGTGTGACATCCTATAAAACCTGTGCACATCAACATGTGAGGATTTTTATCCTACCCTGGGTAGAATAATCTGGTTGGACTAAGAATTTCTATCCCAGGGAAAAATATGGGACTTCCTTATCTGGTGTGGAAGAAATACAAATGCTTAGCTATTATTGGTGAGCATCAATGAACCTTGACTGTTTCATTAATCACTGATTAATACAGAGCGTGGTAGAAGTTAAAGACAAATATGTGCTCAAGCAAGTGGCATATATGTCAGTTGGCTCAAGGTATAAGTGTATCATTGACCAATGTAACCAAACTGCAGGTTAGACGAAATATAGGTAACAGTTATTTTAACTATTTTTATCCCCTTGCTTTTTTAAACAAGAGCACCGCATGCGGGTGCCAACGCTCAGCTGCAGTTTCTTTTAGAAATATATAGGCCATGTTTGATTATAAGCAACAGAACTACTTAAAGAAACAATTTTTCAATAAAAATTCTAAGTCGAAAAAGGGGCATAACTGTGCCAAAAATGTTTTGAGGGTTACCTCCCGTATTGGTATGAGTTCCCCTTTTCAAATTGAACAACTAGTCCGAGTTTCAAGTAAATATCTTCAGTAATGACAGAGATATTACAAAATGTCCAAGTTTTTGCACGACGATGACGGCGCAGACGCAGACGACGCCAGAGCTATGGCAATACCTCGTCATTTTCTTCGAAAACAACCGAGCTAAAAAGGGATGGGGATACTGTTAATGCCACCGTCCATCCATCTGTCTGTCCATCACGCTGTCTCCTTCTAAACCACTGGGCAGAATTCTACCAAACTTGCTACATCACTTCCCCTATTGGTAAGGACGTGCAAGAGCAACATTATTTTTCTGTGTTTCCATCCATAGGTTTGTCGTCCATCCATTTGTCCATCACACTATCTCCTCCTAAACCAATGGGCAAAATTCAACCAAACTTGTTGCATCACTTCCCCTCATGGTAAGGATGTATGAGAGCAACATTATTTTTCCATGCATGCTTCCATCGTCCATCCATCTGTCCATTGCGCTATCTCCTCCTAAATTACTTGACTGAATTCAACCAAACTTGCTACATCACTTCCCCTCATGGTAAGGTTGTGTGAGAGCAACATTATTTTTCCATGCATGCTTCCATCGTCCATCCATCTGTCCGTCACGCTATCTCCTCCTAAATCACTGGACCAAATTCAACCAAACTTGTTACATCACTTCCCCTCATGGTAAGGGTGTGTGAGAGCAATATTATTTTTCCCTGCATCTGTCATCCATCCATCTGTCCATCATGTTATCTCCTAAACCTCTGGGCGGAATTCTACCAAACTTGCTACATCACTTCCCCACATGGTAAGGATGTGTGAGAGCAACAGTATTTTTCTGTGTGTCCATCATCCATTAGTGTGTCCATCATCTGTCCATTTGTCCATCACTCTATCTCCTCCTAAACCTGTGGGCAGAATTCAACCAAACTTACTATATCACTTCCCCTCATGGTAAGGTTGTGTGAAAGCAACATTATTTTCTGTGCATCCTTCTGTGCTTCTGTCGAGCGTCCATCTGTCCGTCACAGTGTCACCTCCTAAACCACTGGACAGAATTCAACCAAACTTGCTACATCACTTCCCCTCATGGTAAGGGTGTGCGTGAGCAACATTATTTTTCTGTGCATCCCTCATCCATCCATCTCCACCTAAACCACAGGGCGGAATTCAACCAAACTTGCTACATCCCTTCCCCTCATGATACAGGTGTGGGAGAGCAACATTATTTTTCCATGCATCCATCGTCCGTCCATCTGACTGTCACACTTGCTACACCACTTCTTCTCATGGTTATGATGTGCGAGAGCAACATTTTTTTCTGTCCATCCATGCCATGTTCGTCCATCTGTCCATAACGCTATCTTCTCCTAAACCTATGGGCAGAATTTGACCAAACTTTGTCCTCCCCTCATGTTAAAGGTGTGGGAGAGCAAGTCCATCTCTACGTCATGCTATTAGCAACATTAGCAAAGAGCCTGGGGATTTGCAATGGTGCACCATCGACTGCGCATTCTAGTTACTATTTTATCTGAGGATATAATTTTCTGGATTGACAAGTATTTTGTATGTATAAAAATCATCTTCAAAAACATCAGTATACCTTTAACCATTTTAGTCGGGAGACCCCCAAAAGGTAATTGGCAAACTGTGCAGACCCAGATTAGATGCCGCATTCTCCACAAAATACGGCATCTGATCAGGGCCTCCACTGTATGCAAATCATTTAGCCATTTTTCTCGAGGAGTATCTAAATCATACTTAAAACTGAAATTGGACTCTTCCAATATATAGTATGGGGAGAGTCTATTCAGTCTAAAATGGGTTAACTCAATCTAATATCTGCAACTTATTTTGAGCAGTATACTACATAGTTCATTCCTTCTGAATTCTATTTATGGGTTTTGTTCTATTTGTTTGTGGTTTTCTTCCTTATATTTATGATCTTTTTCACTGTTGTTCATTTTTTCTAAAGAAGATTTATCAAGGTAATTTTCTGCATCAGTGAATCCAAGCCAGACTCTATTCAATAAAGTTTTCAGCAAAATTATAAATCAACAAAATCAGTTACCTCTTTTACTCAAAATATTGGGACAGACAGGTCTGTGAAAACAGTGTAGAGCCAGATGCTGTGGAATGTGGTGTCTGATCTGGCTTTACACTGTTTAAACCTTAAATATTCTTGCAAACTTTTCAAACCTGTTGTTGCATACAGGCAAACAGTGTGGACCCTGATCAGACTGCTCCTAGAGGAGCAGTCTGATCTGGGTCCACACTGTTTGCAAAAATGACTTGTAAAATCACAAGCAGACGATAAAGTAGACGACAAATGTTGGCAGTTTAAGGGTTAACACTCATCCAGCAGTTTTTCAGATTCATCAACACAGTAGTCTGATGGACATTGAATTTTTAGGACATAGTGGTAAAGAGATTAGGCGTCTGAATATTTAGGGTGAATACTGTATAAAGCCAACGTGATTTACCACAGCTTACAGACAGAGCAGCTTGGGAATATTCAAATTATCAGTTTTGCTGTTTTAACCCTTAAACTGCTATCCACAACTGCAGCAGAAGATTTTTTATTTATTTATTTATTTTTTTCTTCTGCGAATTAATGTTTGGCTGCTTTGGAATTTAACTACCCAGTTAACACTATCAAGATCATGTCGAGCATCATTACGAAAACACGCCTATTCAAATATACCGAAAATTTTACCACCAAAAATGAAAATTTTCAGATAAAAAATTCTGATATTTTTTATATTTCTGCTCAAAACATAGATTGTGGGTACTCATTAGAACCGCCTCAGTGAGGCGGTTCTAATGAGTACCCACAATCTATGTTTTTGAGCAGAAATAAGAAAAGAAATGTATACCCCTTTAAGCCCCAGTTTTACTATATAAAAGTGGGGTTTAAGGGGGTCAAAATTATATAGGTATGTTTTCATGATGCGGTGAAATTACTTAACCACACTTTTCCTCAATATGCTTAGTCCTCTAATCCTTTGTTTTTCACCAGTAACTGATAACTGCCCTTCTTAAATCAGCGGAAAGGAGAGAATGGCCATAGAAAATATTTCATGATCAATCTCCAAAAAAGAATGTTGTTGAACCTGAAGGTATCAAAGCAGTGACCTGATCACCAGTCTGATGGGCATCCAACTGAGCCACTGCCGCCGCCTTATATGGAATAAAGGGACATAACTCTAATAACATTAGCACCATTTTTTTTTTCAAAAATCAATCAGGTTATCTGCTCCTCTGCACCTGTATTTGCCAAATATTAAAACCTAGCAAAAATACTTTTTGGGTTATCTTGTACACAAGGTTTTGTTTCCTTTTACAAAGGGGCATGACTCCTCTAAAAAAGTTGGCCAGAAAAGAAAAAAAAAAATGCAAGCTCTTTATCACTTATGAGACCTACAAAAAAGAGAGATCATCACGAAAACAGCCTATATAGTTTTGACCCCGTTAAACCCCACTTTTATACAGTAGAACTGGGGTTTACAGGGGTATACATTAATTTTCTTATTTCTGCTCAAAAACATAGATTGTGGGTTCTTGTTAGAACTGCAGTTCTAACTAGTGCCCACAATCTATGTTTAGAGCAGAAATATGAAAACTAGGGTTTGGGACTCATCTTTGATATGCTGTTCCCAAGGCACAGTGAGTTGGAACAGAAATTGCCCACGCTGCATGGCCATAGGACATCTTTAGCACTCTGGGTAAAATTTTGAGCACATCACAATTTGAAATACTTTTCATATATCTCTCAGAAAACAGGATTTGACATTTCATACAAATTGCCTTCAATGGAGACAATTTATATGAAATATCAAATCCTGTTTTCCGGAAAAATAAAAAAAATATCATCAATTTGTCATCTGCTGACCCTGAATTTGCCCGAAGAGTGGTAAAGGTTAAGTTTATACCAAAAAGTATTGCAGGTTGCCTCAGGAATCTCTAAAATTAATTTATAATGATATTTAAAAAAAAAAAACAAGTAATATCTGAAAAAAAAAAAAAAGATACACCATGTAGGAACGAAAGTATATTTACATTTTTATAAAAATGAAACAAGAGGCCCACGGGCCACAATTCGCTCACCTGAGTGACATAGCCACTGCAGACATGCAGATGTTATGCAACATTTTTTCCAATCCTATCATCGCAACTAATGAAAATATCATCATTTGAGCAGTTCTTAGTTTTGAAGAAGAATATATGGGCCTGACAGTCAATGGAACATGATCATTTGAATAAACTATCAATCACATTTCAACAGAAGGATCAATGTGAAATTTGGTGGAAATTGGCTAAGTGGTTTCTGAAGAATCATGATTTTATACATGTAAACAGCACAGTGGCAGGGAAATATTATAAATATAAACCAGATGATGGCCATCTTAGATTTCCAATCAGAACAATTTTAACTACTGTTGACCTACAAGTCACTTCGATACTTTCAATATAAATGTATATGGCCTACACAAATAGGGAAGCAAATTTGACCTTGGAGGCAAAAAGGTCAAATGTCAACATAGAACCATCATTTGAGCAATTTTGGTAGATCTCCTGTCCCCCGTAATTTGTGCAAAGATTAGGACCCAGGGCTTATTTGGTTATGGAGAAGAAGATTTTTAAAGGTTTTTACCATATATGGGCATGGCAGCCAATTTGATCAATGGACCATACCCATTTTAGCAATCTTTCATTCTCCTGCCCACGGAGGCTCCGCATGAAATTTGAGCAACACTGGCCCGGAGGCTTCAGAGGAAAAGCCATTTGAAATTATCAACATTTTCTCCATACAAATGAATGGGGCCCATACAAATGCATACAGAAGCAAACTTGACCTCGCCGTAAAAAGGTTAAATGTCAATGTATGACAATTATTTTAGCAACTTTGGTAGACCGCCCATTCCAGATGACATATGCAAAGATTCAGCCACAAGCCATCCTCGGTTTTGGAGAAAAAGATTTTTAAATGTTTTTTCCCATGCAAATGCATAAGGAAGCAAACTTGACCTTGCCGTAAAAAGGTCAAATGTCAATGTATGACCATTATTTTAGCAACTTTGGTAGACCCCCTGTCCCCGATGATTTATGCAAACATTCAGCCCCAAAGCATCCTCAATTCTAGAGAAGAAGATTTATAAAGGTTTTTACCATATATGGGCATGGCGCCCATCTTGGTCAACGAACCGTGACCATTTTAGCAAACTTTTGTTCCCCCTCTCTAAGGAGGCTCCATATGAAATTTGAGCAAAATTGGCCCAGAGGCTCCAGAGGAGAAGTTGTTTGAAATTCTGAACATTTTTCCCATACAAATGCATAAGGAAGCAAAATTGACCTCAACGTAAAAAGGTCAAATGTCAATGTACGACCATTATTTTAGCAATTTTGGTAGCCCTTCTGTTCCCGAAGATATATGCAAAGATTCAGCCAAAAGGCATGCTCGGTTTTGGAGAAGAAGATTTTTAAAGGTTTTTCCCATACAAATGCATAGGGAAGCAAACTTGACCTTGCCAAAAAAAGGTCAAACGTCAGCGTACGACAATTCTTTTAGCAATGTTGGTAGACCTCCCGTCCCCGATGATTCCTGCAAAGGTTCAGCCTCAAGGCATTCTAGGTTCTGGAGGAGAAGATTTTTAAAGGTTTTTACCATATATGGGCGTGGCGGCCATCTTGGTCAACGGACCGTGACCATTTTAGCAACTTTTCGTTCCCCCACCCTAAGAAGGCTCCATATGAAATTTGAGCAAAATTGGCTCAGCGGTTTCAGAGGAGAAGTCGTTTGAAAATGTTAACAGACGGACGCACAGACGGACGGACGCACGGACGGACGACGGACGAAAAGTGATCACAATAGCTCATCCTGAGCAGAGTTCAGGTGAGCTAAAAAGGGAACGGGACAGATTCATAAAAAAAAAAAAATCCTGGGTTTCGAATCCGCAACCTTCCGCATGGTAGGCGAACCCTCTCCCGACTGAGCTATGGGGGCTGTTTTGATGCCGCCCAAAAACTAATTATATATTGCTAAGCAGCTACAGTTTTCTACAGCTAAAAATAAACATAACTCAATAATGTGCGTATGGAAGGACAAAGAGTACAGTATCGTTTGAAAAAAATTATAAGTATCCTGTTTTTATTTTTTAGGATGTTCCTGTTTGTGTTTGTCCTAAGCTGGCAGTTTTACCGTGATCCTGAAAACACTTTCATTACGAAAACACGCCTATTCTAATATATTGAAAATTTTACAACCAAAAAACGGAAAATTTTCAGATAAAAAATTCTGATATTTTTCATACTTTTTCTCAAAACACAGATATGTGGGTACTCGTTAGAACTGCCTCGCCGAGGCAGTTCTAACGAGCACTCACAATCTATGTTTTTTAGCAAAATAATAAAAATAATGTATACCCCTGTAAATGCCAGTTTTACAATATAAAAGTGGGGTTTAAGGGGGTCAAAATTATATAGGCGTGTTTTCATGATGTCAAAGCATAATGTACAATGACTAAGATGGCATGCCCTTTTACGGTAATAACATAGAAGGTCATTGTGCAGATTCTTTTTGATTGTATGTCATATTCGTGACATTTCATACAGCTGCTCAAGACGATGAGCTTAAACGTCGAATAAAATAGTCCATCATGATACCACTGAAATTTTTACCCAGCATGCTAAACATTTGCCTTGAAAGAGCTAAACAAAATTGCAGCAGACGACATTCAAAAGTTATTTTTATTTATATAATTTCTCTGAGAAAATAAGATGACATTCAAAAGTTATTTATATTTATATAATTTCTCTGAGAAAATAAGACTTGGCATTTCCTGTGAACTGATTCACATAAAACACTAGGCCTATTTTTTTCTGAGAAGTACAAAAAGTAAAAGTAAAAATGTTGTCAGCGGCAGTTGTGATTAGCATGCTAAGGGTTAATTCAAGTAATTTATTGGACAAAGTATTTGTCTCTTATCCTTTGATAAATCTTCCTTCAAGAAGTAAGTCAGTGACAAATTAGATAATTTCCTACAATTTACACATTCTCATCTCCTAATGTAACATTGTTTACTCCAAGATATATAAACACTGCAGCATCATTACAATATTGTTCATCATAACAGTTGTTTGTTTGTTTGTTTGTGTTGAGGTTTTACGGCCCAGTCAACCCAATGGGGTCATGTCGAGCGCGGTCAGTTTACCTAACCACACGTTAACTGGGCAGGCTTAGTCCTCTAAGCGGTTAACCAGTAGTGTGCACATTTTTTCGCCAGAAACTGACAACTGCCCTTCTTGAATCAGCGGAAGGGAGAGAATGACCGTAGAAAATATTTCATGATCAATCTCCATGAAAGAATGTTGCCGATCTCGGCGGGGGTTGAACCCGCGACCTCCTGGTCTCCAGCATAACAGTTTATAGATATAACATTATAAAACCTTTAAATGTCAATCAAAACTGCGGCAGACAACATTCTGAAAGTTTTCTTTTTATCATTTTTTTGAGAAAATAAGGCTTGACAATTATAAATTATCATCTCCCAAATGTAACATTGTTTTACTCCCCGACATCAAAACACTAGCGCCTCAGTATAATGAGTGCTGTTCATTATAACAGTTGTTTTGATATAATACCATAAACCCTTAAAATGTCAATCACAACCATTACGAAAACACACCATTCAAATATATAGAAAATTTTATCTCCAAAAACTGAAAAATTTCAGATAAAAAACTCAGATATTTTTCATATTTCTGCACAAAACATAGATTGTGGGTACTTATTAGAACCACCTCGCTGAGGCAGTTCTAACGAGTACCCACAATCTATGTTTTTGAGCAGAAATAAGAAAAATAATGTATACCCCTGTAAACCCCAGTTTTGCTATATAAAAGTGGGGTTTAAGGGGGTCAAAATTATATAGACATGTTTTCGTGATGACTGCAGCAGACAACACTTTGAAAGTTTTCTATTTATTACTTTTCAGAGAAAATAAGGCTGGACATTTCCAAATTCTTATTTTCATAATGTAGCATCAAAACACTGAATGTTTTTCTTCATAACAGTACTTTGGATAATTCACCACTAACACTTACCATGCTGCGGGCAAATTCAGCAGATGAGAAATTGATAACCATTACGAAAACATGCCTATTCAAATATATAGAAAATTTTATCTCCAAAAACTGAAAATTTTCAGATAAAAAACTCAGATATTTTTCATATTTCTGCACAAAACATAGATGTGGGTACTCGTTAGAACCGCCTCGATGAGGCGGTTCTAATGAGTACCCACAATCTATGTATTTAAGCAGAAATAAGAAAAATAATGTATACCCCTGTAAACCCTAGTTTTGCTATATAAAAGTGGGGTTTAAAGGGGTCAAAAATATATAGGCATGTTTTCGTGATGAGAAATTGATAAAAAAAAAAAAAATTTCCAGAAAATAGGATCTGATGCTTCATGCAAATTGTCCTTTCAACATGGTTGCCGTGGCAGTCAGCTTGGATTTTGGATTGAAATGATTTTAGCTATTTATGATCTACAATCTGCCCCAATACTTCCTACCAAGTTTCAAGTTAATTGGCCATTCAGGTTAAGGAGAAGAATTTCAAAATAAATTTTGAAGATGGCAGCCATGGCATCCATCTTGAATTTCTGATCTGGATTTTATTTATGTTTGATCTACAATTCAGCCTCATGCTTCCAAGCAAGTTTCCAGTCAGTTGGCCTTTTGGTTCAGGAGAAAAAAACACAAAATAGATTTTCAACATGGCGACCATCTTGGATTTCCGACTGGAATGACTTTTGCTATTTTTGATCTACAAGTCATCCAGATACATCCTACCAATTGGCCTTTCCATTCAGGAGAAGAGGTTCAAAACAGATTTTGAGATATTGAGAGGAAAGGATATTCTGACAATAACCAAGGGGCATAACTCTAATGTTAATTTGTGAAAATGGAAGCATAACAATCCCAACGTAGATCTGGTTAATGCATATGCAAAATTTGATCAAGTGCGATCGATTCCTTCACAAGATATAGAGTGAAAACAAAATCCCCACGATAACCATGGTAAATTTGCGAAAATGGACATGACTTTTTGTAACAATCCCAACCTATATGTGGTTAAGGTCAATGCATATGCAAAATTTGATCAAGTTCCATCGATTCATTCACAAGATATTGAGTGGAAACAAAATTCTGACGATAACCAAGGGCCATAACTCTGTTGTTAATTTACGAGCGTAACAATCTAAATCTAGATGTGGTTAAGGTCAATGCATATGAAAAACTTGATCAAATTCCATCAATTAGTTCACAAGATATTAAGCGGAAACAAAATCCTCACGACAACCAAGGGCCATAACTGTCTTGTAAATTTGCTAAAATGGGCGCGTAAAAATCCTAACCTAGATCCCATCAATGTCATTGAATATGTAAAATTTGGTCTAATTCTATTAATTCTTTCTCAAGATAATGAGTGGAAACAAACTCAGAATGATAACCAAGGGCCATAACTGTTTTAAATTTGCGAAACTGGAAGCGTAACAATCCCAACCTAGATATGGTTAAGGTCAATGCATATGCAAAATTTGATCAAATTCCATCATTTCATTTACAAGATACTGAGTGGAAACAAAATCCCCAAGATAACCAAAGGCCATAACTGTGTTGAAAATTTGTGAAAATGGATGTGTAACAATCCCAACCCTGATCCCATCAACATCACTGAATATGCAAACTTTGGCCTAATTCTATTAATTCGTTCTCAAGATACTGAGCAGAAACGAACTCAGTATGATGGACTCACGGAAACACCGAATGATTAAATCATGGATAAGCTGAAAACAGTATACCCTGAGTATATTGGTTTCATGACAATCCCTGGATCTGCAGTCAGATGCGTTACTGACTGGGCTATGGAGTTTGGCTTGGAAGTGTTGTAGTTCAGTAATAAATCAATCACCAATAAGATTAACCCTTGTCCTGCTGAATAAATTAAGATGCCACACCCATTTCTAATTTTCAGCCAATCAGATTACTTGATCCAGATTGTTGATAAATATTCATATACTTAATGGCAAACAGTATAGATCCAGATCAGTTGGCTTCTGAAGAAGCCAGTTGATCTGGATCTACAGTTTACAAAGGCAGGACATATCCGGGTTCATCAGGAGTAGGGTTGAAGAAATTGGATGAACTGGTTGGTTTAAGAGCAACAATTACATAGTGCTAGATAGGCAGGGGATATTCAACTACATATCTCTCTTATTTCTCCACAAAACATTATGTTGTGGGTACTCAAAAGTGCTTCAGTGCGGCAAATATTTCTCTTATTTCTCAATGAAAACATATGTTGTAGTACTCACTATAAATGCCTCAGTCAGTACAGTAAAACCTGTGTAAGACAGCCACCTTTGAAATAGACTTTATTGGTTGATGTGGGAAGGTAGTTGTCTTATAAAGGTACATGTCATGTAATTTTGCTAGCAAAATTACATGACATGTACCTTTATAAGACAGACAACTTTTTCCACATCAACCACTATTTAAAGTCAGTCTCGAAGGTGGCTCTCTTACACAGGTTTTACTGTAGTTTTATGCTGAAAAAAAAAACAACCTTTACTGGAGCTATGCAATTTATTTGTCAATGCGCACTCCATCTCCAGTGAAGCTAGCATGCTTGCAACAAACAAGTGGCTAATCACCTACATCAGTGGAAGATATTAAGAGTCAAAGACACTCTAGCATGGATTCCATTCCAGCCATTTCCCTTCTCGGAGACACATCAAGTTTTATAACTTCAAGAGAACTCTTTTTATTGTCTGAAGCCATGCAAAGGACCCATTTAAGTGTGAGTCTAAAAAAAAACATTTATTTAATTACTGTTGCAAAGTCATTAATGTCAAATAAACCGACAATTTTATTCACAGCAAGGTGAATGGATGACAAACTTACCAATATGGGGCCAAAGCTCTATGTAAGAGCACCACAAGACACTTCTAAATGCTTAGCACTCTGGGTAAAAATTTCAGCAGATGACATATTGAAATATTTTTATTATCTTTCCCAGAAAACCAGTTTTGACATGTCATGTAAATTGTCTCCCATGGAGACAATTTGCATGAAATGTCAAATCCTGTTTTGTAGGAAAAATAAGAAAACTGTCATCAATTCGTCATCTGCTGAATTTGCAGAGAGTGATAAAGGTTAAAGTGGCTTGATATAATAGGTATATTTTCTGCATTTTAACAAGGGAGAAAACTTTAGTGGCATCTTGTTCCTGTTATTGTACTCCTAGACCCTTCTGCAATGGGGTCTACTCTTAAAAGGAAAGAATTTGCTCCCTCAGAGCAAGGGGAGAAATTATAACAGAGTTGCCTCCTCTGAAGGTATTTCTACTCCTCTTGATACCATGTCACTTTTGTTTTGAAACTAGAAACAAAATAGACCTGAGTGTGAAACACACTCATGCCCCACCCAGGCACCATTGTTAACAAAGGCTTGATTAATAAATTTCATAATATGTTAAAATTGGGAATTTGCATGAAACATGTTTATCACCAGTTTTAGAACTGGAATTCAGCAGAATAACAGGTCTGACCTTCTAAGCAATCATGTGCAGCATATCAAAAGAAGTGGCTACATCACAGCACTGATTTTCCATAAAGTGTCAGTGTATATATCCCCTGTTTGAGATAACATCAGAAGTAAAGTAAAATAGGCAGTCTACTGGTGGTATGCAGTGCTGGTTTGCATACCCCAAGCTAGTGATACTCACGGACATTTACAGGCCAGGTCCTCTCACTATATATAGATGGAGAAATTCCTACTTATATCATGCTTATGATATTTCATGATGACAAGAAGCGTTATCTAATACTGCATAGTGCATCATCTCACTACAGCATTAAGTTAATCTAATGACACTTCCATACCTCTTGCAGTCTCGTGTTCAATGCCAAGTTCTAGACACTGACATTTTACCCCACAGCCATTGCAACCCTCATGTCTCAGAAGTGTAAGTACAAGCTCTTTGGTCTAAAACATTTGATTTGTCAGTCTGCAATCTATTTTCAATGGTTTTACGTTTCAAATCAATCCTATAATGACATCAGAAGTTATTAATCAAAATGTCTCTGTGGGACTATTTCTAATTCAGAAAGGGGCCATAATCCATTTTTTTTTTTTTTTTGATTTGGGTTTTACGGCCCTTTCAAGAATATTTCACTTATATCGAGCCGATCGTTCATAGAAGGTGGGCGAAAACCGGAGAACCCGGAGAAAAACCACCTGACCATCCGTAAGCAGAACTTGGCTTTCCCACATATGACCCGAGAGAGGCTCGAGCCACAGCGGTGAGAAACCTAATGGATTAAGGGGCCATAATCCATGGAAAATGCATTGCAGAGTAGTGGTACTTGTTATACAAATTCTTTGTAAGGTAATAGGCTAGTATTTCAAATTTCAAATTAATCCCCCAAAGACGACAAAAGTTGTAAACCAAAATGCATCTAAACGGGACAATATCAAAGTCAGAAAGAGGCCACAATCCATGCAAAATTGTAATAGAGTGATGATACTTATTCTATAAATTCTCATTTAAGTAATAGCCTGGGCTAGTATTTCCAAATCAATCAGTCATAGACAACAAGACTTATGAATCAAAATGTATCTACATGTAAATGGGACAATTCCTAGGTCAGAAGGGACCATAATCCATGCAAAATGCATAACAGAGTAATGGCACTTGTTCTACAAAATCTCTACAAGGTAATTGGCTAGTATTTTAAGTTTCAAATCAATCCTTCAATGAAATCAGAAGTAATTAATCAAAATGTATCTAAATGGGACACTTTTTAAGTCAGAAAAGGGCCATAATCCATGCAAAACGCATAAAAGAGTGATAGTTCTTGCTCTACAAATTCTCTGTGAGGTAACAGGCTAATATTTCAAGTTTCAAATCAATCCCCTTAAGATAACAAGAGTTATAAATAAAAATGTATCTAAATGGGACACTTTTTAAGTCAGAAAAGGGCCATAATCCATGCAAAATGCAGAACAGAGTGATGGTACTTGTTCTACAAATTCAATGTCAGGTAACAGGCTAGTATTTCAAGTTTCAAATCAATCCCCCAAAGATAACAAGAGTTATGAATCGAAATGTATCTGAATGAGACAATTTCTAAGTCAGAAAGGGACCATAATCCATGCAAGATGCCTGCAGGAATTATCTAAGTTATCCCCTCATTGTGTCTTGCTACAATGTGTATGTGTTCCAAACTGTAAAGCAATCCACCAAAGATAACCAAAGTTATAAGCAATATTCAAATGCGACGGGACGGGATGCAACAACCAAAGTGAATCTACTATAGCCCCCACCAAACAAGTTTGGTGGGGGCATAAATAACAGTATTAAAGCAATGCTTTATCGGATATTATTAACCCTTGTCATGCTGAATAAATTAAGACACTACCCCCACTTCTAACTGTCAGCCAATCAGATAGTTGCTCCAGGCTGTTGATACAAATTCACATTCTTAATGATAAACATCCAGACTAAAGGAATCTGGAGCTACACTGTTTGCACAGGCAGGGCATATCTTGGATCAGCAGGACCAGGGTTTAAAGACTAAGGCTGACTTTCTTACTTACAAGGGATTTTTTGAAGTTGTCACCACACACACACGCACGCATGCACACAGACACACACACATACACATGCACATACGCATGCACGCAGACACACACACACACACCATGTAAATCCTCTATCAAAGCCTTATTTTCTAAACAAGAGGCCCACGGGCCATGGGTCGCTCACCTGAGTGACATAGCCACTGCAGATATGCAGATGTTATGCAACATTTTTCCAGTCCTGTCATCGCAGCTAATGAAAAGATCAACCTTTAAGCAGTTCTTAATTTTGAAGAAGAATATTACATATGGCATGACAGTCAATCACATTTCAACAGTAGGATTAATGTGAAATTTGGAGGCAATTGGCTAATTGGTTTCTGAAGAATTATGATTTTATACATGTTAACAGCACAGTAGCAGGGAAATATAATAAACATAAACAAAATGGCAGCCATCTTAGAGTTCCAATCAGAATGATTTTAGCTACTGTTGATCTACAAGTCACCTCGATACTTTCTATGTACTTGGCTATCTTGGATTTCCTATCAAACAATTTAAGCTATTTTAGATCTACAAGTCACCCAAATGTTTCCTACCAAGTTTCGATTCAAATGGCCTTTCAGTTCAGGAGAAGAAGCGAAAAATAGATTTTCAGGATGGCTGTCATGGCGGCCATCTTGGATTTCTGATAGGGATGATTTTAGCTATTTTTGATCTACAGGTCACCCTGATGCTTTCCTACCTAGTTTAAAGTCAATAAGCCTTTAGGTTCAGGAGAAGAAGTGAAAAATAGATTTTCAAAATGGCTGCCATGGCGGCCATCTTGGATTTCCAATTGGAACAATTTTAGCCAATTTCAATCTATAAGTCACCCCAATGCTTTCTACCAAGTTTCAAGTCAATTGGCTTTTGGGTTTAGGAGAAGCGAAAAAAAGATTTTCAAGATGGCCACCATGGTGGCCATCTTGGATTTCCAATCAGCATGATTATAGCTACTTTTGATCTACAAGTTACCCTGATGCGTCCTACAAAGTTTGGAGTCAATAGGCCTTTCGGCTCAGGAGAAGAAGAGAAAAATAGATTTTCAATGGCGGCCATCTTGGATTTCCGATTAGAACGATTTTAGCTACTTTTGATCTACAAGTCACCCCAATGCTTCCTACCAAGTTTTGAGTCAATTGGCATTTGGGGTTAGGAGAAGAAGCGAAAAACTGATTTTCAAGATGGCCGCCATGGCGGCCATCTTGGATTTATGATCAGCACAATTTTAGCTATTTTTGATGTGATACATGTCACACCTATGCTTCCTAGCAAGTTTGGAGTCAATTGGCCTTTCGGTTCAGGAGAAGAAGCAAAAATTAGATTTTCAAGATGACTGCCATGGCAACCATCTTGGATTTCCAATCGGAACAATTTTAGCTATTTTTGATCTACAAATCACCCCAATGCTTCCTACCATGTTTGGAGTCAATCGGCTTTTGGGTTCAGGAGAAGTGAAAAATAGATTTTCAAGATGGCTGCCATGGCGGCCATCTTGGATTTCTGATAGGCACGATTTTAGATATTTTTGATCTACAAGTCACCCAAATGCTTCCTAGCAAGTTTGGAGTCAACTGGCCTTTCGGTTCAGGAAAAGAAGCAAAAAATAGGTTTTCAAGATGGCTGCCATGGTGGCCATCTTGGATTTCCAATAGGCGCTATTTTTGATCTACAAGTCACCCCGATGCTTCCTAGCAAGTTTGGTGGCAATTAGCCTTTTGATTCAGAACAAGAAGCGAAAAATAGATTTTCAAGATGGCTACCATGGCGGCCATCTTGGATTTCCGACTGGCAAGATTTTAGCTATTTTTGATCTACAAGTTACCCCAATGCTTCCTAGCAAGTTTGGAGTCAATTGACCTTTTGGTTAAGGAGAAGAAGCGAAAAATAGATTTTCAAGATGGCTGCCATGGCGGCCATCTTGGATTTCCGATCGGCACGATTTTAGCTATTTCTGATCTACAAGTCACTCTGATGCTTCCTAGCAAGTTTGGAGTCAACTGACCTTTCGGTTCAGGAGAAGAAGCGAAAAATAGATTTTTAAGATGGAGGCCATCTTGGATTTCTGATTTTTTGATCTACAGGTCACCCTGATGCTTCCTACCAAGTATCGAGTCAATTGGCCCAGGGGTGTAGGAGGAGTAGGCTTTGAAAGCAATTGTTGACGCCGCACGACAGACGACGGACATTGACTTACCACAATAGCTCACCATGAGCACTTCGTGCTCAGGTGAGCTAAAAACAATAGAGATATTTTTCATTAAGGGTTCATTTGGTCAAGATCCCCTGGAGGATTCTGAAAAAGCTCTGTTTGAAGATGTTAACACATGACACATGCTAGCATAAAAAACAAGAAGTAAGGCTTATGGCTCATCCTTGGAGACAAGTCGGGGATGAGCTACAAAGATATACAATTTATTTACTTTTTGCTATTCTTGACATATTCATTACATGAAATCTCCATTTGTACACTGCTTAATAAGTTGGATGTCACAATACCATTACAAGATCACCTTCATTAACCCTTGTCCTGCTGAACCTGGATATAACCTGCCTTTGCAAACAGTGTAAATCCAGATCAGTTGGCCTCTTCAGAAGCCAACTGATCTGGATCTGCACTGTTTGCCATTAAGTATGTGAATTTATAGCAACAATCCCGATCAAGTAATCTGATTGGCTGAAAATTAGAAGTGGGCGTGACATCTTAATTTATTCAGCAGGACAAGGGTTAATGCTTAGCATACTGGGTAAATATTTCAGTAGATGACATTTTGAATTTTCTCTTTTCTAATGTTCCCCGAAAATTGGCTTTGACGTTTCATGTAAATTGTCTCCTTGCATGAAATGTCAAACCCTACTTTCTGGACAAAATAAGAAAAATATTATCAATTTAACATCTACTGAATTCACCGATAGACTGGTAAAGGTTAATCCTTTAATCTCCTGAATTTACACATCAGCTGACGACAATTTAAAATAAAAACATGAAACAGTAATACCCCCTCACTGTCGCACTATCATGTGGCCAGCAGATAACCCTGTCGAAAATTGCCCATTAGCAATCATCCTGAACCAGCTCTCCACAATACCAATGCATATACCATGTTTGGTAAAAATATTTACTTAGTTATCCACTTGAAAAGAAAATATGGACGTGTGGAGGCCGAATAACTCAGTTAGCAATCCCCAATATCAATGCACATAGCAAGTTTGGAGAAAATCCATTGATATCGATGCAAGTTACTGTCTGGAAATGAAAATATGGATGTCTGGAGGCCAGATAACTCAGTCAAAAATTACAAAATTTGCTCATAAGCAAATCCCAAACAAGACTCCACAGTATCAATCCACATACCAAGTCTGGTGGAAAATCATTGAAATTTACTCAAATTATCAGCCAGAAAAAAAAATAAAGACATTCCTACAACAGACAGATGGATGGACACACAGAAATCCAACATGAAACCATAACACCCCACCTCTATGTTTTAGCAGTGTATAAATGTATATAATTTTCACAGAAAATATGACTTGTATGGAGACAATTTGAAAATAAGACAAGAAATTTAGTGAAAGGCTATGTTGCTACTCTTGGTGGCAATCAAGAAATGGTGCTCAACACACAGACCAAACATTGTTCAGCTAAGCCTGTAAAATAGGTCAAGGTCAGTAATGGTCAATGACAGTGGGCAGGGTGCATCATAGGGAATGTGTGTATGAAGTTTCATTAGCCTAGACATTGTTCAGCCAAGCATGAAAAGTAGATCAAGGCTAGTAGCGATCAATGGCAATGGGCAGGGTGCACCATGGCGTTTGTATGGTTTAATTTGCCTAGAAACCTTGGTGTTTGCTAAACCAAACTAAATGCATCAACTAAACATTGTTCAGCCAAGAGTGAAAAATAGGTCAAGGTCACTAACGGTCAATGGCAGTGGGCAGAGTGTATCATAGCAGATGTTATCTTAAGTTTCATAAGCCTAGAATAGAAGCCTTTGTGTTGGAGAAAGGGAGCTAAACACACAAACTTAACATTGTTGAAGCCGACAACAACTCCAATGCCAACACCAATGACCCAAAAGATCCCTATGTCGCTCCTGCTTGCTAAAGCATATTATTATCCTTACAGCAACAATAAACAGGATAATTAATTACTTAATTATTTTTTACTTTATTTTCTTTTTTTTTCTTTTCTTTCTTTTCTTTTTTTTGCACTAAAATATATGATGTGAGTACCCATTAGAATTGCCTCATTTAGGTAATAGAAACATGAAATGATAATACCTCGCTACTATTGTGTGGCAGGCAGCTTACTGTCACAAATAGACAAAGTTTGCATTAGTAATCACACACCAGAGCTCCACAATATCACTGCATATACCGAGTTTGGTGTAAATCTATTGATATTTATTTACACAAGTTATCCTCCAGAAATGAAACAACAGATGAATGGATGTATGACAGACAGATGGTCAGATTACTGTTGTCAAAAACATTGATGAAATTTGTCCATCAGCAATCCCAAACCAGATCTTAATATTGTCAATATACATACAAAGTTTGGTGAAAATCCATTGACAGTTTCTCAAGTTCTCATGCGGAAATGAAAATACAGATGGACATATGACAGGCATAAAAAAAATATTAGGAAAAGTCTGAAAAGAAAACAAGAGGGCCATGATGGCCCTGTAACACTCACCTGAGCAACATAGCACTATGAGAACCTGATCTAAAACCGATCAAGGCAAACATTCTGATCAAAGTTCAAAATGATTATATTAACAAGAAAGACAATGTAGCATGTTTAATGGACTGTGAAATAAAGGTCAAGGTCAAATATGCATGACTGCACTCAAGAGGCCATGCTAAGATGTATGCATGTACTAAGTATCACTGGCTGTAGGAGCAATAGTTACTGAGAAACTGACCTAAACACAAACATTTCACAAGTACCAAATATCACTGTAGGACCAATAATTACTGAGAAACTGACCTAAATGGAAAAACTTAAGAGAGTCACCGGACAGAAAACTATACATCACCTTGAAATCATCAAGACAAACATTTTGAGCAGGATTCATGAGGATCACTTCAAAAATGTGACCTCTAGAGCATCAACAAGGTTTTCCTTTGATTTGGCCAGGTGAACTAGTTTCTGATATCATTGACTCAGTTTTAAAGCTAGACCTAGAAATCATCAAGACAAAAATTTTGAGCAACATTTATGATGATTATTTCAAAAATGTGACCTCTGGAGTGTTAACAGTTTTCTGCTGATTTAGCCTGGTGACCTAGTTTTTGACAGCATGTGACCCAGTTTCAAACCTGACCTAGAAATCATCAAGACAAACATTTTAAGCAAGATTCATGATGATTGCTTCAAAAATGTGACGGCTAGAGTGTTAACAAGGTTTTCTGCTGATCTGGCCCGGTGACCTAGTTTTTGACCCAAAGTGACCCAGTTTCAAATTTGACCTAGAAATCACCAAGACAAACATGTTGAGCAAGATTCATGATGATTGCTTGAAAAATGTGACCACTAGAGTGTTAACAAGGTTTTCCGCTGATCTGGTCAGGTGACCTAGTTTTTGACCCCAGGTGACCCAGTTTTGAACTTGACCTAAAAAACTTCAAGACAAACATTTTGAGCAAGATTCATGATGATTGCTTAAAAAATGTGACCGCTAGAGTGTTAACAAAGTTTTCTGTTAATTTGGCCCGGTGACCTAGTTTTTGACTCCAAGTGATCCAGTTTCAAACTTGACCTAAAAATCATCAAGACAACATTTTGAGCAAGATTTATGATGACTGCTTCAAAAAAGTAACCGCTAGAGTGATAACAAGATTTTCCACTGATTTGGCCAGGTGACCTAGTTTTTGACCCCATGTGACCAAGTTTCGAACTTGAGCTAGAAATCATTAAGACAAACATTTTGCGCAAGATTCATGATGACTGCTTCAAAAATGTGACAGCTAGAGTGTTAACAACGTTTTCTGCTGATTTGGCCTGGTGACCTAGTTTTTGACCCCAAGTGACCCAGTTTTGAACTTGATCTAGAACTCATCAAGACAAACAATTTGAGCAAGATTCATGATGATTGCTTGAAAAATGTGACCGCTAGAGTGATAACAAGATTTTACGCTGATTTGGCCAGGTGACCTACTTTTTGACCCCAGGTGTTCCAGTTTCAAACATGACCTAGAAATCACCAAGACAAACATTTTGAGCAAGATTCATGATGATTGTTTCAAAAATATGACCGCTAGAGTGTTAACAAAGTTTTCTGATGATTTGGCCTGGTGACCTAGTTTTTGACCCCACATGACCCAGTTTCAAACATTCTTAGAACTCATGAAGACAAACATTTAGAGCAAGATTCATGATTATTGCTTCAAAAATGTGACCGCTAGAGTGTTAACAAGGTTTTCTGCTGGTTTGGCCTGGTGACCTAGTTTTTGATCCCATGTGACCCAGTTTCAAATTTGACCTTGAAATCATCAAGACAAACATTTTGAGCAAGATTCATGATAATTGCTTCAAAAATGTGACCTCTAGAGTGTTAACAAGGTTTTCTGCTGATTTGGCCCAATGACCTAGTTTTTGACTCCAAGTGACCCAGTTTCGAACCTGACCTAGAAATCACCAAGACAAACATTATGAGCAAGATTCATGATGATTGTTGCTTCAAAAATGTGACCACTAGAGTGTTAACAAGGTTTTCTGCTGATTTGGCCCGGTGACCTAGTTTTTGACTCCAAGTGACCCAGTTTCGAACTTGACCTAGAAATCATCAAGAAAAACATTTTGAGCAAGATTCATAATGATTGCTTCAAAAATGTGACCGCTAGAGTGTTAATAAGGTTTTCTGCTGATTTGGCCCGGTGACCTAGTTTTTGACCCCAAGTGACCCAGTTTCGAACTTGACCTAGAAATCATCAAGAAAAACATTTTGAGCAAGATTCATGATGACTGCTTCAATAATGTGACCGCTAGAGTGTTAATAAGGTTTTCTGCTGATTTGGCCAGGTGACCTAGTTTTTGACCCAAAGTGACCCAGTTTCGAACTTGACCTAGAAATCATCAAGACAAACATATTGAGCAAGATTCATGATGATTGCTTCAAAAATGTGACCGCTAGAGTGTTAACAAGGTTTTCTGCTGATCTGGCCCGGTGACCTAGGTTTTGACCCCAAGTGACCCAGTTTCGGACTTGACCTAGATTTAATAGAGGCAAACATTTTGAGCAAGTTTCATCAAGATTGGGTCAAAACTATGACCTCTAGAGTGTTAACATTTTTCCTTTGATTTGACCTGGTGACCTAGTTCTTGACCCCAAGTAACCCAGTATCGAACTTGACCTAGATTTCATAGAGACAAACATTCTGACCAAGTTTCATCAAGATTGGGTCAAAACTGTGACCTCTAGAGTGTTAACAAACTAATTGTTGACAACGAAAGACGGATGATGGACGCCGGACGATGACGGACGACGGACAGAGGGTGATGACAATAGCTCACCCTGAGCTTTTGCTCAGGTGAGCTAAAAAAAAACACATCAATTTGTTGTATGCTTAATCAGTCTCTCAGCTGATCTGAAGCCCTGCCTATGACTTCCTTGTTCCTTTTATAGCCTGTTCCTAGATTGATACCATTTCAGTGGCTTCAGCCTAAAAAAAAACTAGACTAAATTGTCGCCACAGGAAAAGCAGTCTTAAGACATAGCCCTGAACCAATCTATGTGCCCGTTGTTCACTGTCCATAGTTTATTGTCCATAATTTATGAACTGCAAAATGCAGAACACAAATATTGTGTATGCACTGGTAAAACATTGCAAGATGCATCACAGTTTCTGTGTCATTTAAATTTGGCAGCAGCAAAAAACATTTTTCCAAGAAGTCGCTCAGATGACAATTAATCAGACTGTAATAATAGAATTAACTTTCTCAGTAATGACAGAATTAACTTTCTTGTGACATGCTTTCAACCTGACAAATGCAAATATCAGATGTCATTAAAAAGATTTTTTGATTTTTTCTTGAAAAGTAGGGCTTGACATTTTATTCAAATTGTCTCCTTTGGAATATGAATATGCAAACAGTGTAGATTCAGATCAGTTGGTTTCTGAAGAAGCCAACTGATCTGGATCTACACTGTTTCCCATTAAGTATGTGAATTAATAGCAAAAATCTGGATCAAGGAATCTGATTGGCTGAATTTAAAAGTTAGTGTGGCTCTTAATTTATTCAGCAGGACAAGGGTTAACCTTTCACGCACTAAGCAAAATTGCAGCAGACAATAGTTTTTAATATGTTTTATCTTTTTTCAGAGAAAATAAGACTTGACATTTCCTGTGAACTGTCTGCTATGCAGACAATTCACATGAAATGTCAAGACTTAATTTCTCTTTAAAATACAAAAAAAAAAAAAAAAATCAAAATGTTGTCTGCTGCATTTGTGATTAGTACTTCAAAGGGTTAATAGCATTTCTTTCTTTAAATTAAAGTGCAAGGGTAAAACCTGCATCATAAATTTTTAGTCTACATGTACAAGTAAGTTGGGCATTTCGATGTTTTTTTTTGCTAAATTTAATTTCTGTTGAAAAGTCTATAAAAACAAAACAAAACAAGAAAAACGCCTAACGGCATTATGGACGGGTTTTTCAAAAGGTTAACCAAAAGGTAAACCTCGGACGTCAGGGGAGATAAGTACACAACAAAGAAAGTGAGAGTTGTCACTCTTGCATGTGACATATCTACTGGTCCTCCTCTTCATCCCTAACAAATATGAAAGCAATCCACTGAAGAATAAAGGTAACATTAAACTTTGAAAAAAGGTTAACCGAAAGGTAAACCTCAGACGATGCCCCACGCTCACCTGCCCGCCCACCGGGACATCGCTATTTTAAAGGATGGATTTTTAAAGAAAAAAAAAAAAAAAAACACCCAAAAATGAAATGCTCATCAAACAAGATGGCCCTGTATCACTCACATGATTACCAGACAAGTTTCGAGTCAACTGGCCTTTGGGTTCAAGAGAAGAAGTTCAATACTGATTTTCAAGATGGCTGCCATCTTGGATTTCCAATCAGAATGATTTTATCAACTTTTGATCTACAAGTCACCTCGATACTTCCAATGAAGTTTCGAGTCAACTGGCCTTTTTGTTCAGGATAAAAAAGTTCAAAATAGATTTTCAACATGGCTGCTAGGGGGACCGTCTTGGATTCCCTATCAGAATGAATTTAAATATTTTTTTTATCTACAAGTCACCCTGATACTTCCTATCAAGTTTCAAGTCAACTGGCCTTTCTGTTCAGAAGAAGTTCATAATAAATTTTCACGATGGTAGCCATGCTGGATTTTTTATCAGAACAAATCTAGCTATTTTAAATCTACAAGTCACCCAGATACTTCCTACCAAGTTTCGAGTAAATTGGCCTTTCGGTTCAGGAGAAGGTCCAAAATAGATTTCTAAGATAGCTGCTATGGTGGCCATCTTGAATTTCTGTCAAAAGGATTTTAGCTATTTTTGATCTACAAGTCACCCAGATGCTTTCTACCAAGTTTCAAGTCAATTGGTCTTTTGGTTCAGGAGAAGAGGCACAAAACTGATTTCCAAGATAGCAGCCATGACCACCATCCTGGACTTTGAATCGGAATGATTTTAGCTATTTTTCACCTACAAGTCACGCTGCTGCTTCCTAACCAAGTTTTGAGTCAAGTGAACATTTGGTTCAGAAGAAGAAGTGAAAATAGATTTTCAAGATGGCAGCCATCTTCGACTTCCTATCAGAACAATTTTAACACTTTGGATCTATTAGTCACCCCAATGCTTCATATCAAGTTTCAAGACAACTGGCGTTTCCATGGCAGCCATCTTTGATTAGCTATTTTCCTATGAAGTTTCAGGTCAATTGGCCTTTTGGTTCAGGAAAAGAAGTAAAAAATATATTTTCAAGATGGCGGCCATGGTGGCCATCTTGGAGTTCCAATGGGAATGACTTTAGCTATTTTTGGTCTACAAGTCACCCTGATGCTTCCTACCAGGTTTCAAGTCAATTTGCCATTTGCTTCAGGAGAAGAAGCGAAAAACAGATTTTCAAGATGGCTGTCACGGGGGCCATCTTGGATTTCCGATGGGGACAATTTAACTTGTTTTGAGCTTCAAGTCACCCCAATGCTTCCTATCAAGTTTCAAGTCAATTGGCCTTTGGTTCAGGAGAAGAAGTGAAAAATATATTTTCAAGATGGTGGCAGCCATCTAGGATTTTGGATAGGAAGGATTTTAGCTATTTTGGATTGACAAGTCACCCCTATGCTTCCAACCAAGTTTCAATTTGCCCAGAGAGACTCCCCCACTGCATGCAACAAGTACCAGGGTTGATCCAGTGTTACGTAGACTTTCCATGGCTCAGTTGGATGCATGTACGACTGGTGATCAGGAGGTTGCAAGTTCGACCCCCGCCGGGTTGGCAACATATTGATTGATCATGAAATATTTGCTACAGTCATTTTCTCCCTTCCGCTGATTCAGGAAAGGCAGTTGTCAGCTTCTGGCGAAAGAATGTGCACAATACTGGTTAACTGCTTTTAGAGCTAAGCCTGCCCAGTAAGTGTTGTACTGCAAACTGACCATGCTCGACATGACCCCAATGGGTTGACTTGGCTGTAAAACCTAAACACAAACAACAAATGTCGACTTTTGCTCTAAAAAGTTTACATGTTGATGCATTTTTAAAAATCAAATTTAAAAGTAGGAAACATATATATGATAAGCAGATGACAACTTCTGCATGATGTTATCCAAACTTTTTTTTCTAGGTTACCATAGTAACCTATGACCCAATATGCAGGGCAGGTCAAACTTTACATATGTAGTTAACTTTTCTGATTCTAATACCTTTGTCTTCTGCACTCCAATTATGGCGTGATATCCCATAACATTTGCATTACGTCTTACGTGAATCAACAGAATATAGCAAGAGGGGAGGATGCAAATCAGGACATGGGCACGTCATCAATTAAAGCAGTAAAGAACCTCACTGAGCTTGATGGACTGTACATGGTACGTGATGTATGCGATTTCACAGATTTAGGAATTCAGGACTGCTTATATCATTCTCACAAAGGAACTGAACATGCAAAAACTTATTGCATGGTGGATGCCGAGTGTTAACTGAGGATAACATGGAAAAACGGGTAAGGCATCAAGGAAGTTCCTGTCAAGGTTTCGTAAGGAAGGAGAGGACTTTCTTATAACAGTATAGTTACCACTGATGAAACTTGGTTTCATCTACACAACCTGGAGGCAAAGGAACAGTCTAGGCAGTGGACACAGGATTCTTCACCCCTCCAGAAGAAGGCTCGGAAATCTATGTCAGTGGGAAAGCAGATGTCTTTTTTATGGATTGAGCTGGTATGATACTTCAACATGCTGTCCTACCTCACACTACATCAATTATTTGCTTGAGAAATGATGTTGTACATTACGGCAATCTGCCCTGCTTGCTACAGCATATAACTTTCCTTTCTGTTGTACAGTTGTAATTTTGGTATACTTCTCTAATAAATGTGCCTGTTGATTCTAATAAAAACCTTTCTTTATATGTTATATGGTTTTAACCCTTGTCATGCTGAATATATTAAGCTGCCACACTTACTTCTAATTGTCAGCCAATCAGCACACTTACTTCTAATTGTCAGCCAATCAGATTCCTTGAGCCAGATTGTTGATATAAATTCACATACTAAATGACAAACAGTGCAGATTCAGATCAGTTGGCTTCTTCAGAAGCTAACTGATCTGACTCTACACCGTTTGCGAAGGCAGGGATTATCTGGGTTCAGCAGGACAAGGGTTAAAGCTATAAGCAAAATCTATTTATCTTACTATTATTCTGCCATATATCTATAGTAAATATAAATAAGTAAATAAAACCTGAACAAAATGTACTTATTCATCTTCAAAATATTCAGTTAAAATAAGATTTTGAATTCGAACTCTGTCGAAAATTTATAAATTTGCCCATTTTCAATCCCAATTCAATTTCAATCATATTTTAATCAATATCTATGTGTATATTTAATTTTTGATCCAAATTCTATCAATTTGTTTTCAAGATATTAAACAAAATTACAATGCTGATATCAATCAAGGACCATAACTCTACTGAAAAGAATTGAGCTTGGCCCATTAGCTACTTCAATCTAACTCTGACCAATAATAATGTATACATAAAATTTGATCAAAATCCATCATTTCGTTCTCAAGATTTTAGCAAAAATTCAATGCTGACATTAATCAAGGACCATAACTGTTGAAAATTTACATTTCAACCAAAACCCACAAATCAAGTCAATAGCAATGCATACATAAAATTTTATCAAAATCCTTTCATTTGTTTTCAAGATATTGAACAGAAACAAAATACTGACCTCAACTTAGAAGGACCATAACTACATAAAATCTTCAGAAGCAATAAAGCTTTGAGACCGAGTCGTCATACAGAGTATAGGTGTTGGGAGACCAATCATTTTGATTGCGTTGGAGTTTTAACGATGTCAACCCTTGTGTTGTTCATCTGTTGGAGTTAAAATAAAATATCGTTTAAATCAACCCTTGTGGGTCATTTTTGTGTCATCTCCCAGAGAAAGGGAGAAAGGAGATAGAAGAGATAGTAGAGGAGATGAAAGAGAGGGACAGGGTAGAAAGAGGAACAGGAATGAAAGGGAAAAAACAGAAGAAATAAAAACATTCTCCTCTACCCTTACCTGCTACAAGGATTGCAAGCCTTGCCCAACTGTAAGCAAGTATCAGTTGGACGCCTCAGTGACATAAGATACATGGCACTTTCGCCACATCCGACCACCCCCAGTGAGACCAATCAACTTTATTCTAGGTTAAATTTAATTCCCTATACATTTGTATGTGAAAACTGTTGCATACCAAGTTTGCCCTTGGTGCTGCCTGCCTTTGCTTGTGGGCTGCAAAGGATACCCTAAGAGCTCAGGTGAGCTTTATATGACCATCTTGGTCCTCTAGTTTTAACCTTTACCATTCTCTTGGCTAATTCATGATAACTGATGATATTTTTCTTATTTTCACCAGAAATTAGGCTTTGATATTTCATGCAAATTGTCTCCTAAGGAAACATCTGCATGAAATGTCAACACCTGTTTTTCCGGGAAAAAAAAAGAAAAATATTTTAAAATGTTGTCTGCTGAATTTTTTACCAAGTATCGTATCGCTAAGCATTAACCCTGGTCTTGCTGAACCTGGATATACCCTGCTTTTGCAAATAGTGTAGATTCAGATCAGTTGGCTTCTGAAGAAGCCAACTGATCTGGATCTGCACTGTTTGCCATTAAGTATGTGAATTTATAGCAGCAATACGAATCAAGTATTCTGATTGGTTGAAAATTAGAAGTGGGCATGGCATCTTAATTTATTCAGCAGGACAAGGTTTAATTATCTGGCCTAATTAAGCTAAATAACAATGGTTTTGTGAATAATAGCAGAAAAAAACAAATGATTGATCTGGCAGAAGTACCATATTTATTGTAAATATTGTTATTCCTTATTTCTATTGAGTTGCAGTTTTACAGCCCAGTCAACACTGTAAGATCATGTGGAGCAGGTATTAACCTTTACCAATCTCTAGGCTAATTCAGCAGACAACAAATTGGTGATATTTTTTCTTCTTTTTCCGAGAAAACAGGATTTGACACTTTATGCAAATTGTCTCCTATGTAGACAATTTGCATGAAATGTCAAATTCTGTTTTCTGGGGAAAAATAAGAAAATTATTTCAAAATGAGGTCTGATGAAATTTCTGCCCATTGCTAAGAATTAACCTACTCACACTTTTTCCTGGGCAAGCTTAGTTCATTGAGCAGTTAACCCTTAAACAGCCAATCACAACAATTGTCGTCTGCTTTGTCATCTGCTTGTGATTTTACATCATTTTTGCAATCAGTGTGGACCCAGATCAGACTGCAGTCTGATCAAGGTCCACACTGTTTGCCTGTATGCAGAAAAAGGTTTGAAAAGTTAGCAAGAATATTTTGCAGACGACTGAAACAGACCACATTTTCAGATGCAGGTTTTCCTGGCATTTTAAGGGTTTACCAGTATGTGTGCACATACTTTCACCATTAACTGACAACTACCTTTCTTGAATCAGCAGAAGGGGGTTGAATAATCATAGAAATTACATCATGATCAATCTCCATGGGTTATATGGTCAGACTGGGCACTGTCTGGATCTGCAGTGAGAAGATCCACTGACTGAACCTTGGGGCCTGGCTTGCTTCAGGTGAGGCATGAACTTCCAGCTTGAGAATGCAGCACCCTGACACCCATTTATGCCCAAAATAAGAAAAACATTTAAAAAAAGTTTTCTGCTGATATTTTAACCCAGTATTAACCCTTGTCATGCTGAATAAATTAAGATGTCACGCCCCACTTCTAATTTTCAAGCCAATTACATTACTTGATCAAGATTGTTCATATAAATTCATACACTTAATGGCAAACAGTGCAGATCCAGATCAGTTGGCTTCTTCAGAAGCCAAGTGATCTGGATCTACACAGTTTGCAATGGCAGGGTGTATCCGGGTTCAGCAGGACCAGGGTTAATGCTTAGCGATACTCGGTAAAAATTCAGCAGACAACATTTGGATCTACACTGTTTGCAACGACAGGGTATAAGGTGGGCAGGACTAGGGTTAATAAAATACAATTCAGAGGTAAGAAAATGTCAAGTGGAATACAGGATTAGCAGGCATTATCCTTGAAAACATTTCAGTATAAACAAAAACTTAATCCTTTGCTCTCTGGATAAATATTTCAGCAGATGATATATATTTTTATTTATTTTTTTTTTTTCCTAGAAAACAAGTTTTGACATTTTCATGCAAGATGATTTGCATGAAATGTCAAATCCTGTTTTCTGGGAAAATTAATTAGGAGAATATCATCAATTTGTCATCTGCTGAATTAGACCTAAGAGTGCTAAAGGTCATACTTTGACATGGCCAGTTTAATTATTTTCAAATTTCAGTTTCATATTATTACCAGAAAACAGGGAAATATTTCATGTGAAACAACATTATCAGACAATTCATATGAAATGTCAACACTTATTTTTCATGAAAACTTACAGCAAAACAAACTAAAAGATGCCTAAAGGGAATGCATGCCCCCACTACTTCCAGTTTGGCTTTGTAGATTTATTATTCTGAACAATAAAAGCACCGCAAGCACAATACCTCGCCACAGCAATTACTTGTTTATGAATTAAAGTTCTCTTTGCGAAAATGTCTGGAAAGAAAATGACGGAGGGACAGATAACAATCCTAAACCAGATCTTGATAATATCAATGGACAGATAACAATCCTAAACCAGATCTTGATAATATCAATGCATATAGCAAGTTTGGCCTTGTTATTTACTCAAGTTATCATCCGGAAACGAAAATATGGGCATGTCTGGGGCAGATAACTCTGTAAAAATTTTACGAAATTTGCCCATTAGCAATTCCAAACCAGATCTCCTTAATGTCAATGCATTTAGCAGGTTCGATTATAATCCATTGTTATTTATTCAAGTTATCGTCCAGAAACGAAAACATGGGCGTGTTTCGGTCAGATATCTCCGTAAAAATTTTACGAACTTTGCCCATTAGGAACTCCAAACCAGATCTCTTTAATGTCAATGCGTATAGCAAGTTTGGTTAAAATCCCTTGTTATTTACTCAAGTTATCGTCCGGAAACGAAAATATGGGTGTGTCTCGGGCAGATAACTCCGTAAAAATTTGAGGAAATTTGCTCATTAGCAATCCCAAACCAGATCTCCTTAATGTCAATGCATATAGCAAGTTTGGTTAAAATCCCTTGTTATTTACTCAAGTTATCGTATGGAAACAAAAATATGGACGTGTCTTGGGCAGATAACTCCGTAAAAATTTGACAAAATTTGCCCATTAGCAAACTCAAACCAGATATCCACAATATCAATGCACATACCAAGTTTGGTGAAAATCTAGTGATGTTTACACAAGTTATCATCCGGAAACGAAAAACGGATGGCCATTCCAACAATTCGGGTTTAGGGGCTACATCCCATTGTAAATTCCCATAGGGGTTTAAGGGCTATAAGCACCTTAACCGAAAGGTTTATAATGTAGCTTAACGGAATAAAGCATAATGTGGTTACAAAATTGAACCTCCTAACCTGAAATGTTGGCTCAGACGGACTGACCGACGTACGATGGATGGACAGACACACTGATGTCCAATGTGAAACCATAACACCCCGCCACTATTGTGTACTTGATCTGGATTACTGGTATAAAAAGCAAAAAGAAGAGTGATTTTATTAACATTCACTGAAACCCTGTCCATGAAGATGCAAAATAATGTGAATTCTGCTTGTAAAATGATTGTAAACCATCCAACCATAGCTTTTATTCATGTAATTCTTGCAAAACAGTTGGATCAGTGTTCTCTGAACTTCATGCATTATGCTAAACCTATATCTTTTCTGTAATGCATAGAGACACAAATTCCACTGTGCAATGTAGATATGGCAAAATTTCTAAGTAATTTCAGGGTATGTTTGTTTGTGTTTGTTGAGGTTTTACAGCCCAGTCAACCAATTGGGATCATGTTAAGCGTGGTATTTTACCTAAACACTTTTACTGGGCAGGCTTATTCCTCTAAGGGGTTAACCAGTATTGTGCACATTCTTTTGACAGAAACCAGGGTATGTACTTATAGCAATAAAAATTTGATCAGATTTCTGTGCACTTTATGCACATGCCCAGCCTATATAATCTTACTTTGCTGCAAGTTTCAAATCATTATCTTGAAAAAGCAAAAATTTCTAAGTGGAGACAAAAACCCTACTATGCCATGTGCATAAGGCAAAGTTTCTAAGAAAATCCGCCCAGTCACATGATACTAACACCAGGTTGATCAGTTCTAGCTTTGCTTTCCTATAGCTAAGCACCAAGCAAAAGTGCAGCTAGTACCAGTTTAACCCTTAAACTGCCAATCACAACAATTGTCATCTGCTTGTGATTTTAAAAGTCATTTTTGCAAACAGTGTGGACCCAGATCAGACTGCTCCTCTAGGAGCAGTCTGATCAGGATCCACACTGTTTGCCTGTATGCAAAAATAGGTTTGAAAAGTTTGCAAGAATATACAGCAGACAACATAAACAGACGACATTTTCAGATGCCGGTTTTCTTGGCACTTTAAGGGTTAAAGTCTTTGGTATGACTCAGCTAGGGATCGTACCAACAACCTACCAGTCACAAAGTGAATGCTCCACCAACAGAGCCATTGTGCCTGTTTGTGCAGAGATAATTACGGTAAACACTTTTTTTCGAACACTTTTTTTTATACTTTCTGGCCTAAATTTTGCTTCTTGTATAGTTCTTTCTTCAATTACTTAGTGGAATGGCAAACAGTGTAGACCCTGATCAGACTGCTCCAGGAGCAGTCTGATCTGGGTCTTCACTGTTTGCATATGCCATTTGGCCAGACCATTTGGTGTTCGAAATATTATGACATTTACCGTAAAATATCAATTCTTTTCAGTTTAACGAAAAATGACATATCAAAAGCCATGAACCATCACTAACCATACCTACTACAGTAATTGATATTTTCTTTTTCTTGACATCCAGGAAATTAGGTGCTTAGGAAGAACTCCAGACTTGACATAGCTGCCCCAATGGATGTGGTTACCATGACAATAAAGATTTTCAAATGTCATTTCAATTTTCTTCCCAAAATTCCGGTATCAAAGGATTCAAATATATACTAACGAGATTCCGAAATGCCCAAAAGAGGTAAGATTGATCCAATTTCTGTAATTTATTTGAAATGGTAGACTAACATCTTTAAACATCAATACCAACAATCAAAGCCATGCATTGTCTTCTTACCCTTAAAGTGCCAATCACAACTACAGCAAGAGACACTTTTAAATATTCTTTTTTTAATTTTTCAAAGAAATTTATGATTAGATAAGCACACAACAAGGTATGGCTTGCAGCATTGAAATATTAGCACCTGATAAAAGATTACCTTGCTGCAATTTATCTTAAGCACACAACAACGTATGGCTTGCAGCAGGGAAATATAAGCAAACGGCAAAAGATTACCTTGCTTCAGTATATGATTACCATATAACAATGTATGGATATCAGCAGAGAAATATTAGCCCACAAGCAAAGATTACCTTGCTGCAGTCTATGATTAGCATACCAAAAGGTATGGCTATCAGCAGAGAAAATCAACATAGGATAAAATATTACCTTGCTGTAGTGTATGATTAGTTAAGGATTAATTGGTTTAATCCATTAATACGTTTTAAGCTTTATTGCAGCAGTAGGGGTTCCCCAAGGAGCAATTCTTGGACCCTGTCCTTTTCAGTCTATCACACCAACCATTAATGATCATAGTATGTATTTGTTTCAAAATTTAGAATACAGGTATGACTGATAAGATTCCATGATGCCACTGAAATTCAACTGTACACATTTTCCTCCCTTTTATCCAATTGTCTTTTTTAGCCAATCAAGATTAAGCTGATCCCTCTCGCACACATTGCTTGAACTCCATATTTAGCAATTCCAATACTCTCTCTTATCTCCCTCCTTTCATAACAAATTCTGATCTGACCAATCAGGATTAAGCATATCCCTCTCGGTCCTACTGTATCCAGTGATTTTTTTACAAATTTGCCCTTATGGGTCCTGAGACTCGCATGGTGAAACATTCTGTTGCATCCTAGACTTTAAATTTAAACTTGTGTAACAGTGTTTTATCATTACTTTCTTGATATTTTAATTGTATGTGCAATAAAAGTAAATAGTTGTGACTGAGTTGATTTGATTCTTTCCAGAAAACTTCCCGAGAAATATGAAACTGAAGTGTTAAGAAAATGTTTTCACACACAGTTGTGAAAATGTTTTCATAAAACTTCAGTTTTAGTGATAGATCATCAAATGCCTGTGACACATGATTAAGGGCAGACATTTTGTCTGGTTTGATTAGACAGAGACCTTTTTTGTCTGTTGCTTTAACTGGACTGTGATAATCATACAAATATTTGTAAACTAAAAGCAGACTTTTTCGTCTATTGCTTTGACTAGACTCTGACTGTGATAGCCATACAAATATTTGTAAACTAAAAGCATAGACTTTTTTGTCTGCTGCTTTGACTAGACTGTAAAACAAATGATCTGTGAAAATAAGTTTTAAGTTTGTTTCTTTGGTTTATCTGAACTTGCTAAAGACGTGGGTTCAGTTTGGGATTGGGAGTTTTCATTATCGAGATCGCCATCATCGGCAGTCTCAGACTGAGAGACCTTGGCTGTCCATGTCGGTCTTTTTTTTTTTTTTTTTTTTTGATTTGGGTTTTACGGCCCTTTCAAGAATATTTCACTTATATCGAGCCGATCGTTCATCGAAGGTGGGCGAAAACCGGAGAACCCGGAGAAAAACCACCTGACCATCCGTAAGCAGAACTTGGCTTTCCCACATATGACCCGAGCGAGGCTCTAACCACAGCGGTGAGAAACCTAATGGATTAAGAGTCAACTCTCTTATCCACTAGGCTACGGGGGCTTTTGCTGAACTAGCAGACCAAACAGTGTTTGCTGTTTGGGGTCTAGTTTTATTATCTTTTTAGGGGGGCATCTTTTTCTTCTTTCAAAAACAAACGATCGCTATGTTCAACAAATGCAAGGTAAAACGGTGTTACGATAAAATATCTCAACAGACTAAAAACCAATACTTTAGTGACCGCTAAGTTTTCCTCTGGTACTGGACAACTTTGTATTGACCCGTAAAGGTAAAATGGGTGTACCGTAGAGATACGACACCTTCCAGTACTGGGTTTTACCAAATACTGTACTGAAACACCGCTTGCGTATTCGCTTTTTCTGAAAATGAAAGTGGACTTCTAAAAGCAAAACGTACGTATATTCGAGATTTTTTATGAGTCCCGTGGACTCACCGAGGCTAATTCTTTTGCGTCCTCTGACGAAATTATGCATATAGGACGCAGGATGCACGCCTAAAAAAAATCACTGTGTATCTGACCCTTACTTTGGCAGTCCTAGCTTTATTGCTAAAGCAGGGCTCAAGTTATATTGGATTTCTCTTTTGCAAATTGTGTTTCATTACATTAATTGTGAGTTGGAACTAAAAATGGATGAGATTAACATACTTATCTGAAACCCCTTATTGTGTTTGACTTTATTCCCTTGGGACTATCGATAATGGTGATGCTATCAACGCTAGAATGATGAATAGACTGACTAACACAATTCATCAAATTTTTTATATACCAAGTTGGTATTTGCCATCTGAGACGGAAATAAACAGGCTCCTTAGATATGTGCAATGTGAAAGAAACATTCAACATGCTAAAATAGCCAGAGCACTTGATTGTAGTGCATACTGTCAAGAAACTGTGGGTTATTTTTGTATGGACTTAGAGCCAGTTTTTAAACTGTACTGTATCAGGAAGTATTTAAGATGTAGGAAACATTAGTTTTGCACACTGGATGCTAAATAATGTCTACAGTTGGAGGTGCAAGTGTAGATGATATGGGGGAAAAAAATGTGTTAATCACCACAATGACCCCCAAGCAGACTGTTATGGAATGGGCGTCCAGAATTAAAATCAGTTTGGACACTGTCCAAAAACTATTTGAGGAGGGCTTTATGTCTCTAGAAGCCATATGCCTTTTGGATGTGGAGGACTTTTCCCGGTCCAAAATACCACAGGGACAGAAGAAGCTACTCGAATATGATTGTGAATTTTGCAAACTTTTAATCATATATGTTAAAGTATTACAGTTGATATTTTTGATTTGTACTACATCCTTGAACAATTTAAAGTATGATAGTTAAGATTTTTGATTAAACAAATTAAACCATAGTTACGAGGGTCCTGCAAAAAGTTTTGCCACTGGTTCGGATCACTTCAGTGCTACATTTTATCAAACATATTTTTATTACAAAACTTCAAAGTATTCCCCCATTACTGAAACACATTTTTGTAACCTTTTTACCCAGTCGCGAAAAGCAGATAAATAGTCTTCTTTTGGTATCTGTTGGAGACACTGATAAATAGCACTGCCAAGAGAACTTCTACATGTATACATATTTCCAGAAAGCATTTTCTTAAGCCTTGGAAATAAAAAGAAGTCACAGGGACTTAGGTCAGGTGAATAAGGTAGATGGTTTAAAACTTTCACCTTTTCAGAAGCAAAAAAAGACTTAACAACCTCAAGCTTATGAGAGGAGGCGTTGTCATGTAAAAGGTGGACTCCTGACCATCTTTGCTTGATAGTTTCTTATTGTAACAAGTAAATTGGTCAGTGTATATGACTGCATCTATTTCAATATGAAATAACTCGGTCAGTTGGAAAGCAATTTGAACAAAATAAACAGGTATCGTTAGATATTCAACACACCATTCAAGTGCAGTGAAGCATTTTAAAATATACCTGGGATAAAACCAAGAAAGCCTATTAGTGACAGAACTTTTTGCAGGACCCTCGTATTGTGTTATTTTTAGCAAGTTTGTTAGTTTGGCATTTGGTTTGTTTGTTTGTTCGATGGTTTATTAATTAAAGTTTCCTTTACTTGGTATAGTTCATTTTCTATGTATTTTCCATTTAGCACCATTTGGCATGGAAAGAAGGACTCTTGATTAGATAATATGGACTACCGGTATATCACTTTCTAAAATTCTTGAATGACAACATTAAGCCTCAAATCCTTCTAGTAGAGACAGGACTTAAGATCAGATACCATTGTACTAAATTTGATGAGTGGGCTGGGGCCTGACAGCTAAAAGTGCTCTAAGCAAAAAAAAAACAACAAAAAACATTACATTGAAAAAAAGGCTTAAAAGAGAAAGCTTTGTTGAAAAGCTTAAACTTGAGCTGAAATATTTTTGACTTTAACAAAGACCGACATTCTTCTCACAAGAAATGATAAGCTCAAACCTTTTATGGAAAAATATTTTCCTCTCAAACAGGGCCTAATATTGCTTTAGTAGACCAAATCTGAACTCAAAGCATTATAGACACTGCATGACTGCATGATATCCTGCTGCTGCAGGCAATAAAACCCATTTTCCAGATATTTAGATAAGTAATTAAGTAAATACCCAGTCAGCATTCTATGTAAATCTATATCAGGCCGTCATCGGCCCGTCAGGGTAGCTGACGGGCCGATGACGGCCCGATATAGATTTACGTAGAATGCTAGCTGGGTAAGTAAGTAAAGTCTTTATTTAAAGAGAACATATGGCATATTGGAAGGGCAGATAACATATCACTCTAGGAATGGGACAGCAAAAGTTGTGCTCTTTGCCACTGTATGTAACCTCAATCTGCTCTCCCTTTCAAGATGTACTCTCAGACATGGGGGACCAGCTAAGATTTAGATCAGCCTGCACAGTCTGATCCCACTCTTCACTGGGTGTATTCTAAATAGCCAAGGATGCAGTTTCTTCATGCAGACAATGAAAACTGATCAGACTGTGCAGCTATATATTGTTTCAGCCAGTTACTGTATGTACTGTATTCGACCTAATTACCGCACATACCCTTATAAGCGCATAGTCAAGCAATTTCATAGACTTCATATTACAGCTTGTGTACTTTTATCTGCTTCTTTATAAAAGCATATGTTGTTGGTACTCATTTGAATTGCCTCGACTAGTCGAGGCAATTCCAATGAGAACCAACAACATATACTTTTATAAAGAAAATCAGAAAAAATGTCACATAAGCCTCATTAAATAAATATCTCATCTTATATTTCTTTATAGTCCTTATCAGGTGGATATTTAACTTCAAATTTTTACAGTAAGTTTAAAAATCCGAAGTGCACAGGGTGGTATTTAGGTCGATTACAGTAGTAATGGAACAACATGGCAAAAATCCCCTTTTCAGACACCAAACATCAAGTGCAGATACCCTATGAACTGAAATAGCCAGAACAGCAGTCCTTGGCTATACTAAGTAGTCCTAACTCTCTCCAGAAGAGCCAATTTGGAGAATAGTCTGGGAACTAATCTTAAAATGGCACAAATTATATCTCCTATTATGGAAATTTAACCAAGTATATAAACTATTAATACTGGTATCAACAAATAACTCGCAAGCTCAACAAAGCTGTCAGTTCCAGAAACTCTGTAGAATAATTGGTATTAGTGAGCTATGTAATACGAAAACGTGTTTAGTACATACTGTATTCGACCTTATTATCGCACGTCATTCCCCTATAAGCACTCAGTCAAGCAATTTTGTAGTTTTCAGATTACAAAATGTGTACTTTTATCTTTACTTCCTTATAAAAGCATATGTTGTTGGTACTCATTTGAATTGCCTTGACAAGTCAAGGCAATATGCCTTGACAAGTCAAGGCAATTCAAATTAGTACCCAAGACATTACAAAAACATGGATTTTCAAATATACTGAAAATTTTACCACCAAAAAATGAAAATTTTCAGAAAAAAAATTGTAATATTTTTTCATATTAATGCGCAAAACATAGATTATGGGTACTTGTTAGAACTGCCTCAATGAGAAGTTCTAACAAGTACCACAATATTGAGGCAGTTCTAACGAGTACTCACAATATATGATTTTAAGCAAAAATATGAAAAATAATGTATACCCCTGGGGTTAAGGGGGTCAAATTATATAGGATGTTTTTGTGATGCATATACATTTGTAAAGAAGATCAGAAAAAAAATATCACATAGCATCATCAACTATGACCCTCATGAAGTCCTTTTTAAAGAGTGCCCTTATCAGGCGGCTATTTCACTACAAGCGTTTCCAGTAATTTTGAAAAACCATAGCGGACAGTGTAATTAGGTAGAATACGGTACATACCCTATTTGCCTTAAAATACATGTATTGGGACACCCTAACTCTTTACCATACTTGTCCAGAAATTCCATTACGAAAACACGCCTATTCAAATATATAGAAAATTTCACCTCCAAAAATCGAAAATTTTCAGGTAAAAAACTCTGATATTTTTCATATTTCTGCTCAAAATATAGATTGTGGGTACTCGTTAGAACCGCCTCTGTGAGGCAGTTCTAACGAGTACCCACAATCTATGTTTTTGAGCAGAAATAAGAAAAATAATGTATACCACTGTAAACCCCAGTTTTACTACATAAAAGTGGGGTTTAAGGGGGTCAAAATTATATAGGCATGTTTTCGTGATGAAATAAGATTATTTGACTGATTGGTAATGTGTTTAAAAGCCACAGGTCTAGATAAGAGTGAGTATCAGCTGAGTAGTTTTCTTATTTCTCGAGGAAAACATAATATGTTGTGGGTACTCATTAAAAGTGCCTCACTGAGGTGCTTCTAATGAGTATCTCAACATATGTTTTCGTTGAAAAATAAGAAAAATATAGATACTTTTTAGTTGAAAAAAGCGCCTTAAAGGGCTATGAAAAACTATTGGATGCCTGATAAACAGTGTAAGTCAACTAGCACTAAGGTGCACAGCCCGCCTCTTGTCAATATTCATGCGTATACAAAATTTTATCAAAATACCCAATATGGCTGAACACCGAAAGAAACCCACAACTGCCCTTCTTGAATCAGCAGAAGGGAGAGAATGACTGTAGAAAATATTTCATGATTGATCTCCACAAAAGAATGTTGCTGACCCAGCGAGGATCGAACCTACAACCTCCTGATAACCAGTCAGAAGTGCATCCAACTGAGCCATCGAAGGCGGCCTGTTTGTTTTGCAAAATACTTGATTGAATGGCAAACTGTGCAGACCCTGATCAATCTGACTTGGGTCAGCACTGTTTGCATATGCTATTTCATCAGAAAAATTGTTCAAAATTTTAGGACAATTTACAGTATCTGGACAGACCAGCTTGAACAAACAGTGTAAATCCAGATCAGACACCACAATCCAAGTGTTAAAACAGGTCTACACTGTCACTCATCTTGCAGTTTTGAGACACATCAAAAAGTACCAGAATGGATTGTTCAAATTTTAGGAGTAGTTATGAGCAAAGAGGTCTAATATTTATGGTGAGAATGTTACTTATCTTTCTAGTCAATAGCTCTAAACATTGCACAGGAGATCTGAATGAAATGGTAAGCCTTATTTTCTGGAAAAGTCTATATAAAAAAAACTGGGCCCAGTTGTTCAAAGCGTCGTCAGCTTACTGAGCTCGTTAAGGGTCATTTCATTAACTGATTTAGTGGATTCAATACACAATATTCTGATATTTTTCGCTGAAAAAATGAGTAGCTTTTTATCAGCAAAAAATTTCAGCATATTTGTGTATCACTCGATGTAAATTTTAACGAATCTTTAACTAACGATGTCTTTAGCTTTGAACAACTGGGTCCTGCTCTTTTGGCATCTTATTGTATCCAGAGGATCTAAAAGGCTATGCTGACAATTACATCCCATTGTTGTCATTGCCTCCTTCTTTAGGAAAAGTTCTTATATAAATATCTGTGCAAATCTAAAATAGTCTGCTGGTTATTATAACTATTATTACATCACTGACAGTGCTACTTCTGGAAAAGAAGTCCAAGAAACAGGGTTCGCACTAGGATTTCTTTTTCTTTCGCCACCATTTTCGCCAATTTGATATTTTTTGTGCAATTTTCTTTAACTTTGAGCCAGATTTTGAGCCAAATTTTGGCCATTTTTCGCCAAAGAATTATCTTGTCAGAAAAAAGGTGTTCATTTACTGATTCCTTTAATTGCAGCAATAGATTCAAGAGTCAGTATAATGTGAAATGTGTGGGGGACTTGAAATTAATTCTTGCACTGATTTTTAAAACTTTTGCTGTAATTAATTAATTACAATGTCATGAATTAATAATAAGTCTTTGTTTTGCATATCGAATGTTGGACACAAAAATGGAACACTTTACATGGAAACGAAAGTTCTGAAAAGTGCTGTATAAGCCAATAAATATAATGTTATTAATGTATTATACTGTAAGAGAATAACGTAACAATATTCATTTGTACCCTGATAAATGCGGGGTAAGTTTCTAACACAGCAGGTTTTACTGTTTTAAGGGAGCTAACTGCAACTGACTTAAAAGGGAGTTTACTGCAATTGCTTTACGAGTCTGGTCTATGTGAAATGGAATGGGGAACAGCATTTTTTTATGAATTGCGCCAATAAAAAAGAGGGGGCATGCTTATACAATAAGCGGTTAACCAGTACATTGAACACCCTTCCGCAAGAAACTTGTAACTGCCAGTCTTGAAGCAGTGGAAGGAGCGAATGACCGTAGCAAATTTATGTGTTTCATAATAAATCGCTACAATCTGTGGGGATCGAATGCGCGATCCGCACCATCGGAGACTAATGTGTCCGTCTCCGAGGCATTATTCGTGTTTTTTTTTTGTGTTTTTTTTTTTCGGGACGACGTTCGTTGATCGCCAAATAAAATTAAGGCTCATAAGAAGGTACCGAAACATGCTTAATTAAAGTCGGCACTGTCAAAGTGTACTTACCGCTTTAATAAGCCGAACCGATTAATGACAATAATTATTTCTCGTTTAATCAATTTGTTTTCCATCTTTGTGTTTGACATAGGGTTCCACATGATTACATTCTGGGTAAATTTCCGTGACGTAGGCGATGCGACTCTGACATTAATTCCTGATTGGTAGTTTCGACAGAGCGTCATGAATATTTAGGACGAAAGGCGTGGAAAGTGGGTGGTGCTACTGTCAAACTGCGCATCACGGCACGTGACCTTATATCGCTTTCATCAAATTCAGGTTAATTTGATCAGCTACCGTTTTCTGATCGATAATTGAGTTACTAATTGGCGAATTATACAATCAAGGAAGGTGCAATAGACACGCGCGACAATTATATGACTCAGTAGCGGGTAATTCAGGTGATATTTTTTTCGCCACTTGTTTTCGCCAATTTATGATTTTTTGTGCCAAATTTTATTTTTCTGCGCAAATGGGGACAATGGCGATCGGTAACGCGAACCCTGAAGAAACATGTACAAATTTGTCTATTAGGTCTCTCTATATATGCTGACCCAAAAAGGATTCTGAACTGAAAAGACATGAGGACCATGATGGTCCTATATCGCTCACCTGAGCAAACAGATTTGCATACTTATATTAGTATTGAAGTTTCAGCCAAGTTAACTGCTCTAAATTTTATAGCCCTGCACCCCCCACCAACCCCCTATAGCAGCCATGTTTTTTTCTTTTTAACGCAACATGACAACTAAATCTTGAAAGAGGGTCAACAAAGGAACATTTCTGCCAAGTTATATTGAAATTGGTCCAGTGGTTTCTGACAAAAAGATTTTTAAAGTGTTTTAAGCTATAAAGCCATTTTTTTTCTTTTTGACGAATCATGACAGCTTGAAAAAACTTGGTAGAGGGTCACCAAAGGAACATTCTTGCCAAGTTAAATTCGGTTCAGTGGTTTCTGACAAGAAGATTTTCAAAGTTTTCTATCTAGATATATAGGGAAAATAAGCCCCACCCCCTAACAGCCATGTTTTTTTGACAAATCAGGATTGCTTCAACATTCTTGGTAGAGGGTCACCAAAGCAACATTCAAGTCGGTCAGTGGGTATTTGACAAGAAGAATTTCAAAGTTTTCTATACAGATATATACGGAAACTAAGCCCTGCTTTTTGACGTATCATGAAAGCTTGAACAATCTTGGTAGAAGGTCACCAAAGCAACATTCCTGTCAAGTTACATTGAACTCGGTGCAACGGTTTCTTACGAGAAGATTTTTAAAGTTTTTTATATAGATATACAGGGAAAATAAGCCCCGCCCCCGTAGCGGCCATGTTTTTTGACGAATCATGACAGCTTAAACAACCTTGGTAGAGGGTCACCAAAGAAACATTCCTGCTAGGTTATAATGAAATAGGTCCAGTGGTTTCTGACAAGAAGATTATTAAAGTTTTCTATATAGATATATAGGGAAAATAAGCCCCACCCGCTAGCGGTCATGTTTTTTGACAAATCATGATTACTTGAACAATCTTGGTAAAGGGTCACCAAGGAAGGGTCACCAAGGAAACATGTCTGCCAAGTTATATTGAAATCAGTCCAGTGGTTTCTGACAAAAAGATTTTTTCAAGTTTTCTATATAGATATACAGGGAAAATAAGCCCCGCTCCCTAGCAGCCATGTTTTTTGACAAATCATGACTGCCTGAACAATCTGGGTAAAGGGTCACCAAGGAAACATTTCTGCCAAGTTATACTGAAATCGGTCCAATGGTTTCTGACAAGAAGATTTTTTTTTCAAGTTTTCTATATAGTTATATAGGGAAAATAAGACCTGCCCCCTTGCAGCCATATTTTTTGATGAATCATGATGGCTTGAACAACCTTGGTAGAGGGTGACCAAAGACACAGTCCTTCCAAGTTATATTGAAATCGGTCCAGTGGTTTCTGACAAGAAGATTTTTAAAGTTTTCTATATAGATACGTATATAGGGAAAATAAGCCCTGCCCCCTGGCGGACATGTTTTTTGACGAATCCAAATGGCTTGAACAATCTTGGTAGAGGATCACCAAAGGAACATTTCTGCAAAATTATAGTTATGGTTAAAGTTTTCTATATAGATAAATAGGGAAAATAAGCCCTGCCCCCTGGTGGCCATGTTTTTTGACGAATCCAAATGGCCTGAACAATCTTGGTAGAGGATCACCAAAGGAACATTTCTGCAAAATTATATGGAAATCAGTCCAGTGGTTTCTGACAAGAATATTTTTAAAGTTTTCTATATAGATATATAGGGAAAATAAGCCCCACCCCCTTGCAGCCATGTTTTTTGACGAATCCAAATGGCTCGAACAATCTTGGTAGAGGATCACGAAAGGAACATTTCTGCAAAATTATATGGAAATTGGTCCAGTGGTTTCGTACAAGAAGATTTTTAAAGTTTTCTGTTTAGATATAAATGGAAAATAAGCCCCGCCCCCTGGCGGCCATGTTTTTTGACGAATCCAAATGACTTGAACAATCTTGGTAGAGGATCACCAAAGGAACATTTTTGCAAAATTATATTGAAATCGGTCCAGTGGTTTCGGACAAGAAGTTTTTAGTTAAAAAATCTATTTTTAGCTCCTGTGACCTAGATATGCAATGGACGGGAACCATTTGAACAACTTTGAAAGAGGACCAACCAAGGATCATTCCTGTGAAGTTTGGTCAAATTCCGATCAGTGGTTTAGGAGGAGATGTTGTTTAAAGATTGTAAATGGACGGACGGACGGACGACGACGACGACGGACGGTGGGTGATCACAATAGCTCACCTTGAGCCTTCGGCTCAGGTGAGCTAAAAAGTAACATTAATCCTTGTCCTGCTGAATAAATTAAGATGCCACACCCACTTCTAATTTTCAGCCAATCAGATTACTTGATCCAGGTTGTTCATACAAATTTAAATACTGAATGGCAAACAGTGCAGATCCAGATCAGTTGGCTTCTAAAGAAGCCAACTGATCTGGATGTACACTGTTTGCAAAGGCAGGACATATCCGGGTTCAGCAGGACAATGGTTAACACATTTTTTCTTTTGCAATAAAAATTTATCTTAACATGTTCTTGCATGTGCACTTTATAATATTTAGGAATAAATAATTCAAATCCACCCTCAATTGTGGATTTATATATGAGATCAGTTTTTCATTGATTGATTGATTCAGTTAGGGTTAAACGACATGCCAACCCTTGTGGGTCATTTTGTGTCATCTCCCAGAGAAAGGGAGAAGAAAGATAGAAGAGATAGTAGATAGGCACCCCCCCCCACACACACACACACACACACCACCCCCATGAAAGTGGTGGGGGCATAAAAAATCCACATTAGACAAAAAGCATGCAAAATTACCCAGCATGCAAAGAGTTAAGTCAGATGATGGAAGGATGATGATGAAAGGCTCTAAACAATGAAGCACTGTAAAGTTTTGAGCTTTTTCGAGTGGGATTCAAACCTGGGACGTTGTAATCCAAAGTTGGGAGAGCTAACCACTCAGCCACCTGGACACTTCAGAGGAAATCTTGGATAATGACAAAAACTGGAACTTAAGACGACTGGATACGAGGAACATTTTCCACCATTTCTGACAAGGGAGACAATTTTAGTGACTTCCTGTTTGCCTTCCTGCACATTATTAACCCTTATCCTGCTGTTCACAACAACCCCTACCTTTGCAAACAGTGTAGATCCAGATCAGATGGAGAAGCCATCTGATCAGGATCTTTACTGTTTGTCATTCAGTTTGTGAATGTGAATGAAAAATTATATGATGTAATCTGATTAGCTGATAGTAAGAAATGGGTGTGGCCAATTAAATTATTCAGCAGGATCATCATCATCATAATCGGAATTTTGATTAACGTGCAGGTACAGGGGCAACATCCACATCAGTGGGCCCCCTTCCAGATAGCTGGCTTGGTGCATGTATGGCAGATCTCACACCAGATCTCCAGGTACGTCTATCATGAGGGTTGATAGCCGAGAGCTTCCACTCTCTGCAATCCCTCTCTGTCAGCTGCTTCTATGTCATTTTGGGCCTCCCAAGCCCACGCTTTCCATCAACCTGTATGTCAAAGGCTGTCTTGATTGCACCACTGGAGCGTTCCACATGTCCATACCATCGAAGTCTTCTCTCATTCAGAATGAAGTCCAGATCCTCAATGCCAAGCCACATAAGTAGCTCATTGGACCTGGTGGTGACAATGTCTTGCGGCCTGACATTGCAGATCTGTCTGATGATAGCCCTGTCATTTTGCTGCAGACGCTGGAGGTTCGGCTTTGTCAATGGCCAAGTCTTGCTGGCATGGAGCATTGCGCTCCGCACACAAGAGCTGTACACATGGCCACATGCTTTGAAAGAGAGGTGGCATGAAGAGAGGACAGGTAGCAGATCCTTGAACTTCTTCCAGGCGGTTTTTGCACGTGTTGTGGTTGAAAGTTCACAGCCACCTGCTGCTGAGAGCATGTCTCCTAGGTAGCAAAAGGAAGCTACCACCTCAAGCTTGTCAGGTCCGACCTGGACTTCCTTCTGTGGTCTGCCACCCAAGGGGCATGCAGTTCCCTGGCACCGTGTACATCTATAGTCAGGGTCCTTTTTCAAACACTTGAGCCTACTGCATTTCTTGTGCACCCAGTGCTTGCAGCCATTGCAGAAGATGCTGTTGCTGCCCACTCCAGTGCAACAGACAGCGCATGGAAACTTGCCTGAACTCTGCAGGAGGTCCAGTCCTGTACTGCAGATTATGATCTTTGTCTTTCCTGCATTTACTCCCAGTCCTTTCTTCTCCATTGCTTCTTTCCAAGTCAAGAGCCTCCTGACACATTCCTCAAGCGATTCAGCAATGATAACAAGGTCATCGTAATAGAGGTCCTCCCAGGGGACCCCAGAGCGGAACTCTCGTGATAAGGCTTCAAGCACAATGATGAAGAGCAGTGGGCTGAGTACTGATCCTTGGTGAACAGGATAAGGGTTAAAAAGTATCGGCGAGTCTTTACCAGGGATACTGAAAATATTGGCAAAATACTTTGCCCAAGGGACCGACGAACAACAAAGGGAGCAAATTCTTTCCTTTTAGAGAGGACCACTTTTTAGAAGGGAGGCAAACCAATGTTGACAGAGTTGTCTCCCTTGACAGTGTATTGTTTGTTTGTTTTATTCAGCTTTTGTTTGTTTGTGTTGAGGTTTTACGGCCCAGTCAACCCAATAGGGTCATGTCGAGTGCTGTCAGTTTACCTAACCACACATTTACTGGGCAGGCTTAGCCCTCTAAGCGGTTAACCAGTATTGTGCACATTCTTTCGCCAGAAACTGACAACTGCCCTTCTTGAATCAGCGGAAGGGAGAGAATGACCGTAGAAAATATTTCAGGATCAATCTCCACGAAAGAATGTTGCCGACCTCGGCGGGGGTTGAACCCGCGACCTCCTGGTCTCCAGTCGGATGGCGCAGCCAACTGAGCCATCGAGACCGGCTATTCAGCTTTTACTTCACTTACAACATTCTATTAGTCAAAACGCAACTGCCTGGATGCTCACTTTTAGAGTGCTGCCAATGACAAATGACACAATATTACATCAGATCACATTATACTAACACCTGGCTGACCATTTCTGATTCCTAGCTCTACTTTCTTAATGTTAACCCTTAAAGCGCCAGTCACAACTATTGTCGTCTGCTTTGTCATCTGCTTGTGATTTTAAAAGTCATTTTTGCGAACAGTGTGGACTCAGATCAGACTTAGGAGCAGTCTGATCAGGGTCCACACTGTTTGCCTGTATGCAAAAATAGGTTTGAAAAGTCTGCAAGAATATTCAGCAGACGACATAAACAGATGACATTTTCAGATGCAGTTTTGCTTTAAGGGTTAAGTGCCAAGCGAAAGAGCAGTTGGAACCATTTTAAGGTCTTTGGTATGATTTAGCTGAAGATCAAACCTGCAACCTTCTGGTCGCAAAGTACACATTCTACCAATTGAGCCACTGTGCCAATTTGGTAGTGTATCCATTTCACTTAATATATAAAGTGCAGGGAGTTTTGGTCTCATGCTAGAACTGATAGGACATTATTTTAAAAAGCAATGATCTTATCTTTAATGTGCAGCTGCTTTGAGTTTAAATTCAATAAACATGTTAATTAAAGGTCCGGCTGAGGAACCAATACTTAATCCTTAAAGCGCCTATCAGAACAATTGTCCTCTGCTTTGTCCTCTGCTTGTGATTTTAGAAGTCATTTCTGCAAACAGTGTGGACCCAGATCAGACTGCTCCTAAAGGAGCAGTCTGATCTGGGTCCACACTGTTTGCTTGTATGCAAAAAATAGGTTTAAAAAGTTTGCAAGAATATTCAGCAGACGATATAAACAGACAACATTTTCAGATGCAGTTTTTCTTGGCGCTTTAAGGGTTAAATCCAAAATGCATTTCATTCTTGTTTTATTTTTTTCTATTACCATTTAATCCTAAGTTTTCTGACATACAGACCTGAGGAAATAATGCAGATTAGATGTCACAGAAAGCAGTGTCTGGTTAGGGTCTAACACTCATCTAGCAGTTTTTCACTCATGGATAGGCAGGTAAAAGTCATTTGTTCAGATTTTAACCAATTGTAGACTGAATAGACTCTCCCTTCCTATATACTGGAAAAGTCCAATTTCAATTTTAGGAATGTCCAGCTATGAGATTTACATATTCCTAGAGAAAAATGGATTAACTATTTGGAATCAGTTGAGACCCTGATCAGATGGTGCATTCTGCGGCATCTGATCTGGGTCTGCACTGTTTGCCAATTACCCTTTTACAGGTCTCCCGACTACAATGGGTTAAGTCAGCTATGGTAAGCAGTTAAGGTGTCTGAATACTTATGGAAATATGGCAACATACACTGACCCAAAAATGAAACAAAACACTACCAAACGGCATAAGAAATGAGCAGGAGTACCTTATGGCTGAAAAACTGACCTTGTGTGTACATGTTAATCAACAATTAGCCTTTAAAACCCTCTGGACTAATTCAGCAGATGACAAATTGATGATATTTGTCTTATTGGTTCTGACATTTCATGCGAATTGTCTCCATTGGAGACAATTTGCATGAAATGTAAAACCCGTTTTCTGGGACAAATAAGAAAAATATTTCAACTAGTAATGGTGTTTTTAAAGAAAACAGATGTTTCCAAACCGTGAATTTTCACTTTTTCTACTGCTGTGACCTTGAAAATTAGATCAAGGTCACCAAAATGTCATCAGTTCTTTGTTATCTCCCAATTGTATATCCATAAAAACTTGGTAAGAATCATACCACTGGTTCAAAAGATATTGTGCAGACGAGGAACTGTCACGCCGATGCCAAGGCCAACGCCGATGTCAAAGGGATCCTCACCAAAATCAATCTGTCCCCTTTCCGTCTGAAATTTTTACCTGGCATTAAGTGTACTGTAACAAATCCTTTTTATTTGATTTGGAGCTTTACAACCCAGTCAACAATATCAAAGTCATATCAAGCTAATCTGTTCACCTACTCATACATTTCCTGCAGTACTTCGTGCATACACTCTCACCAGTAACTAACAACTGCCCCTCTTGAATCAGCAGAAGGGGTGGGGGTGCAGGGGAGGGGGGAGTGATCTTAGAAATTATTTCATGACCAATCTCCACCAGTTATGTGGCTTAGCTGGGATTCAAACTTGTGACCCCTGGATCAAAGCACTGACAGCACTGGTGTGTCGATTGTCTCTGAGTGTAGGCTGAGAAAATTGTTCTGAACGGGGACTCATGTAATCCTTAACTTCCTGTAATTTAAGCAAACAGTTCAGACCCTGATCAGATGCCACACTCTGCAGTTTGATCAGGGACTGTACTGTTTGCCAATGCCCCAGTCCAGGTTTTACAGATAACCCTCTATCAACAGCACTCTGTCACAGCAACAAGAATAGGGCAGCTATAAATAAGTTACCACAAGGTTTGATTGTCAATGATAATCACAGGGACCAAACTACCTTAACCCTTCTCTTGCTAAACACGACATGCCCTGTCTTAGCAAACAGTGTAGATCCAGATCAGTTGGCTTCTTCAGAAGCCAACTGATCTGGATCTGCACTGTTTGTCATTAAATAATTGAATTTCTATCAAAAACCCGGATCATATAATCTGATTGGCTGGAGATTATAAATGGGTGTGGCATCTTAATTTATTCAGCATGACAAGGGTTAAGGTAGTTTTGGTGTTTGTATACTATGGCTTGATTGTGAACATTCAACCAAAAAATGTCAGAAAATCTACCAAATTTCTTCCAGTCCCCTAAACCTATTAGTCAGGGAACTCCCAAAAGGGTAATTGGCAAAAAGTGCAGACCAAAATCAGACACTGCAGAATGTGGCATCTAATCAGGATCTACACTGCTTGTATTAAATTCAGGAAATTCTATAAACCACCGTAATAATAAACAAGAAAAATGCCTAATGGCATTATGGATGGGTTTTTTTAAATAACGAAGAAAGTAAGAGTTGTCTCTCTTGCATGTGAAACATCTACTGGTCCTCCTCTTCATCCCTACCAAATATGAAAGCAATCTATTGAAGAATAAAGGTAACATATAACTTTGAAAAAAAGGTTAACCAAAAGGTAAACCTCGGACGACGCCTGATGCCTGCCCGCCCAACCAACCGCAGCGCTATTTTAAAGGATGATTTTTTAAATACCTGTCCAAAAACTAACCAGACACCTACTATTGGGAATAGACTGGTCCAAGGAGAAGTGATAGAAAAATTCACTCAACATAACAGGTTAAGTGACATGAGTAACATATACATGTACTCCAAAGACGGCACCTGGTGCACTGTCATAATACTACCGGTAACCTTAATTTGTTTTATTGCTTAAAATCTTTGTAACGACACATTAAACATTGTGGGTAATTTTGTGTCTTCTCCCAAAGAAAAGAAGGTTTGATTTGATTTGATTTGAAGTTTTTGGCTTAGCATTGTTAAGGTGACGTTGAGCTGGTCAGTTAACGTACTCACACTTTTTCTTTCTGAAAAATAATAAAATCAATTTTAAAATGTTGTCTACTATAAATTTGCTTAGACCTTTAAGGTTGAAGCCTGGATGAGGAATTAATAGACATGGTAAAACATCTATAAAGATTATCAATTGAAAGGAAATAGGATCAAATGGAGTAGTTAACAAGAGAAAATTAACCGGAAATTGTACATCTTCCAATGCTCTAATTTCTTCTTAACACCAACCATGCTATGACCAAATTCAGCAGATGACAAACTATGATGTTTTTCTTACTTTTTCCTGGAAAGCAGGCTCAGACACTTCATACAAAGAAAATTTGCATGAAATGTCAAATCCTATTTTCTAGGAAAATTAAGAAAAATATTTCACAAAGTCATCTGCCAAACTTTTTACCCAGCATTGTGTTAAAAAAAAGGACCTAAAATGATCAGGGATAAGCTAAAAAAAAATTGCAGCCTGGAACAAAAAATAGGCTAAAACTCCTAATTTTACCCCTCCCCCACAATTTTCTCAGCAGTGTGGGGAACCCTGTAAGACAAATTTATCAACTGAAAAAGATTGATCATGAAATATTTTGTACGGTCATTCTCTCCCTCCTGCTGATTCAAGAAGATGAAATAATGTGCACAAGTACTGGTTAACCCATTGTAGTCAGGAGACCCTTAAAAGGGTAATTGGCAAACAGTGCAGACCCAGATCAGACGCCGCATTCTGCGGCGTCTGATCTGGGTCTCCACTGTTTGCAAATAATTTAGCCATTTTTCTATAGGAATATCTAAATCTCATAGCCAAATGTACCTAAAATTGAAATTGGACTCTTCCAATATATAGTGTGGGAGATTCTATTCAGTATACAATGGGTTAATCACTTAGAGGACTAAGCCTGATAAGGACCAGTGTGGTTAGGTAAACTGACCAGCTCAACATGACTTAAATAGTGTTGATAAGGCTGTTGAACTCCTAACCACACCCAAAAAGAACAAGGTGAAGGAATGGGATGGGGTGAGAGTGAGGACATAAGGAGTAAAAAGGAGTTTAGGCTAGGACAAGTTGTGATATATTCAAAAATAAGTTTTTTTGTTTGATTTTCACACTTTAACCTATAAACTTTACCACTGGGTTAATTCAGCAGACAACAAATTGGTGATATTTTTCTCATTTTTCCCAGAAAACAGGATCTGACATTTGCAAATGTCAAATCTTATTTTCTGGGAAAATAAGAAAAAAAAATTACAAAATATCATCTGTTGAAAAGTGTTAAACAGTCATGCAACATTGAAGCAGAGGACATTCTCATATTATCATTTATCAGAGAAAATAAGATTTGACTTTTCATGTAAAATCCTTTGTCTAGCAGATAATACATGGCATGAAAAGTCTTATTTTCTATAAACATTAAAAGAAACATCAGACAGTCATCTGCTGCTGCTGTAATTGGAGGTTTAAGGGTTAACCCTTGTCCTGCTGAATAAATTAAGATGCTACGCCCAGTTCTCATTTTCAGCCAATCAGATTACTTGATCCAGATTGTTGATATAAATTCACATACTGAATGGCAAACAGTGTAGATCCAGATCAGTTGGCTTCTTAGAAGCCAACTGATCTGGATCTACACTGTTTCCAAAGGCAGGGTATATCCGGGTTCAGCAGGACAAGGGTTAATACAAGTCAGTGGTGTGATTTATGAGCTTAGAAAAATTGTGGGTCATTTTGTGTTTTTCCATCACAAAAACATGCCTATATACTTTTGACCCCCTTAAACCCCATTTTTATATAGTAAAACTGGGGTTTACAGGGGTAGACATTGTTTTTCTTATTTCTGCTCAAAAACATAGATTGTGGGAACTCATTAGAACTAACTCACAGAGGTGGTCCTAATGAGTACCCAATCTATGTTTTGAGCAGAAATATGAAAAATATCGGAGTTTTTTTTATCTGAAAATTTTCAGTTTTTGGAGAAGAAATTTCCTATATATTTGAATAGCCGTGTTTTTGTAATGCAAGAAAAAGAAAAAAAAAGAGAGAAATACGACAGAAGCATTAGTAGATGAAAAGGAAAAGAGAAATAGAGGAGGGTGAAGGGAGAGGCAAATGACAGCGGTGAAATAGAAGAAATACCATTACGAAAACATGCCTATTCAAATATACTGAATTTTTTTACCACCAAAAAATGAAAATTTTCAGATATAAAAATTGATATTTTTCCCATTTCTGCTCAAAACATAGATTGTGAGTACTCGTTAGAACCACCTCGACAAGGCGCTTCTAACGAGTACCCACAATCTATGTTTTGAGCAGAAATAAGAAAAGTAATGTATACCCCTGTAAACCCCAGTTTTACTATATAAAAGTGGGGTTTACAGGGGTCACAATTATATAGGCATGTTTTCGTGATGACCATCATGCCCCTTGCCCCTACCTGCAGACATTCATCACTACCCGATCACCCATACAGCCCAAAAACTATTAGATTTTTCTTAATGCTAAGCACTCTGGGTGAACTTTTCAGCAAATGACATAGTGGATTTTTTTCTGATTTTTTTTTTTTAATTTATTCAGCATGACAAGGGTTAAGATGTCATGCCCATTTCTAATTTTCAGCCAATCAGATTACTTGATCCAGATTGTTGATAAAAATTCACATACTGAATGACAAACAGTGCAGATCCAGATCAGTTGGCTTCTTCTTCAGACGCCAACTGATCTGGATATATACTGTTTGCAAAAGCAGGGTATATCTGGGTTCAGCAGGACAAGGGTTAAATGATGAAATATAAGTCAGGGTCATAAAATGACATTGCTGTGTTTGAGTCCATGCAAAGAGTAAAGCACATGCCATGTTAGATAACTGTATGTGTTACATTTAATCAGAAATAGAATTTAAAACTGTTGATGTAAAATATGCCAAAGTTGTAAGACTGAAAAATAGATTATGGTCATAAAATAATGCCGCACTATGCACTATTCGGCTGCTTGCTAGGGAGAAGGTGTATATAAGATTAGGAGCGTAACAGTTGTTTAAGAATTGAACTGAATGCTACAGTGATTGCAAATGTTGACATCTGGATGAATGGATGGAAAGAAAAGCATATATCACACCTGCTTGCTTAACCCTAGTCCTGCTGAACCCAGATATGCCCTGACTTTCCAAATAGTGCAGATCCAGATCAGTTGGCTTCTTCAGAAGCCAACTGATCTGGATCTACACTGTTTGATATAAAGTATGTGAATTTTATTAGCAAACTGGATCAAACAATCTGATTGGCTAAAAAATAAAAGTGGGTGTGGTATCTTAATTTATTCAGCATGACATGGGTTAAGCATATTCGACAAAAATGTATGTTGTGGATACTAAACAGAACTTCCCTACTGAGTATTTCTAATGAGTTCCCACAATATTTGCTTTAGTGAAGGAAAAAAAAATTAAGCTGCATACCAAGCCTACATAAGAGCTATGAATTTTACATTTTTTGCTATGGGCAAATTCAGCAGGCGACAAACTAATAATATTTTTCTGATTTTTCCTAGAAAATAGGATCTGACACTTTATGCAGACAGTTTGTATGAATTATCAAATCCTATTTTTTAGGAAAAACAAGGAAAATATTTCAAACTCTCGTCTGCTGAAATTTTTACCCAGCATGCAAAATGTAAATGTTTATTCTTCTTGTGTGTTCTAAATCCTTGTTTTGTGATATTCTTTTTCTAATTACATTTGTACTATGTCTTTTTCTTGCTTCCAGATTACAAATATTAGATTTAACCCTTAAAGTGTTAATCCTAACTGCAGCACACAACATTTTTTATTTTTTAATTTATTTATTTATCTTTTTATCTTTTTTATGAGAAAATAAGGGTTGACATTTCATGTGAATTATCTGCCAAGCAGTAAATTCACATATAATCCCAAGTCATATTCACCCCCCACCCCCCCCCCCCCACCCCACAAATAAAATACACAAAAAGATGTAGAATATTGTATGGCATGGTGATTTTGGCCCTTAAAGTGCTAATCAAAACTGCAGCAGACATTTTCATATTTTTTTTTCAGAGAAAATAAGGCTTGACAGTTCAAGTAAAAACATTTCAAGTAAAATTGTCTGCTTAGCAGATGATTCACATGAAAGGACATATCTTATTTTTCCTGAATTATAATAATAACTGAAATTATCATATTGTCGTCTGCTAAAATTTTGCTTAGCATCTCAAGAGTTGAGACTTCCAGACTGGACCACGCAACTACCATTCAAGTCAACAAACTGTTGGAGACACTTCTAACAAAATAAACACTTGCTAGACAATTGAATTGAATTCTATTGTCACCCTAGACTTGTCTTTTGGTCTCCTGTAATCTTGTCAAGCTAACACAAGTTTGCAAATGACAGTTCACAGTGACAGCCAAATTACTTTCTACTTATTCTTATAACACGTAAGAAGCTGTAACAACAAGCCCAAAGCTAACAAGGAAAAAAAAAAAAAAAAAAAAAATACCAATGATGCGCACACACTTCTAGATAAGTGGGGTCCAAATTAATCTATTTTTCTTATTTCTCCATGAAAACATATGTTGTAGGTACTTATTAGAAGCATCTCACCTAGACACTTCTAATGAATACCCACAACATATGTTTTTGTGGAGAAATAAAAAAATATCAGTACTTCCGTGTTGAAAAAAGCCTGTATCTAACGCCATGCACTGAAAAAAGTCAATCTATTGGAAATGTTTGCAGACAGTCTACTGTCCATTCCACATCATTCGGAAAAGTTGCTTTTTGCTTGGTGTTTTATTTCAAATGGAAATATTTTCTTCTGACTGACCATATCCTACCAGAAACCATTTGTGTTTCTGTGTTTTGTTCTCAAATATTTACCCTAAAATTAAATTGGTTTGACCTATGAAATTTCTACAGTAAAGTGATTGTTTTGGAATTCTTGTCGAAGAAAATATTTTATTAATTTTCCTGGCTGAATTTGAATTACTGATGTTTCACAACACTATAGTGAAAATTTCAGAAAAATTGAACAAGATGAAATTACTGAAAACCTGCGTCCAAGTTACCAACCCTAAAGATTTCTGCATAATTTGCATTCATTTTTACTGAAAAAGTGAAAATATTTGACTTTTTACCCATATGAAAATAACCAGTTGGAATCAAGGCGGAAATGACACATACTTCTATAGTATATTCCTGGCGTATTCTGTCTGGAGGTTTGCTATTTTAAGTACAGACGGAGTTTTATTTTTAGTTAAAGATCAAAGGAAACTGACCTATTCCTCGCGTAAAATGGGTGGTAACATTTAAATTAGTCCGCTCCATATGCAAATTTTATTTTTCAGAATCCAGACATAATGATGGAGTAGTCCGTATCATGCATTGAACAAAATCTATGCATAGTAATGGAATGGGCCGTCTCATGTATTTATCAAAATTATGTCTTGATTTCTGTGTCCAAAACTCCTGGCGTAATTTTTACATAAAATCCAAGAGTACTAGATGTCCGCCTCCAGTCAAACTGAATATAAGAAAAATTCCCAGCCACTGCTGAAATTTATTCAAATCCTATTTTTAGAGCAGACAGCAATTTTAGTTTGTAAATTATTTTTCAGGGAAAATTAGGCCTGATGTGAATCATCTGCTTTGTAGCTGATTAACCTCTAATGTCAAGCCTTAATTAAATTCCTTGAAAAATAAAAAAAAAATATTTAATACTTAATGACATATGCAAATGTCATGACTGGCAGTTTAAGGGTTCAGGTACTCAATTCTACAGAAAAAAGTATTATTATATTGTCATATGCTGATGCTGTAGTCTGATCAGGAACTACACTGTTTGCCATACATAAAGAAATATTTTAGACACAGTCACTTAACTTGCCAGTGCAGAAGTGATAACTAATGAACTTACCCCTGACTTTTAAAATGACTTTCTTTCCATTTCATTCTGCATTTTTCTTCCACCTCAAAGATTTGGCATGTTAAGTCGCTGTGCGTTTTACAAATAACACTTGGTGAAAACTCCTTTGGGAAGTAAATACACAAACATTTTTCCTTTGTTATTATACCAGCAATATTAAATAGAAAGACAATTGTCCAAAGTAAATATTCATAGAAATGCCACGTGGAGCAAAAAAATGCAACTGGCAATCCCTTTGAGTGTCAGGTTACATAAAGGTCAATGGATCAATGAAGAAACTTTTTAAGTATTAATAATCCGGGCGGGGTTTTATTACAGGTGGACTTGGAAAAAAGTAACAATGTTTCTGAAAGTTTAAGCAGTAATAATCAGGGCGGATTTTTCCTCCAGGCAGATTTTGGAAAAAGAAACATGTTTCTGAAAGTTTAAGTATTAATAATCAGGGCGGATTTTTATTCCTGGCTGACTTTGAAAAAAATACGCTTCTAGAGTATGCCAGGAGTACGCCTGGATTTGGAAAAAAGTATGTGTCTGTGCGTATTACGCCAGAATTTTCTAAAATCCGTGTCATTTCCACTTGGAATCAGGTCGGACTCCAGAAGGATTCCGTCTAGAATTTTCATATGGGTAAAAACAATGACCAGAATAGAACTTTTTGTGGATAGGTAGTTATGACACAAGGTTTTGCATTAAATCATGATAAAAGTTTGCGAATTTACTTCTGTGTAAAGCGCCAAGCAAAAAACGACTTTCTGAAAGATGTCAAAAGCACAATAGTCTTGTAGCTCTGTATAAGGTGTTTTTCTTACCAAAAACAAATATGTTAGTTGAATATTAGAAGCACTTCCTCAATGGCTCTTCTTTTAAGTGCCCACAATGTATGTTTTTGTGGAGAAATAAGAAAATATCAGCCCTTTTTTGATGAAACCCCCACCCCCCCCCCCCCCCCCAAAAAAAAACCGCCTTATTTGGAGTTATGTGTAAAACAAAATCATCACGAAAACATACCTATATAATTTTGATCCCCTTAAGCCCCACTTTTATACAGTAAAACTGGGGTTTACATGGGTAAACATTATTTTTCTTCTTTTGTTAAAAAAAACAGAGATTGCGGGTACTTATTAGAACCCCCTTACTGAGGCATTTCTTATGAGTTCCCACAATCTATGTTTTGAGCAGAAATATGAAAAATATCAGAATTTTTTTTATCTGAAAGTTTTCCTTTTTTTGACTGTAAAATTCTCAATATATTTGAATAGGGGTGTTTTCATAAAGAAGAGAAAACCTGTCTTAGAACATGAGCAAAATGCACAGATTCAGATTCACCCAGTGCATGCGCAAAGTCTTATTCAGGCTTTTTTCTCCACTGATTCATTCTATAGTGTCCAATGACTCTGTTAGTGGACAGCAAAGGCCCTGATCAGACTGCATGGATGTGCAGGCTGACCTGGGCATTCTCAGCCTGCATATTCCTATACACGTTTTTGCTTTGCACAACCCTAGTAATGACTCAACAACACAATTCTAATGAAGTCCTCTGATGTAATTTGCATCTAAAGCTAGTTTCTTCTGTCAGAGATAAAAGGCGCTGCAAAAATGGGAAGGAATTGTAGATACTTCTTCATGTTGATATCCACTCTCATCAATTCATTCTCATAAATTTATCATATAAAAAAAACACAAGATGCTCAATTACTACAATGTAATACAATGTCCCCAATGTGCTGTCCAATCAACAAATAAAAAATAAAGAATGAAAGAGTAACGCTTAGCAGACAAGGTGAATATTTCAGCAGACATTTTAAAATATTTTTCTTATCTTTCCCAGAAAATAGATTTTGACAGTTCATGCTAATTGTTTGCTTAAAAGACAATTTGCATCAAATATCAAAGCCTATTTTCTGGGAAAAATCAGAAAAATAAAACTGATTTGTTCTCATCCAAGTCTGCCCAGAGAGTGGTAACAGTTACTGAGCTGAGCCACAAGGTCTGTTATTATTCCCTAATTCATTGCTCCAAAAAGGCATTTTTACGATGAAAAAGTGCTAATATTTTCCTATTCTCCATAAAAAACATATATTGTGGATACTCATTAGAAGTGGGTTGATAAGGTACATGCTTCTAACCAGAACCCACAAGGTTTTCAGGAAAAATAAATCTACATTTTTTTTTTTTTGGGGTAAAAACGCTATGCCCCTAGCTGTATGCTTGTCCCCAACAAAATGCCAAATTTGAAAAGGGGCATAACTCTCACAAAATTGATTTGTTTTTAATTTAATCAGGTGATCTACTCTGCACCCCCAACTTGTCGGCCAAAATCACAGGCCTAGCACAAATACTTCTTTAGATATCTTGGATACAAGGTAAAGTATCATAAATGAAAGGATAAATGGATGAACAAAGCCAAAAGAAATATGCTCCCCCTCCCCCACTCAATTTTTTCAATGCTGGGGGCATAAAAAGCATTTATCTGGATACTCTTCTTGGCACTAGATTGTCTGTTGAAACTTACCAGGTATTGCTTTTCTAGTTTATCTAACAGTAAAACAATCAAAACCGCAAAAGCATCTAGCAGAAATTTACTTAGAATCGTTTGAACAGAATCCATCAATTTGTGTGATACATGTTATAACCAACTACTTGCAAAGAACTAAGAATCTGCGGACAGGACAAAAACTATTCATTATCACACAAAAAAAACTTATTCGTCTGCATCCAAAGATACCATTGCAACAGGGATCAAATTAGGATTAAGACTAGCTGGGATTGATTAAAGCATATTCACCCCACACAGCACACGGAGTGCATCAACTAGTGCAGTGGTGAATAAAATTCCCATTGATACAATAATTAGGACCGCAGGCTGGACGAAAGACTGTACCTTCAAAAAATTCTACAGACGTCCAATAACAAATGATTCTAGTTTTAGTGCCACTTTATTGAATTCAGATAAATCATTATGATATACATGTATTGACATGTACATACAGGTATACAGTGATATTAAACTAAATTCACATGCATAGATAATAGCACTCAAAACAATAGAAAAACAAAAGGTAACTCTTAATTTAGCAAACACTGTCACGTGAATGACTGAGTTAACTCATGATGACTATGTGCATTGTGGCATCACGAAAACATGCCTATATAATTTTGACCCCCTTAAACCCCACTTTTATGTAGTAAAACTGGGGTTTACAGGGGTATACATTATTTTTCATATTTCTGCTCAAAGACATAGATTGTGGTACTCGTTAGAACCGCCTCGCCGAGGCAGTTCTAACGAGTACCCACAATCTATGTTTTGAGCAGAAATGTGAAAAATATCTGAATTTTTATCGGAAAAATCTTGAGTTTTTTGGTGGTGAAATTTCCAATATATTTGTATGGGCGTGTTTTCGTAATGTGAATGATTCATATCATGAAGGTGTATTATGTATAGTCAGCATTTAATCATTAAAAAGTATGAGTACCTAATCTGTATTACTATTCACAGGAAGTATGTGGGTTTTTATATACCCCTTAGATTCTGAATCATGGACTCTGATAACTCCCAGGATTCTCAATGGTGAATTGGTTCCAACAGAATTATAAAATTAAAAGAGACTTACCTGTAAGGTGAAGTTTAATCCTAATTCTGTTGGAACCAATTCACGGAGAATCATGGGCCCACCCAATTTACCTGCCCGGGATGTTTGGGATTCCATGATCCAAAATTTATTGTCTCTGAAGTCTGAAGATTGATCACATGACAGGTCACTGTTCACTCCCATGATTCTCCGTGAACTGGTTCCAACAGAATTAAGATTAAACTTCACAATACAGGTAAGTCTCGTTTAATTTTATAATTTCTCGACCTCGCCCATCTCGAATAACTGCTTATCTCGAAGTAAAAATCTGGTCCCTGTTTTAACATTGAAATCTAGCAATAGGTAACAAAATATTGTGGAAAAGAGGAGAAATTGCTCCTTAGGAGCAAATTCTCCTCTTTCCCACAATATTTTCAATATATCTCTAACTCAGGAGTTAAATTACATATTCATTTTGTTAAATATGGTTGTTCAATATAATGTTTTCCTTAGTTCAGCAAATCTGTTATGTCGAGGTACGGATATTTCGAAGTGGTTTCAGAGACTCCCTTGGACTTCGAGATAATGAGAGTCGATTGTACTTTATCTTAGTACAGTACTTTCTGCTTTACTGTTTTTTTGTGTTGAGGTTTTACGGCCCAGTCAACCCAATGGGGTCAGGTCGAGCGCCGTCAGTTTACCTAACCACACGTTTACTGGGCAGGCTTAGTCCTCTAAGCGGTTAACCAGTATTGTGCACATTCTTTCGCCAGAAACTGACAACTGCCCTTCTTGAATCAGCAGAAGGGAGAGAACGACCGTAGAAAATATTTCATGATCAATCTCAACGAAAGAATGTTGCCGACCTCGGCGGGGGTTGAACCCGCGACCTCCTGGTCTCCAGTCGGATGGCGCATCCAACTGAGCCCCCGAGGACGGCTTCTGCTTTACTGAAATGATTTCTCAAGTTTTGAGCATCCAAAGCCTCTGCTTTACAGAGTTGCATTCAAGCAGTACTGTGCCTTTCTACTTTATGAATTGGCATTCAAGCCCTAACCATTACCACTATCTAGGCTAATGCAGCAGACATCAAATTGGTGATATCTTCTTATTTTTTCCAGAAAACAGGATTTGATATTTCATACAAATTGTCTCCAATGAAGAAAATTTGCATGAAATGTCAAATCTTGTTTTCTGGACAAATAAGAAAAATATGTCAAAATGTTGTCTGCTGAAAGATTTAACCAGCGTGCTAAGCATGAAATACACCTATGATTTATTCAAGCCTTGAGCTAGACTGGCTCCAGTCTCCAGTGACTAAATCTTTTTTTCTTATAATCTGTTTAATAGTCCATTAAAATAAAACCAAAGTAATATCATGACTATACAGGCTGGTCACTAGTGACCAGCCTTTATAGTCATGATATATTTTTGGTTTTATTTTAGTGGATTATTAATCAGGATTATGAGAGAAATATTTAGTCACAGGAGACTGGAGCCAGTCTAGCCTTGAGCATACACCAAATCATCAGTCAAGTGACTCTGCTTCATGTAACCTTATTCATTCTCTGAGTACATACAAGATTCTCAGTACAACGCCTCTCTGCTTTATTGACTGTATTCAAGACTCGAGCAAACACACAAGATTCTCAGTACAATGACTTTCTGCTTTATGGACTGTATTCAAGCCTTGAGCAAACACATAAGATTCTCAGTACATTGCCTCTCTTCAAGCCTTGAACAAACACATAAGATTCTCAGTCCATTGCCTCTCTGCTTTATGGACTGTATTCAAGCCTTGAGCAAACACATAAGATTCTCGGTCCATTGCCACTCTGCTTTATGGACTGTGTTCAAGCCCTGACCAAACACATAAGATTCTCAGTGCATTGCCTCTCTGCTTTATGAACACATAAGATTCTAAGAACATTGCCTCTCTGCTTTATTGACCGTATTCAAGCCTTGAGCAAACACATAAGATTCTAAGAACATTGCCTCTCTGCTTTATCGACTGTATTCAAGCTTTGAGCAAACATAAAATTCTCAGTGCATTGCCTCTCTGCTTTATTAACTGTATTCAAGCCTTGAGCAAACACAATAATATAAGATTCTAAGAACATTGCCTCTCTGCTTTATCGACTGTATTCAAGCTTTGAGCAAACACATAAAATTCTCAGTGCATTGCCTCTCTGCTTTACTGACTGTATTCAAGCCTTGAGCAAACACATAAGATTCTCAGTGCATTGCCTCTCTGCTTTATCGACTGTATTCAAGCCTTGAGCAAACACATAAGATTCTCAGAACAATGCCTCTCTGCTTTATGGACTGTATTCAAGTCTTGAGCAAACACATAAGATTCTCAGTATACTGCCTCTCTGTTTTATGGACTGTATTCAAGCCTTGAGCAAACACATGATTCTCAGTACATTGCCTCTCTGCTTTATGGACTATATTCAAACCTTAAGCAAACATAGAAGATTCTCAGTACAATGCCTCTCTGCATTATTGTCTGTATTCAAGCCTTGAGCAAGCACATAAGATTCTAAGAACAATGCCTCTCTGCTTTATGGACTGAATTTAAGCCTTGAGCAAACAAATAAGGTTCTCAGTACAATGCCTCTGCTTGACTGTATTCAAGCCTTGAGCAAACACTTAAGATTCTTAGAACACTGCCTCTCTGCTTTATGGACTGTATTCAAGCCTTGAGCAAACACATAAGATTCTCAGTGCATTGCCTCTCTGCTCTATGGACTGTATTAAAGCCTTGAACAAACACATAAGATTCTCTGAACAATGCCTCTCTGCTCTATGGACTGTATTCAAGCCTTGAGCAAACACATAAGATTCTCAGTGCATTGCCTCTCTGCTCTATGGACTGTATTAAAGCCTTGAACAAACACATAAGATTCTCTGAACAATGCCTCTCTGCTCTATGGACTGTATTCAAGCCTTGAGCAAACACATAAGATTCTATGTGCATTGCCTCTCTGCTCTATGGACTGTATTAAAGCCTTGAACAAACACATAAGATTCTCTGAACAATGCCTCTCTGCTCTATGGACTGTATTCAAGCCTTGAGCAAACACATAAGATTCTCAGAACAATGCCTCTCTGACTTATGGACTGTATTCAAGCCTTGAGCAAACACAGAAGATTCTCAGTACAATGCCTCTCTGCTTGACTGTATTCAAGCCTTGAGCAAACACACAAAACTCATAGTACAATGCCTCTCTGCTTTACGGACTGAATTTAAGCCTTGAGCAAACATAAAATTCTCAGTATGGATCTGTATTCAATATTTTAAAACGAGCAAGTTTCTCTGAACAGAGCCTCTCTGCTTCATGGAATTGTATGGATAACTACATTTCTCCGTACAGTACCTACATGTATCTACTTTTATAGAACTGTAATGTATCCTGATGCGAGCACACAAAATCCTCAGTACAGTGCCACTCTGCCTTACAGAACTGTTTTAAAGAGTTCATAAGATTCTTGGTACAATATCTCTCTGTTTTATGGAACTCCATTCAAACTTTGCATTCATGTAAGTTTGTCAGTGCAGGGTCTCTCAGATTTATTGATGTGTATTCAAACCCTGTCCACATCAAGATTCTCATTATAGTCCCTTTTTGTTTATGGAACTATGTCAGTGCCGTGAACACTCACTAGATTCTCAGTGCAGTTCTATGCTTATGCTGTAAACACATACATGAATGTCATTTCAGTTCTTCTCTAGTTTATGGAGCTATCTTCATGCCCTGAACACACACAAAATTGTCAGTACAGTTCTTCTCTGGCTTACAGAACTATGTTCATGCCCTGAAGATACAGTATAACCTCAATGGCTCATTTACCCTGGATGATTCAAACTCTTTTTTCAGTCCCAACAAAATCCTTCCAACAGCTCAAGAAAACAAATATTTAGGGATTTTTTCTTATTTTATCATGAAATTGTATGTTGTGTGTACTCATTAGAATCACCTCATTGAGGCAATTCTAATGAGTACACTCAACATACAATCATCGTGTAGAAAATCGAAAAGATTTCCCTAAATTATCGCTATTTGCTGCCTGATCTGGTGCCATGATTAACCCTCAGTGGCTCGAACTACCCATGTCTCGAACAATTTTCTATGGTCCCAAAGATGTCTGAGCCACTGAAGTTCGAATATACTAAAAAACATAAGTGAAGATACCCAGGAAATGCCACAGCATTCCCGAGACCCCAAAAAGAAGGACATTTTAGGAACAAACAATGGCAAATCAAATGTCACATATGAATAACCATGGACCCACAAACAACGAAGAACTGCAACACAATAACTGCCTTAGAATGATAGGGGCAGAGTGGAGGAGTGGGGTGCTGGGGGGGGGTGGGGGGGGTGTCATGGGACTTACACTAGTTTTACTCGTATGAAACCTTACCCATAATTCTGATGCAGCTCCAAGTTACAAACATATGTTCGGTCTGCATAAGGATCCTCTACCTGATCAGTGAAACATCATAGTGTAACACACAAAAATATAAATCCCAGTACAGTGCCACTCTGGTTTATTGAACTAGGTTCAAGCCCTGAACACATGGAAGCATCTTAGTACAGTGCCTGTTTGGTTTATTGAACTAGAATTTCTGTGCAGTCCCTCTCTGTTATACTGAACTAAGTACATGTCCTGAACAAAAACAAAAATCTCCAAAGAGTGCCACATCTGGTTTATGGAACTAAATATTGTTGTCTGCTTTGTCATCTGCTTGTGATTTTAAAAGTAATTTTTGCAAACAGTGTGGACCCAGATCAGACTGCTCCTCTAGGAGCAGGCTGTTCTGGGTCCACACTGTTTGCCTGTATGCAAAAATAGGTTTGAAAAGTCTGCAAGAATATTCAGCAGACGACATAAACAGACGACATTTTCAGATGCAGGTTTTCTTGGCACTTTAAGGGTTAAAGTCCCTCTTTGGTTTTATGATCTAGGTTCATGCCTTGAATATATACAAGAACCTAAGTGCAGTTCCTCTCTGGTTTACTGAACTAGGTTTTTGACATGAACACATGCAAGAACCTCTCTGTGCAGTCCCTCTCAGATTTAATGAACTAGGTTCATTCCCTGAATACAAACATGAATCTCTGTACAGCCACTCTCTGGCAAATTGAGCTAGGTTCATACCCAAAAAACATATAAGAATCTCTGTGCAGTCCTTTTCTGGTTGATTGAACTAGGTTCATACCTGAATATATACAAAAATCTCAGTGCAGTTCCCCTCTGATTTATTGAACTAGGTTCATGGCCAGAACAGGTACAAGAAATTCAGTACAGTCACTCTCTTGTTTACTGAACTAGGCAAATACCCTGAACACATACAAGAATCTAAGTCCCTCTCTGGTTTATTGAATTAGGTTCATACCCTGAACATATACAAGAATCTCAGCGCACAGCCTCCCTGGTTTATGGATCTAGGTTCATGCCCTGAACACATACAAGATCCTCAGTACAGTGCCTCTCTGGTTTATGGAATAATATTCATGGACGTAAAATACAACAGAATCTGAGTAAGTGGCTCTCTGATTTATGGAACTATGCCCATAACATATCACAGAATCCAAGTAAAGTGCCTCTCTGGTTTACAGAACACCACTGAATGCACACAAGAATCCTGGTAGAAACCTTCCTGGTTTGTAGAATTATTTTTATGCTCTAAACACATACAAGAACCCCAGTAAAGTGCCTCTTTGGTTTATGGAACTATGTCCATGCCTCAAACACATACAAGAAATTGCAGAACAGTGCATCTCTGGTTTCTGGAATTAATTAACACCTCAAACACATAAAGATCTCAGTGGAGCACTTCTCTGGTTTATGGAACTAGGTCATTACCCCAGTACAGAGCCTCTCTGGTTTCTGGAAATAATTAACACCTTGAACACATATAAAAATCTCAGTGGAGGGCTTCTCTGGTTTATGGAAATGTGACATTACCCCAAACACACACAAGAATCTCAGTACAGTGCCTCTCTGGTTTCTGGAATTAATTAGCACCTCGAACACATACAAAAATTTCAGTGGAGTGCTTCTCTGGTTTATGGAAATAAGCCATTACCTCAAACACACAAAAGAATCTCAGTACAGTGCCTCTCTGGTTTCTGGAATTAATTAGCACCTCAAACACATGGAACTATATCCATGCCCCAAACACACACAAGAATCTCAGTACAGTGCCTCTCTGGTTTATTGAACTAGGTTCATACCCTGAACACATACAAGAATCTCAGTAGAGTACCTCTCTGGTTTATGGAACTAGGTTCATACATTGAAAGCATACAAGAATCTCAGTACAAAAACTCTCTGGTTTATTAAACTAGGTTCATGCCCTGAACACATGCAAAAATCTCAGTAGAGTACCTCTCTAGTTTATAGAACTTTTTATATACATTGAATACAAGAATCTCAGTACACAACCTCTCAAGTTTACTGAACTAGATTCATGCCCTGAACACATACAAGAGTCTCTGTAGAGTACCTCTCTGGTTTATGAAAATATGTTCATACATTGAATGCATACAAGAATCTCAGTACACAACCTCTCTGGTTTATTAAACTAGGTTCAGCCCTGAACACATACAAGAATCTCAGCAGAGTATCTATCTGGTTTACGAAACTATGTTTTTACATTGAATGCATACAAGAATCTCAGTATAGTGCCTCTCTGGTTTACTGAACTAGGTTCAGCCCCAAACACACACAAGAATCTCAGTACAGTGCCTCTCTGGTTTACTGAACTAGGTTCAGCCCTGAACACATACAAGAATCTCAGCAGAGAACCTCTCTGGTTTATAGAACTATGTTCATACATTGAATGCATACAAGAATCTCACTATTGTGCTGCTCTTATTTATGGAACTACATTCAATAAACATCAAAAAGATTGCCTTTGGAAAGAAAGAACACACTACAGATTAGAAAATGGGAGTCTCGGTTTTACTGAGACTCTTCGAAAGCAGTAATGAAGTTTGCAACATTGCTTACACCCTCTAGTGTATACATGAGCAGAACTCCATTTTCAAATATACCACAATGATCCCAAAGGAAAGCCTAATACATACAATATTTCCCAATACAGTGCCTTTCAGGATTAAGGAACTGTATCCAAGCCCTGGCCATATTAATAGTTCTCAATACAGTACATCTGCTTTACAGAACCATGTTCATGCCCTGAACACAATTCTAAATACAGTGTGACCAAGATTTATGGAACTCTGTATCTTGACCATATCCAATTTTCTAAGTACAGTATCTCTATATTCATGCCCTGAACACATGCAAGAATCCCAGTACACTGCCTCTTTCATTTACAAAACTATGTTAAGCTCTGAATACATACAGGATTTTCAGTACTTTGCCTCTCAGGTATACAGAACTGTATTCAAGCCCTGGCCTTACTCAAGATTCAGTAGGTACCTCTCTGGTTTATGGTACTATACATATCGAGGGTTGAGCGCAAGACTGGCGTAAGTCAGATGGTTGTTTTTCCTCAAACCTAATCTCCTCACCATGAAGGCGTTATGAAGATTACAACATTTCTTTCTGTAAACAATGAAAATTTAGGTGCCATTGCTCGTATGAGCAATGGCACCTAAATTTGCATTGTTTACAAAGGGGTCCAAGTTGCCCCTAAACAAGGGTTTCAAAAATATGTTTGAGTTACCATAGTCTTGCGCTCAACCCTCGATATGCACTGAATACATGGAGAATCTAAATATAGTTCTTTTTTAGTTTATGGAATTATGTTCATACCCTGAACACATTTAAGATTCTTAGCACCTTGCATCTTAGGTTTATGGAACTGTATTCGTCCCTGCCATATTCAACATTCTCATTGTAGAAACTCTCTGGTTTATGGAATTAAGGTATTGCCATGAACACATACAAGATTTTCAGTACTTTATCTCTCAGGTTTATGGAACTGTATTCAAGCCTTTGTCATATTCAAGATTCTCAATACAATACCTCTCTGTTTTATGGAATTATGCTTATAAATACCCTAACATATACAGATTCTCAGTACAGTGTCTCATTCCTTAAATGAGCACGATTCCCAAAGCTTATAAAACAACAGCAGTTGCATGATTATAGGATATAAGTCAGTGCATTAAAACAGTTTTTATGTTTCTTCAATTACCATCATGATTAAGGTGATTTTTGAAAATGCAGAGAGTATCAAATGAACTGAATCAAGGGAAAAAGGCCTTTAACACATATATTGGCAAAGAAAATCCAGATCAAACAACTTTTACCAGATATACAGGCAAAGAAAATCACACAAAAAGGCAAAGAAGGCCCAGATCATACAACCATTATCACATCAGCTCAAACAAGCTTTATTACATATGTGGAAACACATAAGTGGTCAAAGAAGACAACCTTTATCGTTTAAGTAGCAAAGATCAAAATCACACAATGTTTATCACATATGTGGCACAGATCCAGATATTACAATCTTTATCACAAAGAAGATCACACAACCTTTATCACATAGTTGGCAAAGATCCAGATTATAAAACCTTTATCACATATGTGGACAAAGAAGATCACATAACCTTTATCACATACATGGCAAAGATCTAGTTTATACAATCTTTCTCATATAAGTGACCAAAGAAGATCACACAACCTTTATCAAATATGTGATTGGCAAAGATCATGTTCATACAACCTTTATCACATAAGTAGACAAAGAAGACCACACATAGGCAAAGAAGATCACACATGTAGGCAAAGAAGATCACACATGTACGCAAAGAAGATCCAAATTAATCTTTGTAGTCTGATCTGGGTCTTTATTACCTGATACAGATTCACTCAATACTGTAGAATACATTGACAAACAGAGATGGCCCTGATCAGACTGCATGGCTGCATAGACTGATCTGGGGCTTTGCTGTTTGAATGTGACATCAGGGCCCTTTTCTCTCCTGCAGCTTAAATCATTCAAGGGATCAGAAAACATCAAGCATCTCATTACCTGAAGAAGTAATTCTTAGGAGCCAAAACACAAGAAAATGTACCTTATAACATTCTCCATAGCTCAACATAAGAAGAGAATCTAATTTTTTTTTTTCTTATTTCTGTATGAAATCATATGTTGTAGGTGCTCATTAGAAATGCCTCATTGAGGTGCTTCTAATAAGTACCCACAACATATGTTTCCATACAGATATAAGAAAAATATCAATATTTTTTTATTTAAAAAAAAAAAAAAGGTGCCTTATCTGGAGCCATCAAAAATACAAGCCTAATCAAATATACTGAAAATTTCACCTCCAAAAAATTAAGACTTTCAGATAAAAAACTGATATTTTTCATATTTCTGCTCAAAACATAGATTGTGGGTACTTGTTAGAACTGCCTCAGTGAGGCAGTTCTAATGAGTACCCACAATCTATGTTTTTGAGCAGAAATAAGAAAAATAATGTATACCCCTGTAAACCCAAGTTTTACTATATAAAAATGGGTTTAAGGGGGTCAAAATTATAGAGGTATGTTTTCGTGATGTATGATATGTTCCCAGAGCAGACTCAGATCAAGTCTGATCAGACAAGTGCAATTGTTGGGCACTTTGTTTGGAGAGCTAAGGATCAAAGGCTTTTATCTCTTTTCAGATGGACAGCAATGACAAATCAAATCAGACTGAGTAAAGGCTGATCTGAGTCCTAGCAGACTGACAAATCAAAAAGTACATTTTCTGTAGCTGCAGCTTATAATCTATGCACAAGTCAGGAGCCATGATGACTTGGAAGATATCAGTTGCATCAAGGAACAAGAAATCTGCAGCAAGCTGTTGTATCTGCCAGTACTGTAATTCAAGAGAACAAGTGCTATGGATGATGCAAGTATGGATGGACTGAAGGAGTGGCAGAATGCTAAATCAAAGCATTGACAGCACTGAAGGGTCGATTGTCTCTGAGTATAGGCTGGGAAAATGGTCCTGCATGGGGACTTAAGACTGTTACATTTAATCCTTAACTTCCTGCTATTTAAGCAAACAGTACAGACCCTGATCAGATGCTGCATTCTGCAGCATCTGATCTGGGTCTGCACTGTTTGCCAATGTCCCAGCACAAAGCCCAGCCCAGGTTCTATAGATAACTCTCTTTACACAGCACTCTGGTGGGCTAGGTTGGATGCGCATCCGACTGAAGATCAGGAGGTTGCAGGTTCAACCCCTGCCGGGTAGGCAACATTCTTGCGTGGAGATTGATCATGAAATACTTTCTACGGTCATTGTTTCCCTTCCGCTGATTCAAGAAGGACAATTGTCAGTTTCTGGTGAAAGAATGTGCACACTACTGGTTAACCACTTAGAGGACTAACCCTGTCCAGTAAAAGTGTGGTTAGGTAAACTGACCACGCTCGACATGAACCCATAGAGTTGACTGGGCCGTAAAAACTCAACACAAACACAAACAACACAGCAACAAGAATAGTGCAGCTATAAATAACCCTTACTTAGATTTTGTACAAATGCTATTTGGGTGGATTAACTTTATTGGTTTGTGATAGTCATGAGGACAACAGCAATATAACTTAGATTCTTTAGTTCTGTGTAAAGCGCCAAGCAAAAAACGCTTTTCTGAAAGATGTCAAAAGCACAATAGTCTTGTAGCTCTGTATAAGGCGTTTTTCTTACCAAAAACATATATGTTAGTTGAATATTAGAAGCACTTCCTCAATGGCTCTTCTTTTAAGTGCCCACAATGTATGTTTTTGTGGAGAAATAAGAAAAATATCAGCCCTTTTTTGATGAAAAAAAAAAACCAACAAAAAACGCCTTATTTGGAGTTATATGTAAAACAAAATCATCACGAAAACATATCTATATAATTTTGACCCCCTTAAGCCCCACTTTTATACAGTAAAACTGAGGTTTACACGGGTAAACATTATTTTTCTTCTTTTGTTAAAAAAACAGAGATTGCGGGTACTTATTAGAAACCCCTTACTGAGGCAGTTCTTATGAGTACCCACAATCTATGTTTTGAGCAGAAATATGAAAACTATCAGAATTTTTTTATCTGAAAATTTTCCTTTTTTGGATTGTAAAATTCTCAATATATTTGAATAGGGGTGTTTTCATAAAGAAGAGAAAACATGTCTTAGAACATGAGCAAAATGCACAGATTCAGATTCACCCAGTGCATGCGCAAAGTCTCATTCAAGCATTTTTCTCACTGATTCATTCTATAGTGTCCAATGACTCTGTTAGTGGACAGCAAAGGCCCTAATCAGACTGCATGGATGTGCAGGCTGATCTGGGCATTCTCAGCCTGCATATTCCCATACACGTTTTTGCTTTGCACAACCCTAGTAATGACTCAACAACACAATTCTAATGAAGTCCTCTGATGTAATTTGCATCTAAAGCTAGTTTCTTCTGTCAGAGATAAAAGGCGCTGCAAAAGTGGAAGGAATTGTAGATACTTCTTCATGTTGATATCCACTCTCAGAATCTCAGTATAGTGCCTCTGGTTTACTGAACTAGGTTCAGCCCTCAACACATACAAGAATCTCAGCAGAGAACCTCTCTGGTTTATAGAACTATGTTCATACATTGAATGCATACAAGAATCTCAGTATAGTGCTGCTCTTATTTATGGAACTACATTCAATAAACATCAAAAAGATTGCCTTTGGAAGGAAAGAACACACTACAGATTAGAAAATGGGAGTCTCGGTTTTACGGAGACTCTTCAAAAGCAGTAATGAAGTTTGCAACATTGCTTACACCCTCTAATGTATACATGAGCAGAACTCCATTTTCAAATATACCACAATGATTCCAAAGGAAAGCCTAATACATACAATATTCCCAATACAGTGCCTTTCAGGATTAAGGAACTGTATCCAAGCCCTGGCCATATTAATAGTTCTCAATACAGTACATCTGCTTTACAGAACCATGTTCATGCCCTGAACAGGCACACACAATTCTAAATACAGTGTGACCAAGATTTATGGAACTCTGTATCTTGACCATATCCAATTTTCTAAGTACAGTATCTCTATATTCATGCCCTGAACACATGCAAGAATCCCAGTACACTGCCTCTTTCATTTACAAAACTATGTTAAGCTCTGAATACATACAGGATTTTCAGTACTTTGCCTCTCAGGTATACAGAACTGTATTCAAGCCCTGGCCTTACTCAAGATTCAGTAGGTACCTCTCTGGTTTATGGTACTATACATATCGAGGGTTGAGCGCAAGACTGGCGTAAGTCAGATGGTTGTTTTTCCTCAAACCTAATCTCCTCACCATAAAGGGGTTATGAAGATTACAACATTTCTTTCTGTAAACAATGAAAATTTAGGTGCCATTGCTCGTATGAGAAATGGCACCTAAATTTGCATTGTTAACAAAGGGGTCCAAGTTGCCCCTAAACAAGGGTTTCAAAAATATGTTTGAGTTACCATAGTCTTGCGCTCAACCCTCGATATGCACTGAATACATGGAGAATTTAAATATAGTTCTTTTTTAGTTTATGGAATTATGTTCATGCCCTGAACAAATTTAAGATTCTTAGCACCTTGCATCTTAGGTTTATGGAACTGTATTCGTCCCTGCCATATTCAACATTCTCATTGTAGAAACTCTCTGGTTTATGGAATTAAGGTATTGCCATGAACACATACAAGATTTTCAGTACTTTATCTCTCAGGTTTATGGAACTGTATTCAAGCCTTTGTCATATTCAAGATTCTCAATACAATACCTCTCTGTTTTATGGAATTATGCTTATACCCTAACATATACAGATTCTCAATACAGTGTCTCATTCCTTAAATGAGCACAATTCCCAAAGCTTATAAAACAACAGCAGTTGCATGATTATCGGATATAAGTCAGTGCATTAAAACAGTTTCTATGTTTCTTCAATTACCATCATGATTAAGGTGATTTTGAAAATGCAGAGAGTATCAAATGAACTGAATCAAGGGAAAAAGACCTTTAACACATATATTGGCAAAGAAAATCCAGATCAAACAACTTTTACCAGATATACAGGCAAAGAAAATCACACAAAAAGGCAAAGAAGGCCCAGATCATACAACCATTATCACATCAGCTCAAACAACCTTTATCACATATGTAGCAAAACACATAAATGGTCAAAGAAGACAACCTTTATCATATAAGTAGCAAAGATCAAAATCACACAATGTTTATCACATATGTGGCAAAGATCCAGATATTACAAACTTTATCACATAAGCAGACAAAGAAGATCACACAACCTTTATCACATAGTTGGCAAAGATCCAGATCATACAACCTTTATCACATATGTGGACAAAGAAGATCACATAACCTTTATCACATATGTGGCAAAGATCTAGTTTATACAATCTTTCTCATATAAGTGACCAAAGAAGATCACACAATCTTTATCAAATATGTGATTGGCAAAGATCATGTTCATACAACCTTTATCACATAAGTAGACAAAGAAGATCACACACAGGCAAAGAAGATCACACATGTAGGCAAAGAAGATCCAAATTAATCTTTGTAGTCTGATCTGGGTCTTTATTACCTGTTACAGATTCACTCAATACTGTAGAATACATTGACAAACAGAGATGGCCCTGATCAGACTGCATGGCTGCATAGACTGATCTGGGGCTTTGCTGTTTGAATGTGACATCAGGGCCCTTTTCTCTCCTGCAGCTTAAATCATTCAAGGGATCAGAAAACATCAAGCATCTCATTACCTGAAGAAGTAATTCTTAGGAGCCAAAACACAAGAAAATGTACCTTATGACATTCTCCATAGCTCAACATAAGGAGAGAATCTAATTGTTTGTTTTTTTTCTTATTTCTGTATGAAAACATATGTTGTAGGTGCTCATTAGAAGTGCCTCCTTGAGGTGCTTCTAATAAGAACCCACAACATATGTTTCCATACAGATATAAGAAAAATATCAATATTTTTTTATTAAAAAAAAAAAAAAAGGTGCCTTATCTGGAGCCATCAAAAATACAAGCCTAATCAAATATATTGAAAATTTCACCTCCAAAAAATTAAGACTTTCAGATAAAAAACTGATATTTTTCATATTTCTTCTCAAAACATAGATTGTGGGTACTTGTTAGAACTGCCTCAGTGAGGCAGTTCTAATGAGTACCCACAATCTATGTTTTTGAGCAGAAATAAGAAAAATAATGTATACCCCTGTAAACCCAAGTTTTACTATATAAAAATGGGTTTGAAGGGGTCAAAATTATAGAGGTATGTTTTCGTGATGTATGATATGTTCCCAGAGCAGACTCAGATCACGTCTGATCAGACAAGTGTATTTGCTGGGTACTTTGTTTGGACAGCTAAGGATCTTTTTTCAGGTGGACAGCAATGACAAATCAAATCAGACTGAGTAAATATACAGGCTGATCCAAGTCCTAGCAGACTGACAAATCAAAAAGTACATTTTCTGTAGCTGCAGCTCATAATCTATGCACAAGTCAGGAGCCATGATGACTTGGAAGATATCAGTTGCATCAAGGAACAAGAAATCTGCAGCAAGCTGTTGTATCTGCCAGTACTGTAATTCAAGAGAACAAATGTTATGGATAATGCAAGTATGGATGGACTGAAGGAGTGGCAGAATGCTAAATCAAAGCACTGACAGCACTGAAGGGTCAATTAACTCTGAGTATAGGCTGGGAAAATGGTCCTGCATGGGGACTTAAGACTGTTACATTTAATCCTTAACTTCCTGCTATTTAAGCAAACAGTACAGACCCTGATCAGATGCTGCATTCTGCAGCATCTGATCTGGGTCTGCACTGTTTGCCAATGTCCCAGCACAAAGCCCAGCCCAGGTTCTATAGATAACTCTCTTTACACAGCACCCTGGTGGGCTAGGTTGGATGCGCATCCGACTGAAGATCAGGAGGTTGCGGGTTCAACCCCTGCCGGGTAGGCAACATTCTTGCATGGAGATTGATCATGAAATACTTTCTACGGTCATTGTTTCCCTTCCGCTGATTCAAGAAGGACAATTGTCAGTTTCTGGTGAAAGAATGTGCACACTACTGGTTAACCACTTAGAGGACTAACCCTGTCCAGTAAAAGTGTGGTTAGGTAAACTGACCACGCTCGATATGAACCCATAGAGTTGACTGGGCCGTAAAAACTCAACACAAACACAAACAACACAGCAACAAGAATAGTGCAGCTATAAATAACCCTTACTTAGATTTTGTACAAATGCTATTTGGGTGGATTAACTTTATTGGTTTGTGATAGTCATGAGGACAACAGCAATATAACTTAGATTCTTTAGTAACTTTGGACCAATTGTCCCAAAAAAATGTTCAATTATGGAAAAGAGTTTGGTTTGGAGAGAAAAGGTTGTACAGTTGGTTGGTCCATCTAACCCCTGGTTGATTTCATCAGTCAATGATAATCACATGACAACAACCTTAAGGAAATTTCGGTGTATGTATAGTTTGGGATTGTAAGAGTAAACAATTAACCCAATAAACAGTGGAATGGTGGACACCTTGGTGTTTTCGTAATGGTATTTACTATACTGCCATGTACCACATTTCCCATAATTGTCCTAAAATACCTTATTCACCCTAAGTATTGGGAAATCTTATCTAGTTACCATACTTGTTCTAAAATACCTTACTTACCCTAAATATTGGGAAATCTTATCTAGTTACCATACTGGTCCTAAAATACCTTATTTACCCTAAATATTGGTAAATCTTATCTAGTTACCATACTTGTCCTAAAATACCTTATTTACCCTAAGTATTGGGAAATCTTATCTAGTTACCATACTTGTCCTAAAATACCTTATTTACCCTAAATATTGGGAAATCTTATCTAGTTACCATACTTGTCCTAAAATACCTTATTTACCCTAAATATTGGGAAATCTTATCTAGTTACCATACTTGTCCTAAAATACCTTATTTACCCTAAGTATTGGGAAATCTTATCTAGTTACCATACTTGTCCTAAAATACCTTATTTACCCTAAATATTGGGAAATCTTATCTAGTTACCATACTTGTCCTAAAATACCTTATTTACCCTAAATATTGGGAAATCTTATCTAGTTACCATACTTGTCCTAAAATACCTTATTTACCCTAAATATTGGGAAATCTTATCTAGTTACCATACTTGTCCTAAAATACCTTATTTACCCTAAGTATTGGGAAATCTTATCTAGTTACCATACCTGTCCTAAAATACCTTATTTACCCTAAATATTGGGAAATCTTATCTAGTTACCATACTTGTCCTAAAATACCTTATTTACCCTAAATATTGGGAAATCTTCAGTTACCATACTGGTCCTAAAATACCTTATTTACCCTAAATTGTCCTAAAATACCTTATTTACCTAGATATTGGGAAATCTTATCTAGTTACCATACTTGTCCTAAAATACCTTATTTACCCTAAATATTGGGAAAGCTTATCTAGTTACCATACTTTTCCTAAGGTCATACTTTTCCTAAAATACCTTATTTACCCTAAATATTGGGAAATCTTATCTAGTTACCATACTTGTCCTAAAATACCTTATTTATCCTAAATATTGGGAAAGCTTATCTAGTTACCATACTGGTCCTAAAATACCATATTTACCCTAATTATTGGGACAACTTATCTATTTAAAATACCTGTCCTAAAATACCATATTTACCCAAAGCACTGAGACACAACTGTATTTACCCTAAGTCTCAGCCCTAAGTATTGGGACAACTTATCTACTTATCATACTTGTCCTAAAATACTGTATCTACAAGTGTGTATACTTATCATATACCATATTTACCCTAAGTATTGGGACACCTTATCTACTTGCCATACTAGCTGGTCATAAAATAGCATATCTACTTGCCATACTAGCTGGTCATAAAATAGCATATTTACCCTAAGTATTGGGACACCTTATCTACTTGCCATACTTGTCCTAAAATACTGTATCTACAAGTCACCAAGATACTTCCTACCTAGAGTCAACTGGCCTAGGGGTGTAGAGAAGTAGTCTTTTAAAGAAAATTGTTGACGCCGCATATGAAGCATGCACATGCAGAATCTACCACCAAAAAAAAAAAAAAAAAAAAAAAAGAACTTACACGAATATGCAGACTGACCAGGGCATTTACTTTTTGTATGTACCCTTAGGTTCCTTTTTGGCTCTACCCTTAGATTCCTTTTCACACAACATGGCATATTTTATTTTGGTTTCATTTAGATAAAGGCAATTTGCTGCAAAATTCAATTTGTTGCATGACTGAACTCATGATATTTGATGCTTGAGTCACAATGAAATGAACTGCTTCTGTCTAAATACCACATCAACTTTCCTTTTTTTCATCTCCGAGTTCCTGAAATGAACACTTCCATCTCTGAATTTGGACACATCCATTGCTGCAACATGGCCTTAGGCAACATGAAAATATAATTATGCACAAGTAGTTACCTGGGCCCAGTTGTTCAAAGCTAACGATGTCTTTAGTTAATGATTCGTTAAAATTTACATCGAGTGATACGCAAATATGCTGAAATTTTTTGCTGAAAAAATGTGAGTAGCTTTTGCAGTGCAAAAGCTACTCACATTTTTTCAGCAAAAAATATCAGAATACTGTATATTGAACCCGCTAAAACAGTTAACGAAATGACCCTTAACGAGCTCGTTAAGCTAACGATGCTTTGAACAACTGGGCCCTGCTAATTTGTGGATACTCCCCCTTATCTTGAAGTATGAAAGGCGTATAAACAAGGTGTACTCTTACCTACCTTGGACTTTGACTTTTATATCTTGGAAAGCTTACCTGAAAATAGAAGTACAGAAGAAATGAGCCGCAGCAAAAAATATTAAAAAATACAGTAATAACCCTAAGTATTGGGACAGATAGGCCTTTGCAAACAGTGCAAACCCAGATCAGATGCATGTCACATTCTGTGGTGTCTAAATAGGGTCTACACTGTTTGCCATACACCCAGCAATAATATTTTAGACACATCAACAGGTAGTAGAATGGACTATTTCAAATTTTAGGAGAAGTATGGTAAGTAGATTAGGTGTCCCAATACTTAGGTTAAATAGGGTAATAAATAAATGATTAAAAATACCAATCTAGGTCCAGAGAACATGATAACTGAGATGATTGTGGTCAAACTGAACATGGTTTTTGCTCAGAAAAAGATAATTTGGGAAATCTTAACTTAAAGCAGAAAGAAAGTTTGATGCAGAGGACATTCCAAAACTGATTTTGTTATCTTTCTGAGAAAACAAGATTTGCCATTCCATGTGAATGATCTATCCAGCTGTCTACATGAAATACAGTTATCATATCATTTTCAATGTTGAAATCTTCAATATGTTGTCATCAAACAATTCACAAAATTGATAACCAAAACTAATTATAAAGAATGACAGTGTTGTACAGAGAATTCCTGGGTAGTCTTCTACCAATACACATGACTGTATTTTATGCCATCCATTGTATAATAAGAGCTAACAGCCTATTCTTGAAAATTAACACTAAAAAAATAATTAAAACAAGGCATCGCAGGCGATACAAATCCCCTCGCACAAGACTACTTGGTGTTGGCAAAAACTGAACTGGGAAATATATAATAGTAATATGACTGAAGAAACAAAATGCCTTTGACCTTAATGTAAAGGTCATATATGATGACATTAAGCTACAGTATTGTAAACATTCAGATTTTCAGGCTGAGAGAGATTAGATCTCACATGATAGAAAATATTTCAGTCATGTCTACCTTCAACCCAGCAACCTGAAAGTTGAATTTGCTTGAGATATTATAATACCTAACAACTGTGTGAAGATACATTAAAATCCATTGATAAATGCAGGGGCTAGAACGATGACAAAGTTTTTTCTAAAAAAAGCCACAGTTACCTTGACCTTAAGCCCAGCAACCTGAAAGTTGAAGTTGCTCAAGATATTATCATAACCAACATTTATGTGAAGTTATATTAAAATCCATCAATAAATGTACCTTGACCTTGAGCTCAGGTACTGAAAGTTAAACTTGCTCGAGATATTATCATAACCAACATTTGTGTGATTTTACATTAAAATCCACCAATAAATGTAGGTGCTAGAGCGACGACAAAGTTTTTTCTAAAAATAGCCACAGTGACCTTGTCCCTGAGCCAGGACCCTAAAAGTCAAACATGCTCAGATATTGTCATACCCAATGTTTGTGTAAAGTTATATTAAAATCCATCAATAAATGTAGGTGCTAGAGCGATGACAAAGTTTTTCTAAAAATAGACATAGTGACCTTGACCTTGAGCCAAGAACTGAAAGTCAAACTTGCTCAAGATATTATCATACCTAACATTTGTGTGAAATTTCAATTAAAATCCATCAATAAATGTAGGTGCTAGAGTTATTTTCTAAAAATAGCCAGTGACCTTGACTTTAAGCCCAGGTCCCTGAAAGTTCAACTTGCTCAAATTATTGTCACACCCAACATTTGTGTGAAGTTATATTACAATCTATCAATAAATGTAGGCTCTAGAGTGATGAAGTTTCTCTAGAAATAGCCACAGTGACCTTGACCTTAAGCCCAGGACCTTGAAAGTCGAACTTGCTCGAGATCTCAGCTCGGGATATTGTTACACCAAACAGCTGTGTGAAGTTATATTAAAATCCATCAATAAATGTAGGTGCTAGAGTGATGATAATGTTTTCCTAAAAATAGCCAGTGTCCTTGAACTTGTGCCCAGAGCCCTGAAAGTTGAACTTGCTGAGATATTGTCATACTCAACATTTTTGTGAAGTTCTATTAAAATCTATCAATAAATGTAGGCGCTAGAGTGATGACAAAAGGTGAACATTATTACATATGAACAAACATTATCACGTACGTACGAATGTAAGTACATACTAACATATGGGACAAACCCTATATCCCCACCACAACTTCATTGTGTGAGGGGATAATAAAAACTAGCAAGCTTTTAGAAAAGCTAATACTTGTTTTGTAATAACACAGTGGTTTGAAAGATACTTTTGTTACTTCTGCACTAAATGTTAAAAAGTAATTTCTGAGTATTTGTTGTCACCATACAGGTCAGTCCCGTTATTACGCGCTGGTCGGGATGCACAAATCCAGACCGCGATATAAGCGAGGCGCGTAGTAATTTCGGAGCCGACTGATCAGACTTTATAAATGTTGATATTTGTACGGGACACACGATTATACATGTTTGGAGGGATTTATGAATGAAAACAATGATATTTCATGTGCTATTTATATAAATAAACGAATGAGTACTAACGTTGCATGTTTTGTCTTTTTTACACCCTCTGATGTACTTTTTCTGCAATATATACGCTAAATACTTTATTTACGTTTCCATTTTGTGGCTCGATCCGCCATATTTGCCGGTGTTGTAATACAGACGGTGTTGAAGTGCGGTGTAAGTCACATAAAAAGTCCGGTATCAATACCGGTCCCCGCGAGCATAGCGAATTATTTTAGTCCAGTAAAAGAAATCTTATTAATTTGTGTTTGTGTTGAGGTTTTACGGCCCAGTCAACCCAATGGGGTCATGTCGAGCGCGGTCAGTTTACCTAACCACACGTTTACTGGGCAGGCTTAGTCCTCTAAGTGGTTCACCAGTATTGTGCACATTCTTTCGCCAGAAACTGACAATTGTCCTTCTTGAATCAGTGGAAGGGAGAGAATGACCGTAGAAAATATTTCATGATCAATCTCCACGAAAGAATGTTGCCGACCTCGGCGGGGGTTGAACCCGCGACCTCCTGGTCTCCAGTCGGACGGCGCATCCAACTGAGCCACTGAGGCCGGCGAAATCTTATTAATAAAACGGCAGAAATCGTTAAGTTTTTTTTTAATCTTTCTGCTTGTATAGAATAGAACGAAAGCTCAAAGAAAAAAAAAATGACTAAAACCAAAGCATTTGATTTCCAACAAAGTGCCATGTTCAATGGCCTCAAGTTTTTCTTTAACCGTGAATGTTTTTCGTTTTCTTCTTTGGTTTTCCATTTTAATCAGTGTTAATCTGATATCAGAATGAACTTTTTCAAGACAACAATGAGTGCTGGACAAATTTCACAGTTACACGCTCTACTACCTGACCGCGTGCGCAGTAATCGACGTCCAGTGATCCGCGTCGCTGATTGGATGAATATCTAATTAGGTCGGCAAGGCGGCCATATCAAACTGGAAAACTCGGTGTCTTTCAAGTATTTACAAATTAATTATGGATAACTGTGGTCATTTTCCCATTCTTTAGATGCGGGATAAGCCATTTCTTGATAGATATGTTTGTATCGTTTAAAAGTTAAATGAAGTTTTAATTGGCAAAAGTTCGTCTTCTTAAAATAAACATCAAAAGGTCAATTACGGTCATTACGCACGTACAAAAACAAAAATACAACAGAGACAATACATTGATTAGCTTTATTCTTTCAAAATCATTTTTTTTATTTGCTATTATGACATGTACAACAGCAGTAAATTTCTTTTTCTGCAGATCGAAGCTCTGAAAAACAAAAAACACATTTTGTTATTTTGACCTAGAGGATGGGGAAACTGGGACCCTTCGAAAAAATTTTGGGAGGCATGACGTCCCTGCGTTATATCCGTATTCGCGCACTAACGACGCGAGTACTAACGGGACTGACCTGTAGTTTGCATTGTGCAGCATGTTAATGGTTTAGAGCTTAATAAAAATAACAATCTGACATTGTAACAATCCATTCATCTTTTAGTTTTTTCTCTACTACTGTATTCTTTTCTTAGAGATGGTTTTATCTCACCTTAACCATTCTCTGGCCTAATACATCAGATGACAAACGGATATTTTTCATCACGAAAACAGGCCTATATAATACTGACCCCCTTAAACCCCACTTTTATATAGTAAAACTGGGGTTTACACAGGGATATACATTATTTTTCTTACTCTGCTCAAAAACATAGATTATGGGTATCGTTAGAACCGCCTCGATGAGGCGGTTCTAACGAGTACCCATAATCTATGTTTTGAGGAGAAATATAAAAAAAATCAGATTTTATCTAAAAACTTTCATTTTTTTTGGCGGTGAAATTTTCCATATATTTGAATAGGCGTGTTTGCGTAATGCTTTTTTTTTTCCCTAGAAAAAAAGATTAGACATTTATGCAAATTGTCTCCACTGGGAACAATCTGCATGAAATGTCAGAACTTGTTTTTTTAGGAAAAATAGAAAAAATATTTCAACATGTCTGCTGAAAATTTACCCATAGTGCTAAGAGTTAATTAACCCTTGTCCTGCTGAACCCAGATAGACCTGCTTTTGCAAACAGTGTAGATCCAGATCAGTTGGCTTCAGAAGAAGCCAACTGATCTGGATCTGCACTGTTTGCCATTCAGCATACGAATTTATGTCAACAATCTGGATCAAGTTACCTGATTGGCTGAAAATTAGAAATGGGCATGGCATCTTAATTTATTCAGCAGGACAAGGGTTAAGGTAAGATAAAAGTGGTGCATTATTAGGCAGCTGTAAATAATGCTCATGTTTTTCAACATAACTATATCAGTACTGTTCTTATTTCATCTTAAAAATATATGTTGTGGGTAACTATTAGGATCGCCTTGGCAAGACAGTTCTAATGAGTGCCTGGATAGCCCACCAATCTAGCGCTATATGACAAACTACCAACAGATTGCTCTCTCAGCAAAACCTGCAGACAAAAACTGTCAATAATTTCTTATTTTTTCCAGAAAACAGGATCAGACATTTCATGTGAACTTTCTCTTTAGAAACAATTCACATGAAAATATGTCAAACCCTATTTTCTTGGATAAAAAAAAAATAATTATATATATGTATCACCATTATTTCATCTGCCAGAAAACAGAATTCGACATTTCATGCAAATTGTATCCATTGGAGACAATTTGTATGAAATATCAAATTGTGTTATCTGGTGAAAATAAGAAACAATATCATCAACCTGTCGTCTGCTAAATTAGCCCAGAGAGTAGTAAAGGTTAAATCCGATAAAGGTTAGGCATAAAACATAATCATCTTTGGAAACACGATACATTAGCTAATTGAACCACTCTGCAGGTAAAACCAACTTTTCAAAATGGGAAATGGCAAAGTACTGATGAGCCTGTCCATGCTCACAGACTTGCCGCATTTATTTTTACCCAAGCTTCACAAATACAATAGCTTGCCTTCATCATACAATTTCAAAAAATCAACATCAAAAACAATGCCAGATATGCATCTGACCCAAATCTTTGCATCACATACTAAAAAAAGGTTCATTTTCCCATAATGCATCTCAATTAGTTGTTGCATCAAAAGATAAATTTTGTATCCAGTAGACTAGCAATTATCAGCAGAAATGTTTCAAAATAAATCTTCATACGCTAAATTTAAATACAACAAGACAACATTTTGAAATATTTTTTCCTATTATCAATCCAAGAAAATGGAATTTGAAGTTTCATTTACCACTTTCCTTTCAAGCTGAGTCGCAAGCAATGTCAATTCCTGTTGTCTAAGATAAATAAGAAAAAAAACACCCATTTTTCTTATGCCAATTTTGTTGCATATCAATGGTTAAATCGGTTAGATAAAGCAGTTAATGCAAAAATGCATTAAGCATCAAGCAAATAAGGTAAAAAATAAGAGGCTGTACTTTAAACAAAACATGTCTTCCCCTCCCACCCTAACCCCACTCACACCCCCTCATCACCACACACAGAAGCAGTTCATAAGGTTTCACAAAAAGCTTGGTCTATGCTTTACACACAAAGAACGATTTTATCTATTTTTGGTCTAATATCACCCCAATACTTCCTACCAAGTTTTGGTCAACAGTTCAGGTGCAGTTCAAAACAAATTTTAAAGCACCAATCACAACAATTGTCGTCTGCTTTGTCTTCTGCCAGTTACTTTAAAAGTCATTGTTGCAAACAGTGTGGACCCAGATCAGACTGCTCCTTTAGGAGCAGTCTGATCTGGGTCCACACTGTTTGCCTATATGCAAAATGTAAGTTTGAAAAGTTTGCAAGAAGATGCAGCAGACGACATAAGCAGACGACATTTTCAGATGCAGATTTTCTTGGCACTTTAAGGGTTAACTAGAATGCGCAGTCGATGGCAAGCCATTGCATATCCTCACCCTCATTACTAATCTTGCTAATAGTATGACTGATGAACAGCTGGATAGACCAAAGGACTTGCTCTCGCACACCCTTACCATGTGGAGAGGTCATGTAGCAAGTTTGGTTAAACTCCGCCCAGTGGTTTAGGAGGAGATAGCATGATGGACAGATGCATGGATGGACAGATACACAGAAAAAGAGAAATGTGGTTATAAAGCACTATGCCCCCAACTATATGCTTGTCGATACAAAATGCCAAAGTTGAAAAGGAACATAACTCCAACAAAAATTGATCAGGTCATCTACACCTTGGTTCCAAACTGCTTGCAAAATTTCATGAGCCTAACTCAAAAGGGCTCTTGGATATTTTGCTTACAAGATTTTCATTGGCCTAAGTTTGGCCATGAAGACTTCGACAGAAAAGAAAAACCAAATTGACAATGGGCCATAACTCAAGAAGTATCGTGCAGTATTTATTCAAATAATAATCAGGTCAATTTATTCACTAGGTTTCAAGGCTCTAGCATCAATAGGTTTTGAGATATTGTGCTGACAAGATTTCATCCATATATTTTCAAAGGGTTGTACTCAGGAAAGGGGCATAATCCTGACAAGAATAAAAATATGTGTCAGCTATTTTTTCATGAGGAATCCATACATGGATTTAGCTATTTTTGATCTACAGGTTACCCTGCTGCTTCCTACCAAGTTTCAAGTTAATTGTCTTTCATTACGAAAACGTGCTTATTTAAATATACTGAAAATTTTACCATAAAAAAAAAATGCAAATTTCAAATAAAAATTCGGATATTTTTCATATTTCTGCTCAAAACATAGACTGTAGGTACTCATTAGAACCACCTCGGTGAGGAGATTCTAAGGAGTACCCACAATCTATGTTTTTTAGCAGAAATAAGAAAATTAATGTTTACCCCTGTAAACCCCAGTTTTACTGTTTAAACATGGGGTTTAATGGGGGTCAAAACTATATAGGCATGTTTTCGTGATGTCGGTTCTGGAGAAGAAGCTAAAAAAAATAGATTTCAAGATGGCGACCACAGCAGCCATCTTTGATTCTGATTGAAACAACTTTAGCTATTTTTGATCTACAAGTCACCCCAATGCTTCCTATCAAATTTAAAGTCAATTGGCTTTTAGGTTCAGGAGAAGTGAAAAATAGATATTCAAGATGGCCACCATGGCAGCCAGCTTGGATTTTCAATCCAGATGATTTTAACAAATTTTTATCTACAAGTCACCCCAATGCTTTTTACAAAATGCTGACGCTGCACGACGGAAGATGCATATTGACAGATCACAATAGCACACTTTGAGCACTCTGTGTTCAGGTAAGCTAATAAGGACTGTGACCTAGAATTTTCATCATTTTTAATTGAACTTTCCTGATCTCTTATCTAATATCTGTTGTTTTTTTTTTTGTTTGCTTTTTTTTTTTTTTTTTTTTTTGAAAAGTATGATTTTTCAATCCACAAACTCCACAGCCATTATCCAAGACATTTTAAAACTCATGGCTGAGTTTAAAATTGAAAAAGATGATAAAATCTGGTTTTAGTTGAAAATACTGCCAGCCAACATTTCTTTTTGGAATGCAAACTGTTAAGCTTCATTTAAGGAGTATAAAACACTGTCAAGGAAGGCAACTTGTTCAAATTATTTTTGCCTCCTTTCTGAAAAGGGGTCTACTGTAAAAGAAAAAATATGCTCCCAAATACATTGTTCTTTCCTTTTAAAGCAGACCCCTTTCAGAAGAAACTTGATTTGCAGGAGAGCTAACAGGAAGTCCAAAAAATTGCCTCTCTTGAAAAAATGGTGGAAAAAAACTACCAAATGTGTTTTGTCCCCTGAACCCTTGTCATGCTGAAAAAATTAAAATGCCATGCCTACTTCCAAGTTTCAGCCAATCAGATTACTTGATCAAGGTTGTTGATACAAATTCACATACTTAATGACAAACAGTGCAGATCTAGATCAGATGGCTTATCTTATCTACACTGTTTGTAAAGACAGGGTATATTCATGTTCAGCAGTACTAGGATTAAAGTCAGGCTGAATCAAGTGTGCTTGCAAATTGATTAAACCTTGTCCTGCTGAACCCGGATATGTTCTGCCTTTGCAAACAGTGTACATCCAGATCAGTTGGCTTCTGAAGAAGCCAACTGATCTGGATCTGCACTGTTTGCCATTAAGTATGTGAATTTATAGCAACAATCCAGATCAAGTAATCTGATTGGCTGAAAAGAAGTAGGCGTGGCATCTTTATTTATTCAGCAGGACAAGGGTTAAAACATTTTTTGGACCACACCATGCAAAAATGTGTCTTGCGGCTTATGCACATAGCAAAGACCCAGATCAGCCTGGTTTATGCACATTCTGATCTGGGACTTCACGTTTCACTGTTAGCAAAATCTTGAATCATTGAATACTCCAGAATGTATGGATGGAGAGCAAAGGCCCAGATGATACTTTGTACATGTGCAGGATGATCTGAATCTGCCACACCCACTTCTAATTTTCAGCCAATCAGATTACTTGATCCAGATTGTTGCTATAAATTCACATACTTAATGGCAAACAGTGCAGACCCATTCTGCGCATGTTTGAAGGCACGTTTTTGCTTGATGCAACCTATTTGAGGTAGACCCATTTGGGGAAATAAGGAATGCAGTTTATATGTCTATGTCTGACAGATCAGTGTATTATATTACAGAGTGTCATGTCATTTTGAAAGCTTTAATGTCATGATGTAGGGCTTTGGAAATTATTCCATTTCCGTGGGGCTTTGGGAATTACTGCATTATCCCTAGATCATATCATCCTTAACACTTAGCACTCTGGGTAAAAATTCCATCTAATCTGAGTTGAAACAGGGAACTTCCATGTATGAATAATTTACTATTAACAGTCCAGGGCCAAACACACAAACGGTTTGGACAGACAGATAGACAGACACATGGATGGCCACACACACCATTACAAAACAGGCAACTATGTCTTAACTCTGCAAACAGATACAGATCAGATGGTGTAGAACATGGTGTCCCATCAGGGTCTGCACTATCTTTTTGACAAATCATCAAATAGTTTTTAGACACATCAACAAATGCCACATCCACTTCTAATTTTCAGCCAATCAGATTACTTGATCTGGATTGTTGCTATAAATTCTCATACTTAATGGCAAACAGTGCAGATCCAGATCAGTTGGTTTCTGAAGAAACCAACTGATCTGGATCTACACTGTTTGCAAAGGCAGGGCATATCCAGGTTCAGCAGGACCAGGGTTAAAATGGACTTGTTCGAATTCTCAGGTAAGTATGGTATGGTGTTAAGGAGTCTGAATATTTAGGGCAAATACAGTAACTTGAATACTTGAATCGGTGTGATCTAGACATTACCGTACCTTATCTATACTTATCTATACTTATACTTGTCCTAAAATTGGAAATAGTCCATACTACTACCTCCTGATGTCTCAAATATTGCCGTATGTATGAGAAACAGTGTAGACCCTGATCAGATGCCACAGAATATTGCATCTGATTTTGGGCTACACTGTTTGCTCAGGCCTATCTGTCCCAATATATAGGGTTATTACGGTACCTTGAGCCATTTCCCCGAAAAAGAGCCTTTATAGCATATGTGAACAGCAAAGGTTTTGTTTGTTTGGTTTGATTTGGGCTTAACGTCGCTTTTAACACTTTTAACAATCTTTCAGTCATATCGCAATGGTATCTGGATGTGGCTGGGAGCTCAGTGCTCACTTTTAGAGTGCTGCCTCATTGAAATATCCCGCCCCGGACACTCTGACATGATATTCCACCCAGTCACATTATACTGATACTGAGCTGACCAGTTCTAGTTCTACTTTCTTAATGTTGAGCACCAAGCGAAAGAGCAGATAGTACCATTTTTAAAGTCTTTGGTATGACCCGGCCAGGGATTGAACCCACATCTTCCCGATCACAAAGCAGACACTCTACCACTGAGCCACTGTGCCAGTTGAACAGCTAAGGTATCCACACAGTTTTGCAGAACTTGTACTGTTCACTCACATGTGTGGTAGGCCAAGGGGAAATTTCAGCCAAAGAACTACAAATGTGGCTTTGTTAAGGGGCCGGGCATGTGCACTGAAAGATTGCATCGGGAAAACATACCTATATAATTTTTACCCCCTTAAACCCCACTTTTATGCAGTAAAACTGGTGTTTACAGGCGTATAAAGTACTTCTTATTTCTGCTCAAAAACATAGACTGTGGGTACTCCTTAGTGAGGCGGTTCTTACAAGTACCCACAATCTATGTTTTGAGCAGAAATATGTAAAATATCAGAATTTTTATCTGAAAACTTTCAGTTTTTGGTGGTGAAATTTTCAATATATTTGAATAGGCCTGTTTTCATAATGGATTCCATGGATAGTCTGAAGAGCCTGTTTCTACTAACACAGCTCAACTTTTTCAATGCAACAATTTTGCATTGTAACTGAAATATCTCATTAGAGACCAGAGAATATTGAATAATAAGAGGATCAAGTTACTTCCTCTAACAGAAATTTTCTAGTAAATGTAACAGAATAAGGCGAGGGTGTCATTTGTCAGCTGGGTCCTTAGACAGCAGCTCCAGATAGGCTATTTTTCAGTCCAAAATTGTTGATATTTTTCTTTTTTCTTCACAAAAACATAATGTTGTGGGTAGTCATCAGAAGTGCCTCAGCGACACAACATATGTTTTCATTTCTTTGCAAAAAAAAAAACATGTTGTGGGTACTCATTAGAAGTGCCTCAGATGTGCTTCTAATGAGTACTCACAACATATGTTTTATGGAGAAATAAGAAAAATATGTGAATACCACCTCTTGTTTGTTTGTTTGTTTAATTCAGGCTTTACGTTGCGTTCGACAATCTTTCAGTCATATCGCTATGGTGTCTGGATGTGGCAGGGAGCTCAATGCTTACTTTTAGAGTGCTGCCTCACTGAAATATCGTGCCCAAGACACTTGACATGATATTCCACCAGTCACATTGTACTGACACTGAGCTGACCAGTTTTGATTCCTAGCTCTACTGTCTTAATGCTGAGCGCCAAGCGAAAGAGCAGCTAGTACCATTTTTGAAGTCTTTGGTATGACTCGGCAGGGGATCGAACCTGCAACCTCTGGGTCACAAAGCAGATGCTCTATCAACTGAGCCACTGTGCCAGTAAATACCAGCTCTAATCAGGGGCTATGTTGCTCAGGATAAGTAGTGTATCCAAATATTTTTTTCTTTTTTTTTTGTTTCTACATGAAAATATTTGTTTTTTAATTCTCACTGGAATCACCTCACTGAGGTGATGAGTCAATTCCAAGGGGAATTTGTTTGAATTCTTGTTAAATTCTCAGTTCCATCTCTGGGTAAAAATTTCAGCATATAAGATTTTAAAATATTCTTCTTATTTTCCCAGAAAACTGGTTTGACATTGTATGCAAATTGTCTCTATCAGAGACAATTTGCACGAAATGTCAAATCTTGTTTCCTGGGAAAAATAAGAAAAACATTTCAAAATGTTGTCTCCTAAACATTTTACCCAGAGTGCTAAGCGTTAAAAACATGTCAACCCATTTGGGTCATGATCTCCTAGAGAAAGAAGGAAGAGGCAGAGAAGAGCCAGAAGAGAAAAGGAAGAAGAGAAACAGAGGCGGGTAAAGGAAAAAGAGAAACAGAGGCTGGTAAATGAAAAAGAGAATGGCAATCCAAAAAGAGGAAATACAAACTTGTCCCCTCACCCCATCCCCTGCCCCACCACCCACCACCCACTACTAGTTCAGCAGACCCCTACCACCAGAACATAAATTTTTTGTGGAGAAATAAGCAAAAGTACCAATACATGATTCAGTTTAAAAAACATCATGAAAACATGCCTATATAATTTTGACCCCATTAAACCCCTTTTTTTATATAGTAAAACTGGGGTTTACAGGGGTGTACATTGTTTTCTTATTTCTGCTCAAAAACTGAGGTGGTTCTAATAAGTACCCACAATCAATGTTTTGAGCAAGTGAGGCAGTTCTAATGAGTACCACAATCTATGTTTTGAGCAGAAATATGAAAAATATCAGAATTTTTTATCTGAAAGTTTTCATTTTTTGGTGGTAAAATTTTCAGTATATTTGAATAGGCATGTTTTTGTAAAGATAAGCAAAAGTACCAATACATGATTTAGTTTTAAAAAAGCACCTTATTAAGTTCAAAGTAAGTCCTTCATTTTTGTAGATGCTTGCCATTTTTACACCCTGTAGACACAGATCACCCCACATAACTGAGTATCTCATTACGAAAACACGCCTATTCAAATATATAGACGATTTCATCTCCAAAAACTAAAAAAAAAAAACAGATAAAAAACCTGATATTTTTCATATTTTTGCTCAAAACATAGATTGTGGGTACTCGTTAGAACCGCCTCGCCGAAACAGATTGTGGGTACTTGTTAGAACCGCCTTGGCGAGGCAGTTCTAATGAGTACCCACAATCTATGTTTTTGAGCAGAAATAACAAAAATAATGTATACCCCTGTAAACCCCAGTTTTACTATATAAAAGTGGGGTTTAAGGGGGTCAAAATTATATAGGCATGTTTTCGTGATGTTTAGACACATTGATAAGTAAAAAAATGACTTGTAAATATCTTGAAAAAAAGTATGGTAAGGAGTTAAGGTTTTGTTTGTTTTGTTTGTGTTGAGGTTTTACGGCCCAGTCAACCCAATGGGGTCATGTCGAGCGCGGTCAGTTTACCTAACCACACGTTTACTGGGCAGGCTTAGTCCTCTAAGGGGTTAACCAGTATTGTGCACATTCTTTCGCCAGAAACTGACAACTGCCCTTCTTGAATCAGCAGAAGGGAGAGAATGACCATAGAAAATTTCATGATCAATCTCCACAAAAGAATGTTGCCAACCTCGGCGGGGGTTGAACCCGCGACCTCCTGGTCTCCAGTCGGACGGCGCATCCAACTGAGCCACCGAGGCCGGCTAAGGAGTTAAGGTGTCCAAATATTTAGGGCAAATACACAGTTTCATACAATATTGTTACAGTTTCATACAATACTGTTCTTGTTTCTCCATTAAAACATATAATTTGAGTACTCACTTGAAGTGTCTCAATGAGTGAGGCACTTCTAATGAGTACTCACAACCTATGTCAGCACTTTTAGGATCTGTTTATGTTGTTTGAGACTTTAAACTTGCATTTTAGATACTTCCGGTATATACATATCTTCATTGTGGGTATGATAATATTGCAAGCAAGTTTCATCAGTGTCAGTCTTAGTTTCCAAGATACAGGCTTAAACTTAGCATCCTCATAAAAAATATAAATGTTTTTCTTATTTTTCTCAGAAAATAAACTGACATGTCATGCAAATAGGCAAAAATTTGCATGAAATGTCAGTCTGTTTTCTGGGGAAAAAATATAAAAAATATCATCAATTTGTCATCTGCTGAATTTGTCCATAGAGTGGTGAAGGTTAAATGCAGGTAAACATAACTGTGGAAACAAAGAGTAATAGCTCTTATAAAAATAAATGCAGAGTAACAGTTGTGTTTTTTGCTCAACAGAGCCATAGGCTCAGGATGATCTGTTGTGACCACTTGCCATCCATCCTCCATTTGTCAGTCGAAGCTAAGGATGAGCTGTTGTGATCACTTGCCAGCCATCCTCCATCTGTCAGCCAAGCTCAATAGCATAGTTGGTGGCTTGTCTGATTGCAGATCCAGGGGATGGCAAGTTTGAGTCCCTGCTTTGCCACATAACTTTTGTAGAGATTGATCATGGAATATTTCTACAATCATTCTCTCCCTTCTGCCGGTTTGAGTTGGGCAGTATTCAATTACTGGCACAAGTATGTGCACAAGTAATGGTGGTTAACCACTTGTAGGACTAAGCCTGCCCAAGAAAAGTGTAACTCGGCTGTAAAACTTCAACTTAGACAAACAAATCCATCAGTCTGTTTAGACCTAAAGGATAAGTTGTTGTGACTACTTGCTGTTGTGATCCATCCTTCATCTGTCAGTCTGCTGCAGAGCCAGAGGCTAAGGATGAGCTTTTGCGATGACCTGCCATTCTCAATCTCAGTCTAGTAGCAGAGACTATGGATGAGCTGTTATGATCACTTGCCATCCATCCTCCAGATGACCTGTTGTGATCACTTGCCACCAATCCTCCATCTGTCAGTCTGTCTGGCACCAAAGGCTCAGGGTGAGCAGAGGATGAGCACTGTTGTGATCTCTTGCCATTCATCCTCCATCTTTCAGTCTGTCCAGCACCAGGCCTTGCTGGCTCAGTCAGATGCACCTCCGACTGGTGTCAGGATGATCAGGTCACAGATTCGATCTCTGCTGTGTCCAGCCATTCATTCGTGGATATTGATCATGAAATATTTTCTATGGTTATTTTTCATGGGTAGGAAAAAACTTACCACTGAAAAAAAATCATATATGCAGGACCTTTTGGACAGATGTGGCCCAGCAACATGAAAGCTGAACTTGCTGGAGATATTATCATACCCAACATTTGTGTGGTTATATTAAAATCCATCAATAAATGTAGGCGCTAGAGCGATGACAATTGTTTTCTACAAATAGCCACAGTGATCTTGACCTTGAGCCCAGGACCCTGGAAGTCAAACTTGCTTGAGATATTATCATACCCAACATTTGTGTGAAGTAATATTAAAATCCATCAATAAATGTAGGGGCTAGAGCGATGACAATTTTTTTTTAAAAAATAGCCACAGTGACCTTGACCTTGAGCCCAGGACCCTGAAAGTCGAATTTGCTTGAGATATTATCATATCCAACATTTGTGTGAAGTTACATTAAAATCTGTCAATAAATGCAGGCCCTAGAGCGATGATACAATGAACATACATATGTATGTACTTTCATACGGGACAAGCCCTATATCTCCTCGCCACTTCGTTGTGCGAGGAGATAATAATAGGGGTCCAAAGCTTGACATTGTTATAAACATATCTGAGTAATAACGAAGTGTGCTATAGTTTTGGGTTTATTAAAAGTTGCTGTCATCTAAATTCTTGATATTACAAGCAGGCTGCTGTTTCAAGCACTTTCAGTGTTCCTGGTTTGTAATTAACGCTTAGCATGCTGGGTAATAATTTCAGCAGACGACATTTTTTTTTTTTTTTTTTCCTTCCCCAGAAAATAGACAATTTGCATGCCCAGGAGACAATTTGCATGAAATGTCAAAGCCTATTTCTGGGAAAAATAAGAGAAATATCATCAGTTTGTCATCTGTTGAATTGGCCCATAGCCTGCTATGCATTAACCCATTGTAATCGGGAGACCCATAAAAGGGTACTTGGCAAACAGTGCAGACCCAGATCAGACACTGCAGAACGCAGGGTCTGATCAGGGTCTCCACTGTTTGCAAATAGTTTAGCCATTTTTCTCTAGGAATATGTAGATCTCATAGCAGGACGTACTTCAAATTGAAATTGGACTCTTCCAATATATAGTGTGGGCAAGTCTATTCCATCAACAATGGGTTAAACTGCAGTTTATTTTGTTTTATGGCTTCAGATGTGTTATTTGATGGTGTAACTGTTGTTTTATTGCAATAAACTTGTTTCTAATTGGTTTAATATTGCATGACTGGAGCCAAACTACAAAAAAAACTTGAAATTAACCCTTATCCTGCTGTTCACAACAACCCCTAACTTGCAAACAATGTAGATCCAGACCGTCATTCAGTTTGGGAATTTGAACAAAAACATTACATGATGTAATCTGATTGGCTGATAGTCAGAAATGGGTGTGGCTAAATAAATTATTCAGCAGGATAAGGGTTAAAGCGAAAAGCAAGGTTGGCAAAGAATGAATCTCAAAAGAAAGCTCTTGACAACACATGCTTTTGATGTAAACTTGACCGAAATGGGACAAAAATTTAACTATGTTAAAATTTACAAATCATTGTCAAAGGCTCACCATTACGAATATTTTATGAATATCTAAACATTTCGAATAAATAAATCAAATCATCTTTTTGAGAGAAAACAAATTCAGTATAATTATGTCAGACAAGAAGCTTAAAACATATATTATTTATTTAGGTTTTGCATATTTAACTAAGTGTCTGTGAAGTCATAAACCCTCAGCAAATATTCAAAATGGCAACACCTATAAAAGAAATTTTGAAATCTTCACACCTCAATACCTTCCTTATTTATCATCCCAGTTTCATCAATTTTGCAATAAAATACATGACTCGCCAAGATCTTTCATGTCAAACATTGTCTTGGACTTAAAATGTCTTATTGGCATGTGTGGGCATCTGCACAGTCTGATCAGGGCCTTCTCAGTCATCTGATTTAGATCAAAACTGAAGCTTGCAGAAGAGTGATAAAATGAAAGGCTGTATGCAATGAAGCATTAAACAACCAGGAGCTGAATCCTGCCTCCATGGATATTCGAACCAGGACCTCGTGGTTTTGGACAAGTGTGCTAATAGCTAGGCCTACTGGACACCTCTACTTCAGTAAAGAATCTTTGTTGGTTGAGGTTTGTGCCGAGTTTTATGGCCCAGTCAACCCAATGGGGTCATGTTGAGCACAGTCAGTTTACCTAACAACACTTTTACTGGACAGGCTTAGTCCTGTAAGCAGTTAACCAGTATTGTGCACATTCTTTTGCCAGAAACTGACAAAGCCCTTCTTGAATCAGCGGAAGGGAGAGAATGACCATAGAAAATATTTCATGATCAAATCTTCATAAAAGAATATTGCTGACCTGGCAGGGGTCAAACCCACAACCTCCTGAATACCATTCAGATGTGCAACTGAGCTACCGAGGCAGTTAGTTTGTTTGTGTTGAGGTTTTACGGCCCAGTCAACCCAATGGGGTCATGTCGAGCGTGGTCAGTTTACCTTACCACACGTTTACTGGGCAGGCTTAGTCCTCTAAGCGGTTAAATAGTATTGTGCACATTCTTTTGCCAGAAACTGACAACTGACCTTCTTGAATCAGCGGAAGGGAGAGAATGGCCATAGAAAATATTTCATGATCAATCTCTACCAAAGAATGTTGCCAACCTCGGCGGGGGTCGAACCCGCGACCTCCTGGTCTCCAGTAGGAAGCGCATCCAACTGAGCCACCGAACCGAGGCAGTTAGTAGTATTGTGACTGGATACACTTGTATCATTGATGGCTTATGTAATAGTTAAGGTGTCAGTTTGAGTTAGGATTTAACCTATTTTCACTGGGAAACCCTTACTTCAAAGTTCCAAATAGACCTGCCTGTCTGGTTACCTGTCTAACCTGTCTCTAAGAGTGGACGATCCCTGGCCGTTTTTGTGGGGGCGCGGGGGCTCACAATTACTTAATGAACAAGAGCACCTCCAGGTGAGGCAATATATGCCCATTTCCCATTTTACAAGGGTACCCCGTCCATATAGCTGGACAAAGGCGTGAAATTTGTGGACTTTTACAAATGTACATTGTTATGGAATTGAGAAAGAGAGAGCAATCTTTCTTGTATGTGACACACTGTCTTGACCTCATAAACATGGCTATAAAGTTTCATTCAATATGGTTACCTAGTTATGGCAGGCATAAGGATAGTGCAAAAAAAAATTATCAAAGGGAAGTAACTTGGAAACAAAGAAAAGGAGACCAACCTTCCTTTGCATATGACACACTGTTGAAACCTCATACACATTGCTATAAAGTTTCATCAAGATATTCCATACGGTTACCAACTTATGGTACCCACAAGTTCAATCAAAAATTTCATCCAAGGGAAGTTACTCAGAAACTGAGAAAGGGAGAGCAATCTTTTTTCATACGCAACACGTCCTCTTAAGCTGATACATATTGCTATAAACTTTCGTCAAGACATTCTACATGGTAACCTACTAATGGTACATATAAGGTCAGTCAAAATTTATTTAAAGGGAAGTAACTCAGAAAGTAAGAACATGCCATCTTGACCTCATATACATTGCTATAGTTTCATAAGGTTATTCCATATGGTTACCTACTTATGGTAGTTAGAAGGTCAGTCAAAAAATTTCATCGAAGGGAAGTAACTCAGAAACTAAGAAAGGGAAAGCAATCTTTTTTCGTATGCAACACACCCTCTTGACCTAAAATATATTGACATAAAGTTTCATCAAGATATTCTACATGGTAACCTACTAATGGTATGCATAAAGTCAGTCAAAAATTTCATCAAAGGGAAGTAACTCAGAAATCCAGAAAGGCAGAGCAATTATTTTTGAATGCCACACTTCCTCTTAAGCTTATAAGTATTGCTATAATGTCTCATCAAGATATCCCATATGCATATTGTCAAAAATTTAATCAAAGGGCAGTAACTCAGAAAGTAAGAAAGGGAGAGCAATTTTTTTTTTTGCATGTGACACGCCATCTTGACCTCATATATATTGCTATAAAGCTTCAAGATATTTCATAAGGTTACCAAGTTATGGTGTGCACAAGGATAGTCTAAAAAAATAATCAAAGGAAGTAACTCAGAAACTGAAAAAGGGAGAGCAATCATTTTTGTATACAACAAATGGTTTTAACCTGATACGCATTGCTTTAAAGTTTCATCAAGATATTCTGTACAATTACCTAATTATGATACCCACAAGACCCACAAGATCAGTCAAAAATTTCATCAAAGGGAAGTAACTCAAAAACAGAGAAGACAGGCAATCTTTTCTTGTATGCCACACTCCCCCTTAACCTCATAAGTATTGCTATAATGTTTCAAGATATTCCATATGGTTAGTGTAAAAAAAAAAATCCTCAAAGGGGAGTAATTCAGGAACTAAGAAGTGCAATCTTTTTTGTACATAACACATGGTCTTAACTTCATACATATTGCTATAGAGTTTCATTGAGATATTCCATATGGTTACCTACTTATCGTATGCACAAAGTCAGCTTAAAATTTCATCGAAGGGAAGTAACTCAGAAATTGAGAAAGAGAAAGCAATCATTTTTGTACACCATACACCCTCTTAACCTCATACATACAGCTTTTAAAGTTCATCAAAATATTCTATATGGTTAGCTACTTATGGTATGCACAAGATCAGTCTAAATTTTCATCAAAGGGAAGTAACTAAGAAATTGAGAAAGGGAGAGCATTCTTTTTTCTACCCTACACACCATCTGAACCTTATATAAATTGTTATTAAGCTTCACCAAGATATTCCATACTGTTAGCTACTTATGGTATGCACAAGTTGAGTCTAAAATTTCATCAAAGGGAAGCAACTAAAAAACTGAGAAAAAGAAAGCAATCTTTTTTCGTATGCAACACACCCTCTTAACATAAAATATATTGCTATAAAGTTTCATCAAGATATTCTACATGGTAACCGATTAATGTTATGCATAAAGTCAGTCAAAAATTTCATCAAAGGGAAGTAACTCAGAAAGGCAGAGCAATTATTTTTGAAATCATAAGGAAGTAACTCAGAAAGTAACAAAGGGAGAGCAATTTTTATTGCATGTGACACGCCATCTTGACCTCATAATTATATATTGCTATAAAGCTTCAACAAGATATTTCATAAGGTTACGAAGTTATGGTGTGCACAAGGATAGTCTAAAAAAATAATCAAAGGCAAGTAACTCAGAAACTGAAAAACAGAGAGCAATAATTGAAAAACAGAGAGCAATCATTTTTGTATGTGACAAACAGTTTTAACCTGATATGCATTGCTTTAAAGTTTCATCAAGATATTCCGTACAATTACCTAATTATGGTACCCACAAGACCTACAAGGTCAGTCAAAAATTTCATGAAAGGGAAGTAACTCAAAAACTGAGGAAGGCAGAGCAATCTTTTCTTTTCGTATGCCACACTCCCTCTTAACCTCATAAGTATTGCTATAATGTTTCATCAAGATATTCCATATGGGTAGTGTGTAAAAAAAAAAAAAAAAAAAAAAAAAAACTCATCAAAGGGAAGTAATTCAGGAACTAAGAAAGGGAGTGCAATCTTTTTTGTACATGACACATGGTCTTAACCTCATACATATTGCTATAGAGTTTCATCGAGGTATTCCATATGGTTACCTACTTATGGTATGCACAAGGTCAGCCTAAAATTTCATCGAAGGGAAGTATCTCGGAAATTGAGAAAGAGAGAGCAATCATTTTCGTACGCCACACACCCTCATAACCTCATTCATACAGCTTTTAAAGTTCATCAAGATGTTCCATATGGTTAACTACTTATGGTATGCACAAGGTCAATCTAAAATTTCATCAAAGGGAAGTAACTAAGAAATTGAGAAAGGAAGAGCAATCTTTTTTCTACCCTAAACACAATCTTAACCTTATACAAATCGCTATTAAGTTTCACTAAGATATGCCATACTGTTAGCTACTTATGGTATGCATAAGTTGAGTCTAAAATTTCATCAATGGGAAGCAACTAAAAAACTGAGAAAGGGAGAGCAATCTTTTTTGTACCAGACACTCCATCTTAACCTCATACACATTGCTATAAAGTTTCATCAAGATATTCTATACGGTTACCTTGTTATAGCATGCACAAGGATAGTATAGAAAAAAAAGATCAAATGGAAGTAACTCAGGAAGTAAGAAAGGGAGAGCAATCACTTTTGCATGCGACACGCCATCTTGACCTCATACACATTGCTATGAAGTTTCATTCAGATATTCCATATGGTTACTGAGTTATGATGCACACAAGGATGGTCTGTACAATACTGATCAGAAACTAAGAAAGGGAGAGCAACCATTTTTGTACGAGACAAACCCTCTTGACCTCAATAATTTTTTTTATTTGTTGAGGTTTTACGGCCCAGTCAACCCAATGGGGTCATGTCGAGCACGGTAAGTTTACCTAACCACACGTTTACTGGGTAGGCTTAGTCCTCTAAGCGGTTAACCAGTATTGTGCACATTCTTTTGCCAGAAACTGACAACTGCCCTTCTTGAATCAGCGGAAGGGAGACCTCACACTTTGCTCTGAAGTCTCATCAAAATATTCCTTACAATTACCTAGTTATGGTGCACACAATGTTAGTCTGTAAACAAGAGCTCTGCAAGCGGAGGCATTATATGCCCATGGCAAGTAATAAGATGTAGCACATATACTGACTCCTGTATAAGTCAGTGCTCAGGAAGTGTAAGTGGAGTTAATTGGAAATAAAAAAATTACCAAAATTTTCAAAGGAGCATAACTCTGCTGATATTTGGTGAACTGTAACCTGAAAACAATATACCCTGTTCCACATCATGGTGTAACTATTTACAAAGTTCCAGCTTGATTGGATGTAAACTACAGGAGAAGTAATCCAGAAAGGAAAAGTTTACAGATATTTTCAATGGGACATAACTCTGCTAATATTTTGTGGAACTGTTACCTTGAAACAATATAGGCCGCTCCACATCATGGTCAATAAATCAAGTTTCAGCTTGATTGGATGTAAACTGTAGGAGGAGTTAGCCGGAAATGAAAAGTTAACGGAGATTTTCAAAAGGGCATAACTCTGCCAATATTTGAGTATACTGTAACCTTGAAATAACATGCCCTGCTCCACAGCATCCTGTAACTATTTACAAAGTTTCATCTTGATCGGATGTAAACTGTAGGAGGAATTAGCCGGAAACAAAAAATTACAGAAAATTTTAAAAGGACATAACTCTGCTAATATTTGGTGGACTGTAACCTCAAAATAATACGCCTGCTCCACATGACGGTCTAACTTGATCTATAGTTTCAGCTTGATCAGATGTAAAATTATGGAGGAGTTAGCAGGAAAAAAAAAAATTACAGAAATTTTCAAAGGAGCGTAACTGTGCTAATATTTGGTGGACTGTAACCTCAAAATAATATGCGCTATTCCACATCATGGTCTAACTACAAATCAAGTTTCAGCTTGATTAGATGTTAACTGTAGGAAAAGTTAACCGGAAATGAAAAGTTTACAGAAATTTTTAAAGGGACATAACTCTGCTAATATTTGGTGAACTGTAACCTTGAAATAATATGCGCTGGTCCACATCATGATTTAACTAAATACCAAGTTTCAGCTTGATCGGATTTAAACTGTAGGAGGAGTTAGCCAGAAAAGAAAAAGTTTATCGAAGGATGGACGCCAGACCCCGTAACATAATATGTCCCATTTTTCAAATAGGTGTATAAAAACTAATCAAAGGGCAGTAACTCAGAAACTAAGAAAGGAAGAGCAACCATTTTTGTATGCAACATGCCATCTTGACCTCATACACATTGCTATAAAGTTTTATCAAAATATTCCTTATGGTTACCTAGTTGTGGCGTGCACAAATATTGTTTACGCCGGATAGATGGGTGGGCGGGAGGATCGGCAGACAGATGGACAGATAGCATGACAACGCCATAACAAAATATATCCATTTTTTTCAAAACAGCACATAAAAAGGTACCTTATTGATGAAAAACATACCTTTCTGATTATAAGAACATGCCTGGCTGTCACATTCTTTTCTTCTGATCTGGGTCTACACAGATTGCTTGGTAGGATTTGCAGGGCTTAGGAACAGTGTGTCTATTGAAACATTTTTATGCACAAGCTGGTCTAGGTCATCATATCTTGCCTAAGTAGTAAGGTAGCAGGTTACAGGTAAAACCTGTTAGTTAATCACATGCTGACTGTTGGGTATTTTGGCAAAGGGTTGCCAACTCAGTTTACCATCTATTCTTTTTGAAGAAGTTTAATTGTATTTGTCTGTCTTTCTCTTTGATGTTGAGAACTGGATATGGATCTGATTGTATCAGTTCCTGAGTTCACTTATTTACTTCTCACAGTGGCACACTTCTTCAGAAGTCACGGCCTGAAGAAATCGCCGTACCAGTTCACTCGTCTGTTATCGGCTAGGAAAAGCCATTAGATAAAATTTATTGGGGCCTGATGGAGAATTCGCAAATTTATCTTGTTTTAGGCAAATTCGCAACAGAATCGCAAATATGGCGTTTGCATATTTCAGAAGTTTATTTGCAAAAAAATGTGAAAATGCAACAGATGGACAACCCTGTGAAACAACATAATGATTCCAAAATGCAACAATTATTTCTCTTGCATGTTTGTATTTGATGATGATTTAGTGTTACAAAATTCAGCTTAATTAACCCTTGTCCTGCTGAACCCGGATATACCCTGTTTTGCAAACAGTGTAGATCCAGATCAGTTGGCTTCTGAAGAAGCCAACTGATCTGGATGTGCACTGTTTGCCATCAAGTATGCAAATTTATTGCAACAATGAGGATCAAGAAACCTGATTGGCTGAAAATTAGAAGTGGGTGTGGCATCTTAATTTATTCAGCAGGACAAGGGTTAAAGCATTTTAGACTGATAATATGATAAAAGCTCTGTGCAAATGTCACCTTGCCATCAAAAGAATTCTACCTCATTCTGCCTTGATGTTGGAAAAAAGGCTTGTTACATGGTTGGCGACCCATTTTAACTCTTAACCTGTAAAGTGCCAAGCAAAATTTGCAGAGACAACATTCTAAAATTTTTATTAGAGACTATTCACACGAAATATCAAGACTTGTTTTCATCTGAAAATAAAAAAAAAAAATCAAAATTGTCATCTGCTTTAGTTGTGATTGGCGCCCAATAAGGCAGATGACATTTTGACTTCTTTGTTTTTTGTGTTTTTTTTTGTTTTTTCAGAGATGATCAAAAAGTTCTTGGCCCCTGTATTTTGGGAGTGATCAAGAGCAGAAATTGTGCCATTATTTCTCAATATAATCTCCCTTTGCCTCAATGCACTTTCTCCATTGCTTTGATAGTTTGCCTATCTCTTCAAAATAGAAGCCTTCTCCCTGGTTTCCCAATTACTCATCAACAGCATCTATTGATGCTTTCATTGCCTCCACAATTTTGGAAACAGGTATAAGTCTGAAGTAGCTAAATCTGGAGAATACGAGGGGTGGTGGGGAGGTGGATGATGAAGGACCTCGAAGCTGCATTTAGTCACAGCAGCCATAGCAACTCGAGACGTGTGAGCTGGTGCATTATTTTGCTAGAGCAGAACACCTTGAGTCAACTTTCCTCTTCTTTTTTTCACAATCCACTGACATAAGCACTTTAGTTCTTCTGCATAATATGCACCATTTATCATGCAACCTTCCTCAAGATAATGCACCATGATAATGCCCTGACTATCCCAAAGGATAGAGGCCATCATCTTACCTACTGAAGAAATACTCGCTACATTTCTTACGATGGCTGAGCCAGGCTGCTTCCAATGCATACTCTGCTTTTTGGCATTAGGATCAAAGTGATGGACCCGTCTCATCTTGGGTCACAACTCGATGCATAAAATCAGGGTCATCCTCATAGAGAGACAGGAGAGAAATATCAAGCCTGCTCTTCTTCTGATCTTTGATCTTTGGTCAACATTCTGGGGACCCATCCAGCTGAGACCTTGGACATCCCTTATATTGGTCAAGATAGAAAGAACTACCCCAAATCTTATGCCTATGTGTCTAGCTCTATCATGCAGGCTTCTTCTCCTGTTACACATGGTCAGATTGTGCACAAGCTCAATGTTTTTGTCTGTACTAGCCTCTTTAGGGCACCCGGACCATTCATAATAATACATGTTCTCCCTTCTTCTCCTAAATTCATTAGCCCATTTCTTCATCATGCTGTAAGTAGAGACTCATTCCCAAGGGTTTTAATGAAGTTATGAATTTCCTTTGGAGACATTGCCGTTTTACAGAAGTCCTTTATGACTGCTCTAACTTCAACTTTGTCCATTTTTTCAGTTTGACACACCCTTCCCCTGTTTGCAGCGAATTCCTACTGAAATCAATGACTTTGAAATTTTATTCTTTCTACCAAAGATTTGAATAAAATAAAATTATAAACTGAAAGGGGTTTCATTTCAATTTATTCATTCTAAGTATATCCGACCGAGAACTTCTTGATCGTGCCTTGTAAATGTTTGCATTGTGCAGTATGGTGAGGGCCTTCATTGCCCACTTATAGAAAAAATTAAAGCTCACACTAGAACATTACGAAAACATGCCTATTCAAATATATAGAAAATTTCACCTCAAAAAACTGAAAATTTTCAGATAAAAAAACTCTGATATTTTTCATATTTCTGCTCAAAACATAGATTGTGGATACTTGTTAGAACTGCCTCAATGAGGCAGTTCTAATGAGTACCCATAATCTATGTTTTTAGCAGAATAAGAAAAATAATGTATACCCCTGTAAACCCCAATTTTACTCTATAAAAGTGGGGTTTAAGGGGGTGAAAATTATATAGGCATGTTTTCATGATGATAAACTGACAGACAGAGAAGTCCTGATGTGCTGATGGATCTGGACTTTCACTGCTTGCACAGGACATAAGGGCTCTTTTCTTGTGTTCAATGTCTCGTTATATTCCCCGCATTATGTACACTAAAAATAAAACTTGACTGCAAATGGGCCCCTTGGGCATGTACAAACAATGAAGGCCAAGATTAACCTGAACATCTGTGCAGTCTGATCAGGGCCTTCATTTTACATGAGTAGACGCCTCGATTCCACAGCATATGGTCTTACTTCAAGAAAACAGCAATGGCCTTGCAGACTGCCCAGATGGGCTGCTGATCCAAGCCTTCATTGTTTGCATGGCCAAGGCCCCTTTAACCCATTGTAGCCGGGAGACCCCTAAAAGGTTAATTAGTAAACAGTGCAGACATAGATCAGACGCCGCAGACAGTTTATCCATTTTTCTTTAGGAATATCTAAATCTCATAGCCGGATGTACCTAAAATTGAAATTGGACTCTTCCAATAAATAGTGTGGGTGAGTCTATTCTGTCTACAATGGGTTAAGCATGATTCACCAGTTTTGTTTTGTGTTCACTTTATTGATCATAGCGCTACCTAACAGAGGTATCCAGATAAATATTCTTCCAATTTCTCCAAGAAGACATATGTTGTGGGTACTCATTAGAAGTGCCTCGGTGAGGCGCTTCTAATGAGTACCCACAACATATGTTTTTGTCCAGTAATAAGGAAACTATCAACACTTTTTGGTTGAAAAAAAATAAACAACCCCAAGAAAAGTGACGCTTTATCTAGAGCTGCAACTAATGAGCTCTATTGAAGAAGCATGTAAGTATAAATTAAATAACTGTAAATAGATTTTAACTCTTGTCCTGCTGAATAAATTAAATTGCCACGCCCACTTCTTTCAGCCAATCAGATTACTAGATCCGGATTGTCGCTATTAATTCAAATACTTAATGACAAACAGTGCAGATCCAGATCTGCACTTCAGAAGCCAACTGATCTGGATCTACACTGTTTGCAAAGGTATGGTATATCAGGGTTCAGCAAGACAAGGGTTAACTTCCAGTTTTAGAATATATAAGAATGAGTGCAAGAAAAACAACTTTTTTTCTGCATTTGTGAATAGTATAGGCTTAACTGAAGAGTTGTCACTTTTTGTCTGCAACATAGCTCTAGTTAAGGCGCTTTTTTTCAATCCAAAAGTATTGATATTTTTCTTATTTCTCCACGAAAACATATGTTATGGGTACTCATTAGAAGTGCCTCACTGAGGCACTTCTAATGAGTACCCACAACATATGTTTTCATGGAAAAATAAGAAAAATCAGTGAATCACTTCTAATGAGTACCCACAACATATGTTTTCGTGGAGAAATAAGAAAAATATTAATCTGATACCCACTCTTATCTAGGCCTATGAAGCACACAATGAGACAACCTTGTAAAATCAATATAATCATCAGCTGTGATCCTGGTCAGACTACGAAGACATGCAGGATGGAGTAGATCTTTGCTGTCCAGATGAGACAAAATGTTGGTTTTCGCTCAGCAGAGTAAATTACTGTCTGGCACCTTCAGACTTTATCATTGAGCCTGTTTGTGAATTTGACAAATGGCCTGATTGAGCTGTTTGAGAAAGAAAATGTGGTGACAACAAAGAAATATTTTTATAATAGCAACTTGGTGTTCCTTTTCCACATCATCTAATTTTACTTGTGTACTACACCCATACCCCCAAATAAGCACCATTTTCAACTGAAAAGTGTCGATATTTTTTTCTTATTTCTCCACAAAAACATAATATGTTGAGATGCTCATCAGAAGCACCTCACTAAATAATAATATGTAGATGGGGTGAGATTTGGGTTGACTTGGGAGTTGGGTGTAGGGAGGAGGTACGGGGTGACAAAATTTCATATTTCACAGACCAGTCACATAACAAATTATCCTTGAATGGTATGAGAAGTTTTTACTGAAAGGTATGCCCTGGTGCAGTTCGGACAGGGCCAGTGGGTGGGGCTTGGGATTGAAATCAAATTCCAATTTTCTCCGAACGTGGTAATTTAGGATATCAAATAAAGCAAAAATAAAGGATGGAAAATGTTTTCATTGAAAATTTTGCCCTGGGGAGGATTTGCACCAAAGTGTGGAGATTTGCGATGATATGCCATCAACTGTGTGCATCCAGTATTTTGGGTGTCAGTGGTATTCACTACAATAATACTTCCAGAGTCAGAAGTAAGTTACCATATTTACCTGGGCCCAGTTGTTCAAAGTGTCGTTAGCTTAACGAGCTCCTTAAGGGTCATTTCGTTAACTGTTTTAGCAGATTCAATATACAATATTCTGATATTTTTTGCTGAAAAAATGTGAGTAGCTTTTGCACTGCAAAAGCTACTCACATGTTTTCAGCAAAAATATTAGAATATATGCCATATTTAATGATTAAAGTTTTAACGATATGTTAACTAACGATGTCGTTAGCTTTGAACAACTGGGCCCAGAAGTATTCAGACACTTTGGTCAATCCTTACCATACCTGTTCTAAAACTTGAACAACTCCATTTTACTGTCTGCTAACCTGCTGAACCCGGATATACCCTGTCTTTGCAAACAGTGCAGATCCAGATCAGTTGGCTTCTGAAGAATTAAAGTATTTAAATGTATATCAACAGTCTGGATCAAGTAATCTGATTGGTTGAAAATTAAAAGTGGGCATGGCATCTTAATTTATTCAGCATGACAAGGGTTAATAGTTGTATGAGAGCCAAACGGTGTAGAACCTAATCAGATGTCTCTTTATGGTCTGGTTTCCGATCTGGGCTTACACTGTTTGCTCAGGCCTCTGTGTGTGTGTGTGTGTGTGTGTGTGTGTGTGTGTGTGTGTGTGTGTGTGTGTGTGATTAATACAGTCAAGGACAATGGAAATAAATTCAGCTGACATGAATCAATTCTAACCCAGAACAAATAAAAAGCTTTCAAAACATGTTTATTGCTTACCAATTAATCCAAGATATTTTATGTGACAGACATTTCCATCAGTAACAAACAATTCCTGTTATACCTTAATATACCTAAGTATTGGGACAGACAGGCCTGCACAAACAGTGTAGACCCAGATCAGATGCCACAGAATGTAGTATCAGATCAGGGTCTACACTGTTTGCCACTTGTCCAGCAATATTTTGAATACATAGTGGAACAGACTTTTACAAATTTCAGGACAAGCATGGTAAGGAGTTAAGGCATCCCAGTATTTAGAGTAAATATGGTATTCAATCTTCACACTCAAGTTTATTATTCAAGTTTTTATTCTAGTAACAACAAAATTTGCACTTTTTACTCAGGAGTCAAGGAGTGAAAAAAAAAAAAAAAAAAAAATGAGGCGCATGGGCCAAGATTCACTCATCTGATAAAAACAGAAACTGCATATCTGCAAATACCATGCAACTTCTTCCAGCATTGCCACAGCAACTCGGACACAACTCGGATACAAATCTGACCATACAGAGAAAAGGTCAAAGGTTATCCTTGTATCATCATTTGAACAAACTCAGTAGACCCTGAATACCCAATGCTGTATACCAAGATTCAGCCTCAAAGCTTTCTTAGCGCTGGAGAAGATTTTTCAGTGTTTTACCAAATATAGGCATGGCAGCCAATTGCTGAACCATTCAAACAAATCATCAACATACTTTAGACAGAAGGCCTCATGTGAAATCTGGTGAAAATTGTTGATGCCATTTCAGACAAGACGTTTAAAGTTTTCATGATTTTATTGTACATTGCGAGGGGCAAGGACAGATAACTCCCAAAATTTTGACAGTAGCTAAGTAGTTTTACTTCTTTAATCATATGATGTAAGTTTCAGCAATTAATCTTAAATACATATTGAAAAAATGATTTTTCAACATTTCCCCATACAAATATATGGGGTACAAATTTTACCTTGCCATATAAAACTGCAAGCCATGCACCATGCCCCGCCACACAGGGACATATTCCCTATGCACTTCTGTAGTATAAGGGCTGAAAACAATCTAAGTTAAACATGAAGAGAAGCAATAAACAGTTATTTTATAACTCCAAAAAAAAAAAAAAAAAACACCAAAAGGTCTAAGTAAAAATGCAATAAAAAGTGATAAAAAATAATTTCAGGATTCTGAAAAAAACAATGTGCATATCTTCAGACCATCCTAAAAGCGTGTGTAAAGTTTCAAAAGGATCCGCCTGAAAATGTAGGAGGAGTTGCGCATACAAGGTACATACTCCCTTTACATTTCTGTAGTATTAGGGCTCGAAAAAAGTCTGAATTAAAAATGCAAAAAAAATGTAATAAACAAGAATTCCGCGGAAGGCGTCATCGCACCTGCTGGCGCAAAAGTCACAGGAGCCACAATCAGAATGTGGTTATTAAATAAGTTTATTTCATTCTTAGCAGTGCTTACTTGGAAAACTGGGTTGAAAAAAATGTAGACAAAGTGCCAAGTGGGGCACATATATTCCAGGCCAGTCCCATTCCCTCTAATGGCTATATCTTCAGCACTGACTTTTCGTATCATACAGCCCAATGATAATGGAACATTGACGTAAAATGTGCAAAAGTCAATGGAGCATGAAATTTAGGTCAAGGTCACGGGTCAAGGTACCTGCTAATTCAGTACATCAAGGAGAAGCACAATACAAGGTATGGTGGTTGTAGGCCTTATAGTTGAGGAGTTATCAAACATCAACGTAAAATTTGTCAAATATAGGTCAAGGTCACTGGGTCAAGGTACCTGCCAAGCCAGTGCAATGAGATGAAGCACTATGCAAGGTTTAGTGGTTGTAGGTCTTATATTTGAGGAGATACCGAACATCAATATAAAATGTGTCAAAGTCACTGGAGTGCACAATATAGGTCAAGGTCACCAGGTCAAGGTACCTGTCGAGTCAATACATCGAGAAGAAGTGCTATATAAGGTTTGGTGGTTGAAGGCCTTACAGTTGAGGACATATGGAAGGGTGACGTACACGGTGTAAAAGTCAATGGAGCGTGAAATATAGGTCAAGGTCACCCAGTCAAGGTACCTGCAGAGTCTGTACATTGAGGAGAAGCACTATGCAAGGTTTGATGGTTGTAGGCCTTATAGTTGAGGAGATATTGAACGTTGACGTAAAATGTGTAAAAGGCACTGGAGCGCAAAATATAGGTCAAGGTCACCGGGTCAAGATACCTGCCAAGTCAGTACATATTGGAGAAGCACTATGCAAGGTTTGGTAGCTAGAGGTCTTACACTTGAGGAGATCTGGAATGTTGACGTAAATTATGTTAAAGTCACTGCAGCCAAAATATAGGTCAAGGTCACCAGGTCAAGGTATCTGCTAAGTCAGTACATTGAGGAGAAGCACTTTGCAAGGTTTGATGGTTGTAGGCCTTATAGTTGAGGAGATATTGAATGTCGACGCAAAATATGTCAAAGTCACTGGAGCGCAAAATATAGGTCAAGGTCACCGGGTCAAGGTACCTGCCAAGTCTGTACCTCTAGGAGAAGCACTATGCAAGGTTTGGTAGTTGTACGCTTTATAGTTGAGAAGATCTGGAACGTCAACGTAAATTGTGTCAAAGTCAATGGAGCGCAAAATATAGGTCAAGGTCACTGGGTCAACATATCTGCCAAGTCAGGAGGTCAGGGAGATGTGTCATGCAAGGTATGATGGTTGTTGTAGAATTGTAGTTGATTAGAATACTAACTTTGACGTAAATGTCGAACTTCGACATAACAGAACTGTTAAGAGACAGACGGACGGACGAACGGACAGACGAATGGAAAAGCGGGCACCTATGTCACAAAGTCAGGAGGTCAGGGTGATATTTCATACAAGGTTTGATGGTTGTTTAGTCTTGTAGTTGATTAGAATACTAACTTTGACATAAATGTCGAACTTCGACATAACAGAACTGTTAAGAGACGGACGGACAGACAGACAGACGAACAGAAAGACGAATGGAAAAGTGGGCACCTATGTCGCAAAGTCAGGATGTCAGGGAGATGTTTCATGCAAGGTTTGATGGTTATTTAGTCTTGTAGTTGATTAAAATACTAACTTTGACATAAATGTCAAACGTCGACATAAATGTTGACAGACGGACGGACGAATGGACAGACAAACGGAAAAGCGGATGCCTATGTTGCAAAGTCAGGAGGTCAGGGAGATGTTTCATGCAAGGTTTGATGGTTGTTTAGTCTTGTAGTTGATTAGAATACTAACTTTGACATAAATGTCGAACGTCGACATAAATGTTGACAGACGGACGGACGGACTGACAGACGGACGGACGGACGGACGGACGGACTCACGAATGGGTACATACGTGGCTATGCACTTTGTGGCAAAAATCATTAAGTGGCTACTGATTTTAAGTGCCTATTACTGTCCATCATTATGTGTCTACAAATTACATTTAGCCACATTAGGTATGGATTACCTGTCCATAGCTATTATTCTCTTGTGTGGGTAGCCATTTAACCACATTAGGTATGGATTACCTGTCAGTAGCTACCATTCTCTTATGTGGCTAGCCATTTAGCCACGTTAGGTATAGATTAACTGTCCATAAGGGGCTACTGATTTTAAGTGGCTTTGGATTACCTGTCCATAGCTATTATTCTCTTGTGTGGGTAGCCATTTAACCACATTAGGTATGGATTACCTGTCAGTAGCTACCATTCTCTTATGTGGCTAGCCATTTAGCCACGTTAGGTATAGATTAACTGTTCATAAGGGGCTACTGATTTTAAGTGGCTTTCAAAAGATGTATTACTGCGCAGGTGCATAAAAAAAGATGGTACCCGAGGGTACTTGGACGTCCTTAGGAATGGATGGATTTCTGACCATTATTATGTGCCTACAAATTAAAATAACTTTATTTAGCCACATTAAGTATGGATTACCTGTCCATAGCTCTCTCTAATGTGGCTAGCCTGGTATGACCATTTTGCCACTTAAGTATCTAAAATGCTGATGGTAAGCCACGCAAGTACCCGCTCGTGGGAACGGACGGACGGAAAATCGGACGCCTATATCGCACCCTGCTACAAGCAGGTGCGATAAAAATCATTTCAGGATTCTGAAAAAACAATATGCATATCTTCAGACCATTCTAAAAGTGCCTGTAAAGTTTCAAAAGGATTAGCCTAAAACTGTAGGAGGAGTTGCTCATACAAGGTACATACTCCCTATACATTTCTGTAGTGTTAGGGCCCAAAAAAAGTCTAAGTTAAAAATGAAAAAAAAATGTGATAAAAAATCATTTCAGGATTCTGAAAAAACAATATGCATATCTTCAGACCATCCTAAAAGCGACTGTAAAGTTTGAAAAGGATTGGCCTAAAACTGTAGGAGGAGTTGCAGGCAGAAGGTACATACTCCCTATACATTTCTGTAGTATTAGGGCTCGAAAAAAGTCTAAGTTAAAAATGAAAAAAAATGTGATAAAAAATAATTTCAGGATTCTGAAAAAACAAAAAAGCGCCTGTAAAGTTTGAAAAGGATTGGCCTAAAACTGTAGGAGGAGTTGCGGGCAGAAAGTACATACTCCCTATACATTTCTGTAGTATTAAGGCTCCAAAAAAAGTCTAAGTTAAAAATGAAAAAAAATGTGATAAAAAATAATTTCAGGATTCTGAAAAAACAATATGCATATCTTCAGACCATCCTATAAGCGCATGTAAAGTTTGAAAGGATTGACCTAAAACTGTAGGAGGAGTTGTGGGCAGACAAATGGTGGGGGCACCGACGGACGGACGGATGGATGGATGTACGGACAGACGGACAGATGGACGGACACTCAAAATTTCAGAGGGTATAACATAATACCCTGCCACTTTTTTTTGTGGTGGGGCATAAAAAAGGTCAAAGGTAAACCTAAGACCATCATTTCAACAAACTTGATAGATCTTGAGTCTCTGATGCTATATACTCTGATACAGCCTCAAAGCTTTCTTGGTTCTGGTGAAGAAGATTTTTAAGTGTTTTTAACATATACAGACAAGATGGCCATCTTGTTCAATGGTGTGGAACCATTCCAATTAAACTGTCAGTACCCTTTCGACAGAATGCCCCATGTGAAATCTGGTGAAAATTGCTCAAGGGGTTTCAGAGAAGACGCAATTTAAATATTCCATTCCATACATGTATACAGCCCAGGGACAAGAGCACATAACCCCTAGGGGTCAAAATTTTGATTTTAACTAAAACAAGAATTCCCCGGAAGGCGTCATCACACCTGCTGGGGCAAAAGTCACAGGAGCCACAATCAGAATGTGGTTATTAAATAAGTGTATTTCATTCTTAGCAGTGCTTAGTTGGAAAACTGGGTTGAAAAAAATGTAGACAAAGTGCCTAGTGGGGCACATATATTCCAGGCCAGTGCCATTCCCTCTAATGGCTATATCTTCAGCACTGACTTTTCGTATTATACAGCCCAATGATAATGGAACGTCGACATAAAATGTGTAAAAGTCACTGGAGCGTGAAATATAGGTCAAGGTCACGGGTCAAGGTACCTGCTAATTCAGTACATCAAGGAGAAGCACTATGCAAGGTATGGTGGTTGTAGGACTTATAGTTGAGGAGTTATCAAACATCAACGTAAAATGTGTCAAATATAGGTCAAGGTCACCGGGTCAAGGTACCTGCCAAGCCAGTACAATGAGGTGAAGCACTATGCAAGGTTTAGTAGTTCTAGGTCTTATATTTGAGGAGATACCGAACATCAACATAAAATGTGTCAAACTCACTGGAGTGCAAAATATAGGTCAAGGTCACCAGGTCAAGGTACCTGCCGAGTCATTACATCGAGAAGAAGCACTGTATAAGATTTGTAGGTTGAAGGCCTTACAGTTGAGGACATATGGAAGGGCAACGTAAAAGTTGTAAAAGTCAATGGAGCGCGAAATATAGGTCAAGGTCACCCAGTCAAGGTACCTGCGGAGTCTGTACATTGAGGAGAAGCACTATGCAAGATTTGATGGTTATAGGCCTTATAGTTGAGGAGATATTGAACGTCAACGTAAAATGTGTAAAAGGCACTGGAGCGCAAAATATAGGTCAAGGTCACCGGGTCAAGATACCTGCCAAGTCAGTACATCTAGGAGAAGCATTATGCAAGGTCTGGTGGCTAGAGGTCTTACACTTGAGGAAATCTGGAACATTGACGTAAATTATGTCAAAGTCACTGCAGCCAAAATATAGGTCAAGGTCACCAGGTCAAGGTATCTGCCAAGTCAGTACATTGAGAAGAAGCACTTTGCTAGGTTTATGGTTGTAGGCCTTACAGTTGAGGAGATATCGAACGTCGATGCAAAATGTGTCAAAGTCACTGGAGCGCAAAATATAGGTCAAGGTCACCGGGTCAAGGTACCTGCTGAGTCAGTACATCTAGGAGAAGCACTATGCAAGATTTGGTAGTTGTACGCCTTATAGTTGAGAAGATCCGGAACGTCAACGTAAATTATGTCAAAGTCAATGGAGCGCAAAATATAGGTCAAGGTCACTGGGTCAATGTACCTGCCAAGTCTGGAGGTCAGGGAGATGTGTCATGCAAGGTATGATGGTTGTTGTAGAATTGTAGTTGATTAGAATACTAACTTTGACGTAAATGTCGAACTTCGACATAACAGAACTGTTAACAGACAGAAAGACGGACAAACAGATAGACGAATGGAAAAGCGGGCACCTATGTCGCAAAGTCAGGAGGTCAGGGAGATGTTTCATACAAGGTTTGATGGTTGTTTAGTCTTGTAGTTGATTAGAATACTGACTTTGACATAACTGTCGAACTTCGACATAACAGAACTGTTAACAGACGGACAGACAGATGGACAAACAGACAGATGAATGGAAAAGCGGGCACCTATGTCACAAAGTCTGGCGGTCAGGGAGATGTTTCATGCAAAGTTTGATGGTTGTTTAGTCTTGTAGTTGATAAGAATACTAACTTTGACATAAATGTCGAACTTCGACATAAATGTTGACAGGCGGACGGACGGATGAACAGACAGACGAACGGAAAAGTGGATGCCTATATCGCAAAGTCAGGAGGTCAGGGAGATGTTTCATGCAAGGTTTGATGGTTGTTTAGTTTTGTAGTTGATTAGAATACTTTGACATAAATGTCGAACGTTGACATAAATGTTGACAGACGGACGGACGGACGGAAAAGCGGACGCCTATATCGCATCCTGCTACAAGCAGATGCGATAAAAATGAATCATACATTGTAAGTTTCAGCCATTTATCTTTAATGCAATTTGAAAAAATGATTTTTCAACATTTTCCCCATACAAATGCATGTGAACTCAAACTTGACCTTGCCGTTAAAAGGTCAAAGGTCAACCTAAGATCATCATATGAGCAAACTTGATAGATGCTATATATCAAGATTCAGCCTTAAAGCTTTCTTGGTTTGTGGAGAAAAAGATTTTGAAGTGTTTTACCATATATGGGCATGGTGGCCATCTTAATCAGCGGACCGTGACCATTTGAACAAATTTTCAATCCCCATTAACAGAAGGCTCCACCTGAAATTTAAAGAAACTTGGCCCTGGGGTTTCAGAAGAGAAGTCGTTCAAAGGTGTTAATGGATGGATGAAAGCGGCAAGTAATCACAATAGCTCATCCTGAATCTACAGCTCAGGAGAGCTAAAACCAGCGCTAATCAATATTTTTCTTATTTCTCCAGAAAAATAGATATGTGTTGTGGAGAAATATCAATACTTTATTGTCAAAAAAAGCATTTTATCTGAAGCTATGGGAAAACACCATTTTCTGCAAAGACCTGCTAGCTGGATCAGAACATCCTGGCAGTCCAGCCTGAATCTTTGCCTTTTCTAAAAAATTGCCTGCAAGGACCATGGTTCCAGATCAGTTGAAAAACTGAGAAGGCATGCTATCCAACATTTGTATTCTACAAAACCGTTCAGAGTGCCATGGTTTGAGACATCAAAAAATTCTGGTGACAGTTTTGGATATTTTTTGTAAAAGATCAAAACTGTATTAACCCTTGTCGTGCTGAACCCGGATATACCCTGCCTTTGCAAACAGTGTAGATCCAGATCAGTTGGCTTCTGAAGAAGCCAACTGATCTGGATCTGCACTGTTTGCCATCAAGTATGTGAATTTATATCAACAATCAGGATCAAGTAATCTGATTGGCTGAAAATTAGAAATGGGCATTGCATCTTAATTTATTCAGCAGGACAAGGGTTAAATACAACCTCACTTTTTTTTCTTCAAAATATTTGTTGTCTGCTGAGATTTCAATTCCAAAGGCTTATATAAGGTTACAACTGACATGTTCTGTAACTGGCAACTAATTTTCAACAAAATGGCATTGCTTGGAAACAACAGGGAGAATGACGTCCTAGGTCAATAAGTGTGTAAATAACTGAACTAATGATAGTTTCTGAAATTAACTGTTTCCTTTATACTGAGTATTTTCACACTAACAACAGATCTTGTAGAACAAATGAAGTATTTTTCCCCCCAAATATAATTTAATAGACACTATGTCTACAGCAGTCTTTTTAAACCTTAGAGTGCTATAATCACAATGGCAGCAGATAACATTTTTTTTTCAGAGAAAATGAGACTTGGCATTTCATGTGAACTGTCTGCTGAGCAGATGATTCACATGAAATGCCAAGTCTTATTTCTCTAAAATTTTGATAAATAAATTTTAGGACCTTCTTTTGCCAGAAAATGATAGCCAGGACCAGGGTAAATGCTATTGTACACTTCTTTTTGTATAAATAAGAACAAAAAGAAAGGCTCACATTGTGGAAGAAAAAAATTCCAGGCCGGAAAACATCTCCTCCCCTCCCCACCCCCCTCCACACATACACACAAATCAAATGGTAGGTCCCTTAAGAAATCTGACCCCTGTTCTGTCCATTTGTACCTAGAGCTAAGCAAATACAGTCGACTCTCGATATCTCGAACTTCACGGGACCTGATAAAAATGTTCTAGTTATCAGTAGTTCTAGACAACCAAATTGTGACGTCATAGGAATGACGACTGTTCGCCTCTCTGTTCGCCAAAACATGCTTGAAAGGCACATGTATATATGGCAATTTAAATAATTTACGCGTACTTAAGTTTGCATTGTTACTGTTTGTTTTAGGAGATGCAATGGTTCTCTTGGAATAATATCATCAATAAATGTTAATAATAATAAATTTCAAACGTCTCTTGTTGTCTTTTAATACTCCTGCAAATTTGGATTTCCATATGAGCTATAAATAAATTACTGGTTTCCGGGTTGTGTTAGCTATACATTATGAACTGGTTTGGATTAGCTCCCTTCGCATAGATGACTCGATAAAGAGTTGACTGGTTTCCGTTTTCGCATAAAACGCTTACAATGTTAAGCGGCAGCTGTAATCTAGTTTGGATCATCTCCCCTAGCATAAACGAACCATCTCAGCGCGACAAACTGTAGATCCTGCAGAGAAGCTCTTTATGAACCGTCTCAACTGGACCTACACTATTTGTGCGGGGTATCTGTACCAGTCTACAGGGTCGGAAGGGTTAACATCGGTACCCACGTGTGATTCGTCTATTTGAGGCCGTGCACGACAACTCCTATTAGAAGACTGTGCGACTGTCAAAGACTCGGATCAGCCTGCACGCCCACGAATTTTCCATTATACGCATGAGCCTTATCTGGGCTTACCAAACAGCACCGCCTGACCAAAGAGTAACAAGCGAAGATTCAGACTTAGCTAGCCTGATCAATACAGGCTGATCTGAGTAGGAACCTGTCGCGCACTGACTTTTCTTGAAGACGCTATATCATTCAGACGGACAGTACTCGATAGTGAAGAGCATATCTAAACAATAAATTCAAGAAACTTCGTTGATTAATCTTCCATAACACTATTCTGAGCCGCTTTTTATCTTACAAATCAATGACACGAGACGGTGTTGAGCGTCGCGTGTCAAACCCGACTAGACACGCACGTGATTTCATAATTACGGATTTTAGACATTGTTTGTGTTGTTTGTAATTACCTGGACAAAGGGAAAAATTAAAATATTGATTGATTTATCAATGGCCTATTATGATTTTCATTAACTGAGAGACCGGCGGCGCCGCATCTAACTTTTTTTTACCTTCGTCATGGTCCGAGTTCGAGATACGCGGTAGTAAAAACTGTGAAAAATATATTCAGGGACTGAAAATGATGGACGAGATAGCCGAAGTGTCGACATAAAAGTAGTTCGACATACGCGAAGCTGAAATACAATAAATACATAGGGAAAATAATTGGGACTTAGAAATCAGTTCGACATAAGTGATAGGATCGAGATAAGAGGGGTCGAGATAACGAGAGTCAACTGTATATAGAAATCATAGGAAAGTAGGCTTTAGCGAGCCATAGCATTATATCCAAAATGGCATTAAAATATGAATTTAAAAGGTGCTACCTATATCCGTGCGTCCAAATTATTATCACATGCTTTATAGGTGGGTTTGACAGATCTAACTGAATTTGATTTCAGACCACGCTTGATTTCTAATCCACTGCATGAATTGCGATATAGCGTCCAAGTCAACAATATTGCAGTAGTTCAGAGACAATGCCTCCAAACTTGTGGGACTTTCACCCAACCCGATCACATGAATTCAGGTCCTGCTTAGTTACTAGCAGCTCTGCCATGGAGGTTTTAGGCAGCCATCTATATCGCCGGCCCCGATGGGCAGGGGCCACGCTTTTCGAATACCGAAAACTAGTGTATGACGATGATAGGTACAACGACAATATACTATCATTCACTTACCTGTGTCAAAGTTTTTTTTAAGATTATCACGTGAAAAGAGCGTAAAGTCTATGTGTTATCTAAAAATCTACATCAACTTGTACCGTATGCACAAAACGAATCATGCTTAGCTTGTAAATAGACAGAGAACGGATAGAAATAAAATTCGAAGTGGAGACAAAATTCAAAATGGCCGTAAACACAAATTTTGTAGGCTGACGTCATAAATCTCGTGATTCAACCCCTTGCAATTGGAATACTTGCCGTTATTGGCTGTTCTGTTGCTATTATAGGCATGGCTGCTGTGTCAGCAATCTCTGCAAAATCACGGAAACGGTTATTGTTTTTCAGGATAAACACCAAACCACCCAAGCGTTTGTTGGACCATCACATTTTTGGTCACACACATCACTGGTCACATAGGTAGTCTATAGTAGTGTGTCTGCATGCTGAAGCACTATAATAAGACTACTGTAATAACCCTAAGCAGGGATCATTTTCTGGCGCGATTTCGCGATATTCTCGCATTTTTTTGCAAGAAATCGCATCAAAATTCCAGGAGTGAGAAAAAAAATCGCACGCTGATTTTTTCTCATTTCACGCCGTTAAGTTCCTATTTTGCACATGCGGTTCATTTCGAGACTATCGGACTGTTCTGTTTGACCGGTTTCTGAATTATTGTTGCAGCAAAATTCATTACACATACGACCGCAGGTAACCATTCATTAATCTGTATCATTAGAAAGCTTTATCGTAAAAAAACTCATTGTCGGTCTGTGGTTTAAGTAAGCGTTTATTTGATCGCTACCTCGAGTCAGCAAAAACATGTCCGCCGACTCGGAAAATTATCCGACCCGAAGCCGTCCAGTCGGGATGGCAACATGTTAAAGTAACTTGTTCGAGAACAACCCAGCTCAACTGAAGCGGCCACGCTCTCCTCCCCTGATTCGGATGACGATCAAACACAAGACCGAGCTGAGCTTGATGAATAACAAGCCCATGAAGCCCTTATTCAGCCGTTTGCATTTTGTTACGAGCCAGGCGTAACGAGAAAGAAATGAAAGTGAAACCAGCAACAAGCTTTCAAATTATTAAGTTGATAACAAAAAATAAGAAAATGTGCAAGACAGAAAAATAAAAGTAAACGGTACTTTCAAGATAATCAGTGATTTATTTACAGTGATTCTATCCAGTCTCAACTGAAATTCCATGAGTCCTATGATAAAATCATGAGTCTGTAATATATTTTAGAGCAAATTTACTGTTTTTGTGAGTTCAGGGACTCACTTATATAAAATTTGTGAGTCCCAGAGAAAAATTATGAGTATATGAATTGGAACTCGCAGGTAAAAAAAATCATTGGATAATGTCACAAAATCCCAGAGAAATAATTCCTGAAGAATTTCTGAAACAAATCCTTTGAATTGCAGTTTCTGATCCCACAATTTAAAGTCCCTGAATTCAGAGTTTAATTCCAGAATTAATGAAACATTGAAGTAATCCAATGAAAGTGTACAAAGATGCTCATATGAAAATCTTCTCTTCTTATATAATATCAAAGCACATTCTAAAAAAAAAATAGAGTACTAGAGACATCACTTATTTTCCAGTATTTGTCAAGAAAAATTTAAATGTTCTGTGACATGCCAAAAATAGCATAATCTAGAATATTCCATTTGGAAATTCTAAAAAGAATATAAACAACTTGTTATTGTAAACATGATTTTCCAGAAAGTTCAAATTTATATATAAAAACACGTGCAGTAAACATGAAAATAATGATACTTAAAATAATCAAACACCCTATATATAACAATTTTATTAACCTGATTTAGAGTACATTACAAAATAAGCAATAATAATACTTATACATACAATTCTGATACAAAATCAGGCCTTTACAAAAAAAAAAAAAAAAAAAAAAAAAAAAAAAATCTCACTGAATTTGAATTTCTCTCACTGTTTTTGTCCAAATGGGATTTTTTCTCTCACAAAAATCTGGGGCCAGAATAATCCCTGCCTAAGTATTGGTGTAGACCCAGAAAGATGCAAAAAGCTGTGTCTGACCAGGGTCTACACTGTTTGCCATTCATACAGCAATACTTTAGACACATCAAGTGGTAGTAGAATGACTATTTCAAATTTAAGGACAAGTATGGTAAGTAGATAAGGTGTCCCCATTACCTAGGATAAATATGGTACTTCTTTTTCTAATATGGTATGTTACATTTATTTATTTGTTAACTCTTAAACTGCCAATCACAACAATTGTCGTTTGCTTTATCTGCTTGTGATTTTAAAAGTCATTTTTGCAAACAGTGTGGACCAAGATCAGACTGCTCCTCTAGGAGCAGTCTAATCAGGGTCCACACTGTTTGCCTGTATGCAAAAATAGGTTTGAAAGGTTTGCAAGAATATTCAGCAGACAACATTTTCAGGGAGGCTACTCTTTCAAAACAAGTTTCCCTCCCTTCTGCAAAGGGGTCAAGCTTTAATGGAAAGAATCTGCTTCCTGCTTGGGGGCAAATTCTTTCCTCTTTTCAGAAGGCCTGCCAGAATTTGGACTGGTAAACATCTGGGGCAGTAAAAGAAGAGTCTTGTTTTGTTTTTTTGTTGTTGTGTGTTTTAGTTTAACCTACTAAGCCAGTCAGGTATGTTTGTTTGAAATGGAGTTGTACGGCCCAGTCAACACTGTTAGGGTCATTTCAATCCAGTCAGTTAACCTACTCACACTTTTTCCTGGGCAGGCTAAGTCCTCTAAGTGGTTAACGAGTACTTATGCACACACTTTCACCAGTATCTGACAATTGCCCGTTTTGATTCAGAGGAAGGAGGAGAATGACCAAAGAAATGATTTCATAATCAATCTCCACAAAAATTAGATCCAGAAGTTTTTGAAGACATTTAAGAGTGTTGAGAGGATGCTTTCTGTGAAATTTCAGCAAAATCTGCCCAACAGTTTCATAGGAGATGTTTAACCCTTAAAATGCCAAGAAAACCTGCATCTGAAAATGTCGTCTGTTTATGTCGTCTGCTGAATATTCTTGCAAAACTTTTCATACCTATTTTTGCATACCGGCAAACAGTGTGGACCCAGATCAGCCTGCTCCTAGAGGAGCAGTCTGATCTGGGTCCACACTGTTTGCAAAAATGACTTTTAAAATCACAAGCAGATGACAAAGCAGACGACAATTGTTGTGAATGGCAGTTTAATCCATTGTAGTCGGGAGACCCATAAAAGGTTACCTGGTAAACAGTGCAGACCCAGATCAGACGTTGCAGAACGCGGCATCTGATAAGGGTCTCCACTGTTTGCAAATAATTTAGCCATTTGTCTCTAAGAATATGTAAATCTCATAGACAGGTGTACCTAAAATTTGAATTGGACTCTTCCAGTATATAGTGCGGGAGAGTCTATTCCGTATACAATGGGTTAAGGATTAAATACAATTGGATGCAAGACAGACTGAGGACATCACATAATCACAATGGCTTACCATGATCATTTAATGCTCAGGTGAGCTAAACATCAGTAGCTGGGTGCAGTACAGAAAACATCAGTGTTGTAAGGCTGTGATATCAGGAAGGCCTTATGAAGGCTATTCCAATGACTTCCCACATGAAGAATTAAGACAAGACTTCCGCCAAAGGCTATGTTGCATCTATGACAGAGCAAAATCTTCAAAGGTTCAAGTATCATTACCACAGCCTTTATAGTTCTTGGGAAATGAACTTGAACATTAGGGTCGAAGTTAGGGTTGACGCAAATTTACCAAGTCAGTAAACCGATAAATATAGGTCGCGGTCAAATATGAACACTACTGATTTGTCATCCCTAAGTGCAAGCCTTACCAAGCATCATTATTGTAGCCTCTGTAGTTTTTGAGAAATGGACCTTAGGGTCGAAGCTAGGGTTGATGCAATTTTACAAAGTTGGTGAAAAGTTAAACATAGGTCAAGGTCAAATATGGATACCGTTGTCTGAGTTGTCATCCCTAAGTGCATGCCAAAACCAAGTATACTCAAAACTAAAAGTAACTTGACACTTTTTATTAATGAGCAATTTTGTTCTACTTTGATTTGGTTGTAATAAATTAGTTTTCTATGTTTAGTCTCAACAGAATTCAATAGAGATCATTCGTGTAAGTGATTCCAGTCTCGAGTTACTTGCATTTTTATCAAAAATAGTATTTTCACATTTTCTCACAACTTCAAAAGCAGAACATGACTTTCAACATAAAATCTGAAAGACCATTGTTTGTCAATAAAATTTCCTGCAAAACATTTTTTCTGTTCCACCTAGCTAGTTAATGGCAATTACTCAAAGTTCCTTCATGCTGAAATTATCTCCCTTGCATAAAAACAATAATAAACTTTCGTCACTCGTAAAAGCTGTATCACCAATAATTTTTGGAAGTTTTAAACGGCGATTTGTTTGGATCTCTACAGAGCGTGTATGACCAGAAAAAGCTGCAAATGTTCTTATCAGGTCAAAAGAAAAATGGATGATTATTAATTGAAGGAATTCCATTACAAAATGTTAAGTTTCATCAAACGGCATTCTCAATAAAAGTCGACGCATTCTGAAGTTGCGCAACAGATGATGCAGATTTTTTGCACATGAGCAATTTTCAATACATGACTAAGCGAATAAAGCGTTTTTGTCTGAAATAAACACATATTTAAAGTACAGTGACTTTCCAAAAGTGAATTCATATCATAACTTTTGATTCTGACCCCTTTTGTAACAGAGAGACCCTTTTGATTATATGTATGACAAAAAGGGCACAACAAATGTGTATCATGTGCACAAATGATTGTTCTTTCATGTCATTAAAAGGATTTTTAAATTTCACCCAGCAAAAGTCAGTAAAGCATATAAATACACGTTGTAAAGTTACTTTTGGCTTTAAGTATATCATTACTGTAGCCTTTATAGTTCTAGGGAAATAAACTTCAACATTAGGGTCAAAGTTAGGGTTGACGCAAATTTACAAAGTTGGTGAAGTTAGGGTCGAAGTTAGGGCTGACGCAAATGTTGACTGATTGATGAACAGACCAACAAATGGATGGACCAACAGACAGACAAGAGCTCTGCAAGCAGGGCATCATACGCCCGTGGCAAGTAATCAGATGTAGCACCTATACTGACATAGAGTAGGAGGAGTTAGCCCAAAAGAAAAGCTTATATGGCTGGACAGATAGACAGACATAACACTATTAATATTTGGTGGACTGTAACCTCAAAACAAAATGCGCTGCTTCACATCATGGTCTAACTATAAATCACCTTTCAGCTTGACTGGATGTAAACTGTAGGAGGAAATATTTGGTGGACTATAACCTCAAAATGGTATGCCCTGCTCCACAGCATGGTGTATTTTTTTTTTTACAATGTTTCAGCTTGATCTAATGTAAATCTTTAGAAGGAATTAGCTGATGAAATTTTCAAAGGAGCATTACTGCTAATATTTCATGGACTGTAACCTCAAACAATATGTGCTGCTCTACATCATGGTCTAACTATAAATCAAGTTTCAGCTTGATTGAATATAAACTGCATGAGGAGTTAGCAAGAAACAAAAACATTTACAGAAATTTTTAAAGGGATATAACTCTGCTACTATCTGGAGGACTGTAAACTCGAAATATGCATTGCTCCACATCATGGTGCAACTATTTACAAAGTTTCAGCTTAATATAATGTAATCCACAGGAGTTAGCCAGAAACAAAATGTTTACAGAAATTTTCAAAGGGGCATAACTATTAATGTATGATGGACTGTGACCTTGTTTACAGAAATTTTCAAAGAGGCATATCTCTGTTAACATTTGGTGGACTGCGACCTTGAAACAATATGTGCTGCTCCACATCATGGTCTGACTATAAATCAAGATTCAGCTTGATCGAATGAAATCTATAGAAAGAGTTAGCTGGAAATGAAATGTTTACAAAAAATTTCAAAGGGGCATTACTCTATTAATATTTGGTGGACTGTAACCTAGAGTATGCATTGCTCCACATCATGATCTAACTATATATCAAGTTTCAGCTTGTTTGGATGTAAACTGTAGGCGAGTTAGCCGGAAACAAAATGTTTAGGGGCATATTTAGTGGATTATAACCTTGAGATAATATGTGCTGCTCCACAGCATGATCTAATTATATATCAAGTTTCAGCTTGATTGGATGTAAACTGTAGGAGGAGAAAGCTGAAAACAAAAGGTTTACAAAAAACTTAAACGGGGCATAACTCTGTCAATATTTGTTGGACTCTAACCTTGAAACAATATGCCCTGCTCAATATATTGGTCTAACTATATATCAAGTTTCAGCTTGATCGGATGTAAACTGTAGGAAGAGTTATCTAGAAAAATTAAAGTTTACAGATGGACAGACTGACAGACTTCCAAACGGATGGACAGATGGATGGACATATGCCTAGGGGCATAACATAATAAATTCCATTTTTCAAACAGGACTATAAAAACTAGGTTCCTATATCGCGCCATGCTAAAAGCAGGCGCAATAAAAAATATTAAAGCTTAGCATGCTGGGTAATAATTTCAGCAGACGTCATTTTGAAATATTTATCACCACCCTTTAGGGATGGGATATTGTGAATGCCTCCATCTATCCCACCTGTCTGTCCATCCATCATGCTATCTCCTCTGAAACCTCTGGGCAGAATTTAACCAAATTCGCTACATGACTTCCCCTGGTGGTAAGGGCGTGTGAGAGCAATATTATTTTCTGCATCCATCCTTCTGTCTGTCCATCATGCCATCTCCTAAACCACCTGTGGGATTTAACCAAACTTGCTACATGACTTCCCCAAAAGCAACATTATTTTTCCATCCTTCAGTCTTGCTATTAGCAACATTAGCACCAAGCATGGGGATTTTGGAATGGCGCACCATCAACTTCGCAATCTAGCTTTCTCTAATATTTTCCCAAAAAACAGGATTTGACATTTCATGCAAATTGGATACAATTTGCAAGAAATGTCAAAGCCTAGTTTCTGGAAAAAATATGAAAAAAATATAATCAACTTATCATCCACTGAATTTGCCCACAGTGATAAAGTTTAAAATAAATCTGAATTTGACATGCCTCTTATCTAGAGCTCTGACCCTTATTAGCTTTTAATCTGTTATACTGTATTTATACATTCTGCAGTGTCTGATCTGAGTCTGCTCTTTTTGCAAATGCTTACCTGTCCCAATTCTTAGGGCTTACATAGTAATTCATGATTCATGCCATTTGCACTGACATTTTTTTTGTGCTTTATACATGTATTATGACACCAACTGCTAAAAGCACAATACAACATGTCATAAAAATATATCAACCTACCTTAAAGCACTATGACATAATCTCCAAAGGGTACCAGGTACATGTAATGTACTATAATACTTCCAGATATGACAATAGTTAAAGCATTTTTTTTTCATTTTTTTTTTTACGATAGTTAAAGCATTTTTTTTTTCGAGTTTTGTTATTTTTCCACCAAAATATCTAGTGGGAACTTATTTGAAAAAAAAAAGGTAAGAGAAAAGTTCAGGGAGTGCCACAATCACAAACCGTAGCCCTTCCCAGACACTAAGAGGAAGAGGAAACTGACAAATCAAAACAAGCACAAACGAACAAACGTACGACAAGCACTAAGATTAGCTCTCTCTTCACCAAGCAAGGTAATCTCAATGCTAAAAGGACTGAAAAACACAAGAACAAAATGACACAAGGTAAGACATAAAACAAAACGCCTCGTAGAATAAACCACAAAGCAACAAAGAGTAAGACTAACACCAGGACCACCGCCTTAGAACGGTCAGTAGAGTAAACCACCAGTCACCATGAAGTCACCATGCAATTCCAATATATATTTTGGTGCAGAAATAATAAGAATTATCTTCTGAACCTCTTTATCTAGATTTACCATCTACTGTACTTTTCTCATTAACCTTGTCATGCTGAATACATTAAGATGCCAAGCACACTTCTAATTTTCAGTCAATCAGATTATTTGATCAAGGTTGTTGATACGAATTCAAACACTGAATGGCGAACAGTGCAGATCCAAGTCAGTTGGCTTCTGAAGCAGCCAACTGATCTGGATCTACACTGTTTGCAAAGGCAGGGAATATCCGGGTTCTGCAGGACAAGGGTTAAATGCAGTCAGATTATCTTGAGGACTTGCTGAGCAAATTCTGTAGACAACAAAGGCCAAACAAATTGCTTCAGCTTCTAAGACACTTTAATTTCAAAACCAAACAATAAAAACTAGAAATGTGTCCAAAGGACATGGATGCTCCTGCCTGAAAAACTTAAATCCAAATTCCTAACACATGAAAAATTTAAACCAAAAATTGCTAACGCCATCTCAGACGTGAGTGGAGATTGGAGGATGGACGGACAGAGGTAACAACAATATATGCCCTTTCCACCATTCTTCGAATGGTGGGGGCATAAAAATTAGATTAGCATTTGAATGGTGGGGGCATAAAAATTAGATTAGCATTTTCACCATATATGGGTATGGAGGCCATCTCATTCAATTGCGCTCAACCATTTGAACAATTGTTAATACCCTTTCCACAAAAGGCCCCCTGTGAAATCTGGTGAAAATTGCTCGAGTGATTTCAGAGTAGAAGACATTTAAAAATTATACAATTTTATACATGTATATAGCCCATGGGCAAGGGCAGTTAACCACCTGAGGACAAAATTTTGATTGTAACTAAAAAGTTTTAATAATTTCATCATATAATGTAAGTTTCAGCCATTAGTCTAATACATTTTGAGACAATGACTTTTCAACATTTTCCCCATACAAATGTATACGGACGCAAATTTTACCTTGCCGTAAAAAGGTCAAAGGTCAATCTACGTCTTCACTTGAACAAACTTGGTAGACCTTGAGTCCTCAATGCTATATACCAAGATTCTGCCCCAAAGTTTTCTCAGTTCTGAAGAAAAAGATTTTTCAGTGTTTTTACCATATATGGGCATAGCGGCCATCTTGATTAACGGACCTTGACCATTTGTACAAATTTTCAATCACAATTTTTGTGGTCTCGTTTTAGCGGTAGGGGTAACTATGTATGATAGGGGATAGAGACATAGATAATGTTTTAAATCTCTGAACAAGCGATCTAGACGTAGACACTGTTCTTCCATAAACACTAAGAATGAAATCTAAGGTGATAACCAAGCACCATAAATAATTACAAGAATGGCATTTGGAAGAAGTTTTAGAGTATCATATCAACTAATTCATGTTTCAAGATTTTTTGTCTCACAAATTTTTGTTTTAGCTTTCTGAGGAATTGTTCTTGCTAGATGTATGCCATATGGGTTCTTTCTTCATCTTGCAAATTTAGAAAGTCAAAGTTTTAACCTTAGAAGTTGCATATACAGAGGATTACACCATAGGTTGCATTACGTTTTGGATGACCCTCGTATTCGATCAGCAAAGGCTCAGGTGGGATTGCTTGCGCTGTTTGCACACAGTTAGTATGAAACTATATAACAGTGTAGACCAAGAATCAGCCAACTAGACCTACTAAATGGTCGTACAGGGGATTTGATGGCTGTGCAGGCACATTTGAAAAAGGTTTAAACTGAGGAGTGGACAGAATGTACAACTGGAAGTTTGAAAATGGTAGGTTAATCACTTTTAACCATTCCAGCTGAATCTTTGAAACACATTTTTAAATCAAATAAGGAAAAAAAAAAAAAAAAAACAAACAAAAAAAAGTCCAACCTCTAAAAGCAATTTTTTGGTGACATAAAATGGCTGAGATAGGTTTAATTTCCGTAGGATTTTTGTGCTGAAATCGAGATTTATGTTTTTCACATGTGAGCTAAAACAAGACCACAAAAAGTGCACCTGTGACGTGATCGATTTCATTGCATATCTTGAAACAGAAAAATCCACATAAATCCACTACCAGAGGCCATAATCAGTTTCTGTGCTTGTTTTGATAAGGCTGTGCGTCCCTGTCAAGACATTTTAGTGCAAAAATCAACTGTTACAACACAGAATAGATGTCCAAAGATCAGAAGAGACAAACGTTGCTGCAAGGCTTCAATACTCGCAGCTAGACAGAAGCTATCTTTTATAATAATAGTTCTGCAAACATTAGCCCTCAGCTATCAGAGCCAACCGATATATTCAGAGCCACCCTACACCATTGGAGCCATTGTTTATTTGCCCTCCAGTTCCATTAGTTTGTTGCCAATTTTTATTTTTCCGTGAGTGAGACAGGTCAAACAATTATTTCACACATAAAAAATGCCAAACAGTCCAGGCGCATATGCATTTTATGAAAAAATAACCGGGAATAGTGCCGCTGAACCTTCGACGATCAGATTATTCAGCATCGATCAGCCCATGCCAAAAGTAATTCAGACGAGATCGTTCACATTTACAAACTATCTATTAGGTGAGAAAACTGTTAAAAGACTTGAGAGCACCATGTAATTCTCCTTTTTGAGAAAAACTACCCCACAAAAACAGATTCTTTCGACCAGTGACTGACCTACTTCTTTTGTTTACTTTTTTTCAGCTGCTATATTCAGAGCCCCATGTGCTCCGGAAGACGCACACAACATTTGCTTATCGGAGCCACTGGCTCCGATTATGAAGTTTCCTGACCATGATAAAAGGTATCAAAGTTATGAGCAACTTGGACGTAACTGTGAATGTAAATATGCAGGTGAACATGCAGGTAAACTTGAATGTAAACTGTAACATCTGTTAGACTCTGGTTACAAATGTGACATACGCATATATACATGTATGGACATAACATCACGGCAAAACGCTATATGCCCCACTCCTGTCTTTGGAAGGCGGGGGCATAAACATCATGGCGACATGCTATATGCCTCACTCCTGTCTTCAGCAGGTGGGGGCATACAAATCAAAATGTTGTCTGCTGCAGCTGTGATTAGCACTCAAAGGGTTAACAAACAGCAGAGCTAAATCCAGATCAGACTGCACAATTGAAAATTATGATCTAAGCTTTTACTATAAATGGCCATGCTGTATCATGCCATAGTCTGCGAAACCCCTTTTCATGCGGTAATGACAATATGACATCATGATGAAAGAGGAACCCAGTATACCAAAAATAATTAACTGTAATCTGAATAAACCACAATTTTTCAAATAGATCTTTTTTTCTTTTCCTCAAGAAGAAAACCATCTTTAGCTATATGAGCTCTATATCCGAGAAATAATTAACCCGCTGGAATATCTCGAGACTTCCATCATTTACAGAAATCAGTATTTGGCATCAACGGGCTCCAGATAAAGATGGAGTTTTTTTTTCCAGAAAATAGACTTTGACACTTCATGCAAATTGTCTCCTTAGGAGACAATTTGCATGAAGTGTCAAAGCTCATTTTCTGGGAAAAAGCAATGTGTGAAATGGGTCTTTATGCCATATGCCCACAGTGAAAGCCCAGCTTAGCCCAAGTATCTGCAGTCTGATCAGGACCAGCAGGGTTTGTTGAAATATTCTACAGTATCCCATAGTTCCGTTAACCCTTAAAGCCCAAATCACAACTAAAGCAGACGACAATTTTTTTTTTTTTACTTTTTTACTTTTTTATTTTTTTTTATTTTTCAGTGAAAACAAGTCTTGACATTTCATGTGAATCATCTGCTTGGGGATTCACATGAAATGTCAAGACTTGTTTTCTCTGAAAAATAAAAAAAAAATTTTTACTGTCGTCTGCTGCAAATTTTCCTTGGCACTTTAAGGGTTAATGGACAAAGAGTCTCCTGATTGGATCACACAAAAAGATGTTTTGTTTTACTTCTTCGTGAGAACATTCAAGTACATGTATAAGAATAGATAGGTCTGGTGAGAACATTCAAGTATAAGAATAGATAGGTCTGAATAAATAGTGTAGACCTAGATCAGGATTCCAGAGAATGTTTCATTTTACCTCTTCCCTAACCCTTTCATATTTGTCTTAACACTTAGCATTCTGGGTAAAATTTTCAGCAGACAATTTTTTTAAATATTTTTCTTATTTTCCAAGGAAACAGGATTTGACCTGTTATGCCAACTGCAATGGAGACAATTTGTAATTTGCGTCAAAGGTCAAATCCTGTTTCCAAGGAAAAATAAAAAAAAAATCGTCAATTTATCCTCTGCTGAATTTGCCCACAAAGTGGTAATGGTTAACCCATTATAGTCAGGAGACCCGTAAAAGTGTAATTGGCAAACAGTGCAGACCCAGATCAGAAGCCGCAGAATGCGGCATCTGATCAGGTCTCCCGTGTTTGCAAATAGTCTAGCCATTTTTCTCAAGGAATATGTAAATCTCATAGCCAGACATACCTGAAATTGAAACTGGACTCTTCCAATACATAGTGTGGGAGAATCTATTTAGTCTACAATGGGTTAAGTAAAAGAGAATAGATGGGTCTGAGCAAGCAGTGTAGGTCCAGACCAGACACATCAGAATGCAGCATCTGATCAGTGTCTACACTGTTTCCACTCATCCAGCAAATTTTTAGATACACCATGAGGTCTTTAAAGTATATGTTATTACCTTTGTACAAAGAAAATAATGTTTAAACCAAGGCCCAATTGTTCAAAGCCTCGTTAGCGGTCAAAATGTTAGCTGTTCTAGTAACTACAATATCTAATTCACAGGTTTTTTGCTTAAACTGCAAAAGCTACTCACATTTTTTTCAGCAAAAATATTAGCGTATATGCCATATTTAAAGATCAAAATTTAAACGATAGGTTAACTAACAACATCGTTAGTTTTGAACAACTGGGCACAGGTCTTTAACCCTTAAAGCGCCAGCCAAAACGGCAGCAGATGACAACTTTTTTTTTTTATTTTTTTTTTTTTTTTTTTCAGAGAAAACAAGTCTAGTTAGGGTAAATATAATTTTTATTTACCAGGGCCCAGTTGTTCAAAGCGTCGTTAGCTTAACCAGCTTGTTAAGGGTCATTTCGTTAACTGTTTTAGCAGATTCAATATACAATATTCTGATATTTTTTGCTGAAAAAATGTGAGTAGCTTTTGTACTGCAAAAGCTACTCACATTTTTTCAGCAAAAAATTTCAGCATATTTGCGTATCACTCAATGTAAATTTTAACGAATCGTTAACTAACAACATCATTAGCTTTGAACAACTGGGCCCAGGATTTCATTACATTTATTTTAACATCCCATCAACAGTATTTTGGTTGTTTATAAATCAGAGAATGACATTTGACTAGCAAGTTTCAAACAAGAATTCCGCGGAAGGCGTCATCGCACCTGCTGGCGCAAAAGTCACAGGAGCCACAATCAGAATGTGGTTATTAAATAAGTTTATTTCATTCTTAGCAGTGCTTACTTGGAAAAAAATGTAGACAAAGTGCCAAGTGGGGCACATATATTCCAGGCCAGTCCCATTCCCTCTAATGGCTATATCTTCAGCACTGACTTTTCGTATCATACAGCCCAATGATAATGGAACATTGACGTAAAATGTGTAAAAGTCACTTGAGCATGAAATTTAGGTCAAGGTCACGGGTCAAGGTACCTGCTAATTCAGTACATCAAGGAGAAGCACAATGCAAGGTATGGTGGTTGTAGGCCTTATAGTTGAGGAGTTATCAAACATTAATGTAAAATTTGTCAAATATAGGTCAAGGTCACTGGGTCAAGGTACCTGCCAAGCCAGTGCAATTAAGTGAAGCACTATGCAAGGTTTAGTGGTTGTAGGTCTTATATTTGAGGAGATACCGAACATCAATATAAAATGTGTCAAAGTCACTGGAGTGCACAATATAGGTCAAGGTCACCAGGTCAAGGTATCTGTCGATGCAGTACATCGAGAAGAAGTGCTATATAAGATTTGGTGGTTGAAGGCCTTACAGTTGAGGACATATGGCAGGGTGACGTACACGGTGTAAAAGTCAATGGAGCGTGAAATATAGGTCAAGGTCACCCAGTCAAGGTACCTGCAGAGTCTGTACATTGAGGAGAAGCACTATGCAAGGTTTGATGGTTGTAGGCCTTATAGTTGAGGAGATATTGAACGTTGACGTAAAATGTGTAAAAGGCACTGGAGCGCAAAATATAGGTCAAGGTCACCGGGTCAAGATACTTGCCAAGTCAGTACATATTGGAGAAGCACTATGCAAGGTTTGGCAGCTAGAGGTCTTACACTTGAGGAGATCTGGAACGTTGACGTAAATTATGTTAAAGTCACTGCAGCCAAAATATAGGTCAAGGTCACTAGGTCAAGGTATCTGCTAAGTCAGTACATTGAGGAGAAGCACTCTGCAAGGTTTGATGGTTGTAGGCCTTATAGTTGAGGAGATCTGGAACGTCAACGTAAATTGTGTCAAAGTCAATGGAGCGCAAAATATAGGTCAAGGTCACTGGGTCAACATATCTGCCAAGTCAGGAGGTCAGGGAGATGTGTCATGCAAGGTATGATGGTTGTTGTAGAATTGTAGTTGATTAGAATACTAACTTTGACGTAAATGTCGAACTTCGACATAACAGAACTGTTAAGAGACAGACGGACGGACGAACGGACAGACGAATGGAAAAGCGGGCACCTATGTTGCAAAGTCAGGAGGTCAGGGAGATATTTCATACAAGGTTTGATGGCTGTTTAGTCTTGTAGTTGATTAGAATACTAACTTTGACATAAATGTCGAACTTCGACATAACAGAACTGTTAAGAGACGGACAGACGGACAGACAGACGAACAGACAGACGAATGGAAAAGTGGGCACCTATGTCGCAAAGTCAGGATGTCAGGGAGATGTTTCATGCAAGGTTTGATGGTTGTTTAGTCTTGTAGTTGATTAAAATACTAACTTTGACATAAATGTCGAACGTCGACATAAATGTTGACAGACGGACGGACGAATGGACAGACAAACGGAAAAGCGGACGCCTATGTTGCAAAGTCAGGAGGTCAGGGAGATGTTTCATGCAAGGTTTGATGGTTGTTTAGTCTTGTAGTTGATTAGAATACTAACTTTGACATAAATGTCGAACGTCGACATAAATGTTGACAGACGGACGGACGAACGGACTGATGGACGGACGGACGGAAAATCGGACGCCTATATCGCACCCTGCTACAAGCAGGTGCGATAATAAAGCACTTTTTCACAGCTCCAGACCTGTTGGACACGACCTTAAACATAACCATTCTCTCGGCTAATTCAGCAGACAACAAATTGGTGATATCTTTCTTATTTTTCCTAGAAAATAGGTTCTGACATTTCATGCAAATTGTCCCCAATGGAGACAATTTGCATGAAATGTCAAATCCTGTTTTCTGGGAACCATTCCTTTAGGAGACAGGGTGCAGACAAGCCATTTTCCAACAATCTAAGCTCTCGTGTGACCTTGAAAATGGAGTCAAGGTCACCAAAATCTAATCAGTTCTTTTCCATGTCTCAACAATATAGATGTACAAGTTTGGTCAAAATCCAGCTATTCCTTCAGGAGACAAAGTGCAGACAAGTCATTTTCCAACAATCTAAACCCCCCTGTGACCTTGAAAATGGGGTCAAGGTCACCAAAATCTAATCAGCATTTTTCTCCTAACCAATGATAAATTTGTGTAAGTGGCCAAAATCCATCCATTCATTAAGCAGATAGAGTGCAGACAAGAGGCTATGCCGATGCCGACGCACTAAAAACAATAGGTCCCCCCCACCCATGGTAGGGGAACATAATAATACTGTAGTCTGATAGACTGAGCCGTAAACAACTCTAAACCACCCAGTGAAATATTTTGGGTAAATATAGTATTTCAAGGAGAACCAATACAACAATACTACAACAGCTTATCTGGATTGGTCAATTCTGTGATGCTGAAAAGTTAAATGATTACAATCATGAAGCAGACAACTTGAAAGACCATAACAAGTACCAGAACACTATAAATATTGTGCCCAAGTTAATTAATGCTTAGCACTCAGGGTAAAATTTTCAGTAGATGACATATTGAAATTTTTTTCCTCATATTTTCCCCAGTAAACAGGATTTCATGCAAACTGTCTCCAATGGAGACCATTAGCATGAAATGTCAAATCCTGTTTCCTGGGAAAAATAAGAGAAATATTTCAAAATGTCCTCTGCTGAACATTTTACCCAGAGTGCTGAACATTAAAACAACTGGGTTAGGAGGCCTGAATCCCTCACCTGAGAACAAACTGACCAAATCCTGGTTAGTTAGTGTTGAGGTTATATGGCCCAGTCAACCCAATGGGGTCATGTTGAGTGCGGTCAGTTTACCTAACCATACGTTTACTGGGCAGGCTTAGTCCTCCAAGTGGTTAACCAGTACTGTGCACATTCTTTCGCCAGAAACTGACAACTGCCCTTCTTGAAATAGCGGAAGGGAGAGAATGAATGTAGAAAATATTTCATGATCAATCTCCACAAAAGAATGTTGCCGACCTCGGCAGGGGTCGAACCCACAACCTCCTGGACTCCAGTCAGACGGGCATCCAACTGCGCCACCGAGGCCGGCGACCAAATGCTGGACAATAGACAAAGTAGCAAACAGTGTAGACCATGATTAGTTGCTGCATTCTACAGTACCTGATTGGGGTCTGCACTGTTTCCTCAGGCCTGTCTGTCTCAATACTTAGGGTAATAAATATGGTACATGATCTTCCATTGTGGCTCAAATATACTGACATTTTTTCTTATATATTTCCCATGGAAATTTTCAAACTCAGTTTTCCTGAGATGTGAACCCCACTCCCTCTCAAATATTTCAATTAATTCTTTCCCAGCTAGTAGCAACTTTCGTCATCTGCTGATAACCTTTGCAAACAGTTTGGACCCAGATCAGGCCCAAGATTGGGCCTGATCTGGGTCCAAACTTTTTGACACTCTGATGGTATTCCTGAAAGATTTTTTTGAAAAGGTTAATTTAAAAAAAATCTGCAGACGACAAAAAAGTATGCAAAGTTACCCAGCATGCAATGAGTTTAGACAGCTTAATTATTGTTAACCCTTTAACAGCAAATGGACTCTTCTACCACAACTCTTTGGTACAGTCTATTTCCAATAGTAGGGTGTCTAGTTAGTTTTTATTATTACTATGTTTTATAGAAATTCCTGTTTTTAATGCAAACAGTGTAGACCCTGATCAGACCCTGTGGCATCTGATCTGGGTCTGCACTGTTTGCCAATTACCTTGACCAAAATGGGTTAAAGAGCTCATGCGCTACTTTCATTTGGCACTAAACATCACTATATTTGGAGGTTGACGTAAAAACCCTCTATCTGCTTGTGGTTGAGACAGGGCTGGACATGGGGTTGAGGCTTGGTGAGGAGAGACCTACTGAAGTCTACTTTTGTTTACTCATTTTAGTCTCTAGTCTCCCAAAGTGGTAACTGGCAAACAGGGCACACTCAGATCAGATGTTGCAAGAATGTGGCATCTGATCAAAGTCAAAGTTTAGCTATTTTTCTCAAAGAATATCTAAATCACATAACCTGACCATACCTTCAACTAAAATTCGATTCTTCCATTATATAGTGTGGGGGAGTTTATTCAGTCTAAAATGGATGAAAGAGCTCATCAACAGTTACAATTTGACACCAAACATGGCATGGTTTGGGAATTTTGAGGAGAAAATTCAAAGATGGCCACTGACGGTCATACTGGTTGATAAAGAGGAAACATTTTCATTCATACAAGCCCTGACCCCAAGGAGAACATCCCAGGCAAGTTTCAAGAAAATCTGCCAAGTTTCTCAAAGGAAATGCTACAACAAGTTCCCCTTCAGGACCATTTTCCCAGCCTACACACAGAGACAATGGACCCACCAGTGCTATCATTGCTTTGACTTTTTTTTTCAGTTTTCAAAATGGCTTTGAAGAAATAAGATTTTAATAGTACTGAGTACAATTATCAGCTGATGAATATAAATACGGCAATAAAAACGCCCAACCTACAGTGTTTGGTAAAAAGTGAAACCCGTGCAGGGCCCTGCAAAACACCAACATGGACCTTCCTTTTCCATTGAAACGGGGCTACTGAAAAGGAGGTTTATGTTTCAGCATAATGCTCAAGTAATTTGTTTTCCTGGTCCGTATGGGGTTATGGAATAGCAGGGCTTTTAAATTGTCAGTGTGCAAAGCACTGCTAAAGGCCCTGCAATGCCAGGCGAAATTTATGATAAATACCTGCTAAAAGCCTCTGCCCCTCTGGGGACTGACAGTAATGAAGAACAACAAATGAACTGGGCCATTTAGATAAACAGTGTGCCAAATAGCCTGCATGATTTCTAAACGGTTTTGGCCTGGGCTGTATATGAGGGCTAATATGGAAAGCTACAAGGAAGTGATAAAAACAGAGGGGTTAAGGAGGGCCAATATTTTATGGTATTAACCAGGCTTATATTTTAGGGTATTAACTAGTTGAAGGACTTTAAACACGGTGACGCTTTTTCTATTTGGTGCTTAGAATACATCAAGATACCTGCAGATGTTGGAGCTACATTTGCAGACAGCAATTCTGATTATCCATTCAAACAAAGCAATAAAAAAGTCAGTAATTAACTGTATGGTGAAGCAAGCAACAAAAACAAGACTACCCAAAAAGGGGTTTTATTGACTTTCAATACTTTAAAAATTGAAAACAAAAGGTTGATTAATAACCAGAGGACCAATGGTCCTAAACCGCTCAACTGAGTGCTGAGTGCTTTTAGAAATGAATTTGAAGGTCATTATAGAATACTGTCCCATGGACCGTTAATATGTTTATTGGAAGCCAGGCTCAAGTGACAGGGCTTTATGTCCCTCCTTGGGATAATGAACCCAGGGGTCTGTACCATAAGTTTATTTGCTGATTATGTTAAATTCTGGGCTAAGTTCGAAGATCAAAGAGTGGCCTCAATCTTTGTTACTCATGTAGCTTCATTTACTCATTTAGCTGATTGCAAATACAAAATTAAAGTTCACAGGCAACAAAAATTTCCAAAACATTAATATTTTCCACTTTTTCCCACACAAAAGCATATGCGACCAAATTTGACCTTGATGTAAATTAGGTCAAGATCAAGCCAGTCATCATTTAAATAAACTATGATGGGCCCCTAGACCCCAATACTACATACCAAGTTTCAAGGCAATCTGTCCCCCTTGGTTCCGGAGAAGAAGGGTTTTTTTTTAAATGATTTTAATATATGCGGGCATGGCAGCCATACTTGTCATGTGACCAAACTCAAATTTATTAATTTTCATTTCCTTGTCCCTAAAAGTTTCCTATGAAATTTGGTTACAAATGGCCCTGTGGTTTCTGAGAAAAATAAGTTTTTAATTTTCATATCTGAATGACCTTAGGCCAAGGTCAAGGAATGACCTTGACCTTGACTACTCATGTAGTTTCATTTACTTATTTAGCTACCTGCATCTACAAATTTTCAGATCACAGACTGGAACAGTTTTTGAAAACTACACAGTTTTGACTTTTTCCCATACAAAAGCCTATGCAACCAAAGCTGACCTTAGCCTAAAATAGGTCAAGGCCATCCAGGGGTCATCATTTGAATAAACTATGATTGGCTTGAGTCCCCAATGCTACATACCAAGTTTCATGATAATCAGCTCACTGGTTCCTGAAAAGAAGATTTTTTAAAGGGTTTTGACCTTATATTGGCATGGCAGTCAAATTGGTCATGTGACCAAACTCATATTAATTAATTTTCATTTTCTTATTCCTAAAACTTTCATATGAAATTTGGTTACAAATGACCCAGTAGTTCTGAGAAACAAAAGTTTTAATTTTCATATCTCAATGACCTTGGGCCAAGGTCAAGGAATGACCTTGATCTTAAATACTCATGTAGTGTCATTTACTCATTTAGCTCACTGCATCTACTAATTTTCAGACCACAGGCTGCAATACTTTCTAAAAATACAAGGTTTTGACTTTTTCCCATACAAAAGTTTATGCGAACAAATTTGACCTTCGCCTATAATAGGACAAGGTCATCCAGGTGTCATCATTATAACAAACTATGACTGGCTTGAGTCCCAAATGCTACACACAAAGTTTCATGACAATCGGCCTACTGATTCAGGAGAAGATTTTTGAAGGGTTTTTACCTTATATGGGCATGGCTACCATCTTGGTCATGTGACCTGGACCCTGCGAACAAACTTTCATTCGCCCATCCCATGGCTACTCCACATGAAATTTGACTGCAATCAGCCCTGTTGTTTCAGAGAAGATAGTTGAAAATGTAAATGATTTTTCCATATACAGGCATGGCTGCCATATTTGTCATATGACCAAACTCATATTTATTAATTTTCATTTCCTTATTCCTAAAAGCTTTCCTATGAAATTTGGTTACAAATGGCCCAGTGATTTCTGAGAATAAAAGTTTTAATTTTCATATCTGAACGACCTTGGGCCAAGGTCAAGGAATGATCTTGATCTTGAATACTCATGTAGTTTCATTTACTCATTCAGCTCACTGCATCTACCGATTTTCAGACCACAGACTGCAATAGTTTCTGAAAAATACAAGATTTTGACTTTTTCCTGTACAAAAGTCTACGCGAACAAATTTGACCTTGGTGTAAAATAGGTCGAGGTCATCCAAGTATCATCATTTGGACAAACTATGATTGGCTCGTGTCCCCAATGCTACATACCAAGTTTCATGATAATCAGTTTTCTGGTTCAGGAGAAGAAGATTTTTGAAGGGTTTTTACCTTACATGAGCATGGCGGCCATCTTGGTCATGTGACCTAGACCATGTGAACAAACTTTCGTTCCCCCATCCCATGGATGCTCCACATGAAACTGGACTTCAATCGGCCCAGTGGTTTCAAAGGAGAAGATGTTTGAAAATGTTTACAGACGACAGACGACGACAACAGAGGCTAGTCATATTATAAGCTCACCAGTGAGCCTTCAGCTCAAGTGAGCTAAACATGTCATGAAATGCATGTTTTCACAATATGAAAACATCCATTTAACTAGACTTGTCGCCAGATAGGATAGCTCGCCTGATATTGCACATTTCTGTTTCTGGAAATTTCAAAGACTGTGACCTTGATTTTGACATGACCTGGGAAGGTGGGGTGGGTGGGATTGCAATGTGCAAAATTTTCATCAAACCAAAGATGAATCAATTTGGTGATTAGGTTAGGAAATAATGAGGTTTTAAAAACCTAAACGAAAAATTTCACATTTTTAAAATTCTAAGTCTGTGACCTCAACCCCAAGGTCACGGTCATGAGTGCTGATGGTGCTGATAAAAACTTTGGACCAGTATATATCATACCAAATATAAATTAAATCCATTGTTTGGTTTAGAAGTAATGAGGTCCTAAAAACTTTGACATAAATTTTGATATGAATGTGACCTTGACCTTAACATAAACTAGGAGGGTAAGGATGGAACTGAGCAAATTTTGGACCAATATGTATCATCATACCAAAGGTGAATCAAATCGGTGATAAGGTTAGGAAATAATGAGGTCTTAAAAACTTTAATGAAAACTTTAACATTTAAATTCTAAGTCTGTGACCTCGACCTCAAGGCCACGGTCATGAATGCTGATGGTGCAGATAAAAACTTTTGACCAGTATCTATCAGGATACCAAATAGGAACTAAATCCATCATGTAGTTTAGAAGTAATGAGATCAAAAAAATTTTGACGTAAAATTTTAACATGAAAATTCTGTGACCTTGACCTTGACATGACCTACGGTAGTGGGGATGGTACTGCATAAAATTTTGGACCAATATGTATCACCATACCAAAGATGAATCAAATTGGTGTTAAGGTTAGGAAATAATGAGGTCTTAAAAACTTTAATGAAAACTTTAACATTTAAATACTAAGTCTGTGACCTTAACCTCAAGATCATAGTCAGGAGTGCTAATAAATAATGGTGCTGATAAAAACTTTTGACCAATATCTATCATGATACCAAATAGGAACTAAATCCATCATTTAGTGTAGAAGTAACGAGATCCTAAAACCTTGACGTAAAATTTAACATGAAAATTCTAAGTCTGAAACCTTGACATGACCTAGGGTGATGAGGATGGTACTGCGCAAAATTTTGGACCAATATGTATTATCATACTAAAGATGAATCAAATTGGTGATAAGGTTAGGAAATAATGAGGTCTTAAAACTTTAACAAAAGTTTTACCATTTGTGAACGCTGACGCCGAAGCCGCCGCCAACGCCGAAGGTAGTATAATAGCTTTCCATGAACATTGTTCAGACGAGCTAATAATTAAATATTATTTTATAAACCTGTCAAGGTAATTCAAATGAGTACCCACAACATATGCTTTTATAAACTTGTTGAGGTAATTTAAATGAATGCTTTTACAAACTTGTAAGGGTAATTCACATTTGTACCCAAAATTTATGCTTTTATAAAGAAAATCAGAATATATATCACATAAGCAACATTAAATATGTACACCCCTCAGGAAGTCCTCTGCTCATATTCTTTCAACCCTTAAAGCGCCAAGAAAACCTGCATCATAAAATGTCGTCTGTTTATGTCGTCTGCTGAATATTCTTGCAAAATTTTCAAACCTATTTTTGCATACAGGCTAACAGTGTGGACCTAGATCAGACTGCTCCTGGGAGCAGTCTGATCTGGGTCCACACTGTTTGCAAAAGTGACTTTTAAAGTAACCAGCTGAAGACAAAGCAGACGACAATAGTTGTGATTGGCGCTTTAAGGGTTAAAGTGTACTCTCATTAAGTAGATTTTTTACTTCCCAGTAACTTTGAAAAACTTAAGTGCACAGTGCAGTAATTATGTAGAATATGGTACTATGAGTGAATGTTTTAATTTTATTCTCTTTTCAAGTAAAAATACCAGCTAAGGCCAAATTTAAAAAATATGTGTGTTTAGGGTGACCCATCCTCGGTAACCCAGGTGTGATCCATTACGTTACACTTCATTCATCACCCCTGGGACAACTGACTGACGAAACGTCGTTTTCTATGAATATTCACAACACCGGGGAATACCTCAATAGCTAATCAAAATGTCGCTAACATAGCGCTACTCTCTTCTGCGGAAGATTCATTTGTTCTTCTTCCGTTACTAAAAATAACTCTGGAAAACCCGATAAACATTTTCGTCAGCAATTAATACCATGCCTGGATTGCAACGAACGATATGATTGGATATTCGCAAAACAAACATAGAACGATGACGTTACTTGCGGAGTACGCCAGATAAAAATAGATTAAAATTTCTCATGGAAATACTGAGATCACCAATCAGATGCCCTCATTAATAATTCATGAGGACGAAGAAACGTAAGCGAGTTGTCCCAGGGGTGATGAATGAAGTGTAACGTAATGGGTCACACCTGGGTTACCGAGGATGAGGGTGACCCTACCCTACCTAATTTTCCTGGTGAAACCTACCATTTTTTTCATGTTTTCTCAAACAAAAAAGAAACAAAAAAACAAAAAAAAAAAAAAAAAAAACAAATAGCCCAAGGGCAATGATCGCTCACCTGAGCACTTATACTTACATTCATATTTTAAACTACAATTCTTCTTGAAAAATAGATTATTTCACCTTTTTCCCATTCAAAAGTCCAAGGGACCATATTTGCCATAAAATCGGTCAAGGTCAACCTAAGGTCATCATTTAAACAGATTTTGTAGTTTTCAGTCACCTCTTACTACATGCTAAATTTCATGGGAATCAGCCCAGCAGTACTGGTGAAAAAGATCTTGATCTCTTCAGGTTAGTACCATATATGGACTTGATGTGGCAGCCATCTTGGTTATGTGACTTGGACCATTAAAACAAAAATTCTGCACCCCCCCCCCCCCCCCCACACCAACCCACATCCCTGCCTTGAAGCTGCATATGAAATTTAATAGAAACCAGCCCAGCATTTTCAGAGATGAAGTCCTTTAAAATGTTGATGGATATATAATCCTAGTGACCTTGGGTCAAGATCACTGAATGACCTTGACCTCTGACATTAAGTGAGGTTCATATAAGACCTATTTCATTTTTTGGATGATACACTGTTTTACATTTTTCCCTATTCAAAAGTCTAAGGGAACAAATTTGATTTTGCCATAAAATAGGTCAAGGTTAACCCAGGATCATCATCATTTATATAACTCATGTAGGGCTCAAGTCCCTTTTGCTGTCTATTATGTTTCAAGGTCATCTGACTTATGGTTCTGGAGAACAAGATTTTTTATGATTTTTACCATATATGGGCATGGGCATCTTTGTCATGTGACCATGACCAACTATATAAACTTTCGTTCCCGTGAGGCATAAATGTTCTATATAAAATCTGCCTCGAATTGCCCCTTTGGTTTCTGAGGAGAAGATATTTGGAATTTTGATGGACATTCAATCCTAGTGACCTTAAGCCAAGGTCACTGAATGACCTTGACCCTTAACATTCATAGAGGTTCATATATGACCTATTTTCATTTCATAAACTATAAATGTTTTTTAGATAAATGCACTGTTTTACATTTTTTCCATTCAAACTACTTAGGGACCAAATTTGACCTTGTAAATTAGGTCAAGGTCAACCTAGTCATCATTTATATAACTTTCGTAGGGCTTAAGTGCCTTTTGCTGTCTTCCAAGTTTCAAGGTCATCTGACTTACAGATCTGGAGAAGAAGATTTTTTAAAGGGTTTTTACCATATATGGGCATGCTGGCCATCTTGGTCAAGTGACCAGGACCAATTACATAAACTTTTGTTCCCATGAGGCATAAATGTTCTAATTAAAATCTGACTCAAATTGTGGTTTCTGAGATGTTTGAAATTTTGATGGACATTCAATCCTAGTGACCTTGAGCCAAAGTCACTGAATGATCTTGACCTTTGATATTCATAAGAGTTCCTATAAGACCTACTTTCATTTCATAAAATATAAATGTTTTGGCTAAATGCACTATTTTACCTTTTTCCTATTCTATTGCCTTAGGGGCCAAATTTGACCTTGCCGTAAAATAGGTCAAGGTCAACCCAGGGTCATCATTTATAAAATGTTTGCAGGGCTCTAATCCCTTTTGCTGTCTGCCAAGTTTCAAGGTCATCTGACTTAGGGTTCTGGAGAAGATTTTTAAAGTTCTTTTTTGTTTTTTTTTTTACATTCAATCCTAGTGACCTTGAGCCTAAGTCACTGAATGACCTTGACCTTTGACATTCATATGGGTTCATATAAGACCTACTATCATTTCATAAAATACAATTGTTTTGGCTAAATGTACTGGTTTATCTTTTTCTTATTCAAATGCCATGGGTTTTTACCATATATGGTATCTTGGTCATGCGACCAGGACCAATTATATAAACCCTTGTTCCCGTGATGCATAGATATTCTATATAAAATCTGACTCTAACTGGCCCTGAGGAGAAGATGTTTGAACTTTTGATGGGCATTCAATCCTAGTGACCTTCAGCCAAGGTCACTGAATGACCTTCACCTTTGGCATGCATGGGTGTTCATATAAGATCTACTTTCATTTCATAAAATACAATTATCCCAGTAGCATCTATTTTTTAGCTCACCTGAGTAGAAGGCTCACAAGGTGAGCTTATAGTATACCAATGGTCCGTTGTCCATTGTCTGTCTTCCGTCGTCTGCCCATACTTTTAAAGATCTTCTCCTCAGACACCCCTAGACCAACTGATGTCAGATTTTATGTGGAACATCTATATTTCACAGGAACAAAAGTATATATAATTGGTCCTGGTCACATGACCAAGATGGCCGCCATGCCCATATATGGTAAAAACCCTTTAAAAATCTTCTTCTCCAGAACCATGTCATATGACCTTGAAACTTGGCAGACTACAAAAGGGACTAGAGCCCAACAAAAGTTGTATAAATAATGACCCTGGGTTGACCTTGATCTATTTTATGGCAAGGTCAAAATTGGTCCCTAAGACGTCTGAATAGGAAAAAGGTAAAACAGTGCTTTTAGCCAAAACAATTGTATTTTATGAAATGAAAGTAGATCTTATATGAAAACCCATGCAAAAGGTGAAGGTCATTCAGTGATTGGAATGATTTTAGCTACTTTTGATCTACAAGTCACACCTATACTTCCTATCAAGTTTTGAGTCAATTGGCCTTTCCCTTGAGAAGTATTTTGAAACTGTTTTCTGCCATGGTGGCCATCTCGAACTTCGGATCAGAATGATTTTAGCTACTTTTGATCTACAAGTTTTTCCAATACTTCCAATCAAGTTTCTAGTCCATTGGCCTTTATTTAAGGAGAAGTATTCTGAAATACGTTTTTAGCCATTGTGCCCATCTTGGATTTCCAATAAGAATGATTTTAGCTACTTTTGATATACAAGACTTTTGATACTTCCTACCAAGTCTCAAGTTAATTGGCCTTCACTCAAGCTATGGAAGTGTGGGTTTTTATGGTCTTGACAGCCTGCATACACATTTAGCCATCATTTCCCCTGGAATAGTCTAGAGGAAATGTTCTGACACAGTAGCCAAACTAACAGCTGGATACATTTCTGCAGGTCAGGAAAATTTCTGGAGGAAATGTCCTGACACAGTGACCAAACATTGTTTAACCTTATCGAGCTTTTATACATGTATAGAGCACAGGGGCAGAGGAAGATAACCCTTGCAGAATAAAATTTTGACTGTAACTTAACCCTTAAAGCGCCAAGAAAAACTGCATCTGAAAATGTCATCTGTTTATGTCGTCTGCTGAGTATTCTTGCAGACTTTTCAAACCTATTTTTGCATATAGGCAAACAGTGTGGACCAAGATCAGACTGCTCCTAAAGGAGCAGTCTGATCTGAGTCCACACTGTTTGCAAAAATGACTTTTAAAATCACAAGCAGATGACAAAGCAGACGACAATTGCTACTTCAATCATACACTGTAAGATATAGCACTTCAGATATTTATGTCTTTGTGTATGTATGTTCATTGCTCTCAAGGGTCATTCTTTTTATAATCTATTTATCTTCCCCAGAACTTAGCCCTTGTCCTGCTGAACCCAGATATACCCTGCCTTCATAAACAGTGTAGATCCAGATCAGTTGGCTTCTAAACTGATCTGGATCTACAGTTTGCCATTTAGTATGTGAATTTATATCAACAATCTGGATCAAGTAATCTGATTGGCTGAAAATCAGAATAGGGTGTGGCATCTTAATTTATTCAGCATGCCAAGGGTTAGGGACTTGCCAAGCTCTCCTCTCCATTGAATAGTCAAGGAATGATGGGAGAAGAGATATCTCAAATGCATGTTGCCACTACCACCTAAGCCACACATCCCATCTCTTTATAAGGCCAGACAAGCTCACCAGGGTCTTCTTTTCCTGCTGGTGTGCAACAAGGTCTTCTTTCCTTGCTGGTGTGTAACAGGGTCTACTTTCCTCGCAGATGTGCAAAAGGGTCTCCTTTCCCTGCAGGTGCTTATCAGGGTCGTCTATCCCTGCTGGTGCTTTAAAGATTTCCTGTTTTATTTTTGCCAGGGCAACCAAACTAAATGGCCACTGGTCATTAAACACATAAACTGGGTATACAATCATCTAATGATCATAACTGCCAAACATGGTTCACATTACTTCACTGGTTATGGAGAAAATGCAATTTAACCATTTTTCCATTATAAGTCTATGGGAGCTTTCTACAACCAGACCAAGAGTTAGATCACCATACTTTTTAATAGCTACTTTAAATCTGCTTACCCAAGCAGCAATCTTACCTAATAAGGGCCAAATTGCTTCAAGGCTTTGGAGTTGTCATTTGAAAAGTGTTAACGGATGTATGGATGCACAGACGGACAGATGGACAGATGGACGAGGGACAAAAAGTGATCACTGTAGCTCATCCTGAGCTAATTATATAGTCACTTTATCATCTGCTGAATTAGCCCAGAGAAAGCTGAAGTAGCCACGACCAAAGAAAATGTATAACGCTATACTCTGAGAGAAAATAACAACCATACCAAGCCTCGTATCTGTTAACCCGCATATACCCTGCCTCTGAAGAAGCCAACTGATCTGGATCTGCACTGTTTGCCATTAAGTATGTGAATTTATAGCAAAAATCCAGATCAAGTAATCTGATTGACTGAAATTAAGAAGTAGGCCTGGCATCTTGATTTATTCAGCAGGACAAGGGGTATTCACTATCAGCACGTCAAACTGGCTGGGCCAACTTGACATCGTCTCTATTAGAATCCAAAAAAGCCAGGAAATCTGATGGGAAATAAGCATATCTGGCCTGGCGACTTATTTATTCATGAATAAAAAAACAAAATCCTTACCAGAGCTTGGTGGCTGCATAAGTTTCTCTGATCATGAGACAAAATCCATTTGAAATGACTTTCTGAGCTGCAACATCAGAAAGTGTACCTTTGGGCATGTGTGCCCAGTAAAGATTCCTATCAGCCTGTGCATTTGTGCAGTGTTATCAGTATCTTCACTGTGCACATTTTGCATAGCCAATGATGCTAAGTTTCTTCATGAGGTCAAAGAAGACTGATCAGACTGCAGGAATAAGCAGGCTGATTTGTCTTCTTCAGGTGTTCATGCCTGAAAGTAGGCTTTGAGCCAGTGCATTACAAAACCTACAAAATGGCATGTGCCCCCAGTGAAGACTCAGATCAGCCTGGGCATCTGCCCAGTCTGATCAGTCTTCCCTGTGTGCTCAATAAGTAGCTAAGGACCCAAGCTTTCTTCATGCGGACAGCGAAGACTGATCAGACTGGGGGGATGCCCAGGCTGATCTGAGTCTTTGCATGCCATTTTGTAGGTTTTGTCATGCGCTGGCTCTTTTCTAAAGTTGCAACTCTCCCTATCTATCGGACAGACAGGTTTGAGCAAAGAGTGCAGACCCAGATCAAACACCTCGCAGTGTGGTGTCTTACTTGGGTCTACACTGTTTAACACTCATTCAGCAGATTTAAAACACACTCACAGACAATCAGAATGACTTGCTTAAAATTTACGCGAAGTACGGTAAGGTTTCAGAATATTTATAGTAAATAATTATGTATTCCGATAATTAACTGAGATGTCATTTACAATTCTCATACTAGCCTCTGCCTAATGAATGACTCCCTGTCTATTCAGACAAAAAAAACAAAAACATACTGGAATCTTCAGACAGATAGTCTCTGTCTGAGCAATCAGTGCAGACCCAGATTAGACACTACAGAACAGGCCTTCTGATCAGGGTCTACACAGTCTGCCAATCATCCTGCAGTTTACAGATTTGTTTGTTTGATTTGGGCTTAACATCACTTTCAACAATCTTTCAGTCATATTGCAACGGTGTCTGGATGTAGCAGGGAGCTCAATGCACACTTTCAGAGTGCTGCCTCACTGAAATATCACACCCCAGACACTTTGACATGATATTTCACCCAGTCACATTATACTGACACTGAGCTGACCAATTCTAGCTCTACTTTCTTAAAGCTGTGCGCCAAGCGAAAGAGCAGCTAGTACCATCTTTAAAGTCTTTGGTATGACCCAGCCTGGGATCAAACCCACAACCTGCCAACCACAAAGCAGATGCTCTACCACTGAGCTATTGTGCCAGTGCAGTTTACAGACACATCTAAAATGAAAATACCATTTAGTATAATACAAAATGAGACGGCTTGTAACAAGCCATCTTACCAGATCTAAATCGTTTGCCATGTTGTTCTTGTTTGTTGTCTACCACCCCCATCTGCAAAAATGGACATGCCCAAATTCAAATATGGAAGAGTCCATTTCAGAAACCTAGGGATGAAAGGGTGAACAAAAGGAAACTGGCCTGGTTCATGGGCCTGGTCATGACATTTGGTTTAGTGGTTAGCAATCAGGGTAAAATTTTCAGCAGACAACATATTGAAATGTTTTTTCTTATTTTTCCCTCAAAACAGGATTTGATATTTTATGCAAATTGTCTCCAATGTCAAAAATAAGAAAACATATTTCTGAAAATTTTACCTAGAGTGCTAAGCATTAACCCTTGTCCTGCTGGTCCTGGAGATACCCTGCCTTTGCAAACAGTGTAGATCCAGATCAGCTGAAAAAGCCAACTGATCTGAATCTGTACTGTTCACCATTTAGTATCTGAATTTATATCAACAATCTGGATCAAGGAATCTGATTGGCTGAAAATTATAAGTTAGGCATCTTAATTTATTTAGTATGACAAGGGTTAATTACTACCTCCACGAAATCCTCTGTTGATCCTTCTTTTGTGGGGAAACTGATACACTTTCAAGGATGGCAACTCTGTCTTAGTTGATTATGCCCCCTACTGAAAAGAGGTTACTCTACAAGTTCTTTTCTTTAAGAATAGACCTTTTTCAGAGAGGGCTTTGTGTGCAGGAAAGCATACAAAAGTTGCCTCCCTTGTAAAAAATTGTGGGAAATCTACCACGGCCCAGTTGTTCAAAGCGTCATTACGTCATTAGCTTAACAAGCTCATTAAGGGTCATTTCGTTAACTGTTTTAGTGGATTCAATATACAATATTCTGATATTTTTTGCTGAAAAAATGTGAGTAGCTTTACTGCAAAAGCTACTCACATTTTTTCAGCAAAAAATTGCAGCATTTTTGCGTATCACTCGATGTAAATTTTAATGAATCCTTAACTTACGACATCGTTAGCTTTGAACAACTGGGCCCAGGCATGTCCAGACCCCTCAATGCTGCCCTCATTAAGTGAACATTTTACTGCAAGGTTTTTTTTTTTTCTTTTTTTTTTCTTTTTTTTTTTTCAGTAATTAGAAAAAAAAAATCACTAACCAATTAAAGTCATACTTCAATGGCTCAAACAGCTTTAGGACCACAGAAATTTGTTCTAGCAATGGGTAGTTAGAGTCGCTGAGGGTTAATTAAAGCGCCAGGACAGGAGGCAAACAGGGATCATTTGGGGATGTCTTTTATAAGATACTGTATTAACCTAATTACCACACTGTGCCTTTAGAAATAACTCACAAAACTTGTGGTCATCAAATGATGCTTATGCGACGTTTTTGTGGTCTTTTTTCTGATTTTCCTCATAAAAACAAATATTATGGGTACTCATTTGAATTGCATCAGCAAGCTGATGCAATTCAAATGGGTACCCACAACATATGCCGTTATAAAGTAGACAAAAAGCACACTGGCTGTACTCTGAAGACAACGGAACTGCTTGACTAAGTGTGGTATTTAGGTCCAATACAGTAATAGTATGTTGAGTGTTGAGGCAATTATAAAAGCACACTCAAAATTAATTTTCATGATAAAATCAGAAACTTTTCCTAAAATACCCCTAAACATTTGTTTTCTTGAGCTATCAGAAGAATTCCTAGGGACTCAAAATTGACTTCAAATCAGCCATGGTAAACAAGCCATCTCTGCTACGAGTCATTGACATTTTACTGCAGGCTGAATACAAATTTTCTATTTATTATTATTATTATTTTAATCATAGACAGTCATTTGACCAGCTGACCTAGAATCACAAATCATTTTACCAAATTGTTACAATGAAATCCCCATAGATATGAATTTTCCTGTGGTATTACCTTATTTGGCCAAGCTACATATTCATGGAGAAACATCAGCCTGACAGCAGTATTCCATTACTGTGTGACAAAAGTCATTCAAAAAGACCATTACCCAGACTAAGTCTCAATGTCATAGCACCAAATAAGCAGGAACCCTGATAAATATTTTTTCTAGTTTCTCCATAATAACATATGTAATGGGTACTCATTAGAAGCACCTCGGTGAGGTGCTTCTAATGAGTACCCATTTCATATGTTTTCATGGAGGAATAAAAAAGTTACTGATATTTTTGTCTTAAAAAAATAAAAAAATCTAGTGTTCTAAGGCTGAGGATTCGTCCAATTCTGGCGGCAACTAAAGCCTCATGGGGCCTAAATGAGCTGTTTCACACACAAAAAAAGACTTCTTAATGAATAAGCAAACAGCAAAAGGGCAGATCACATTGCTGAAGACAAGAGAGAGAGAGGGAGAGAGGGGGTGGAGGTATCTAGATAATATTTTTTTCTTATTTCTCCATGAAAACATATGTTGTGGGTACTCACTAGAAACTCCTCACTCAGGTGCTTTAGATGAGTATCACAACATATGTTTTTGTGGAGAAATAAGAAAAATACCAGTTTTTTTGTTTTTGATTTTGTTTTTTTGCTGAAAATAGTGTCTTATCTAGAGCAATGAAGTCAATCTTAATCCTTGTCCTGCTGAATAAATTAAGCTGCCACGCCCACTTCTAATTTTCAGCCTATCAGATTACTTGATCCGAATTGTTGCTATAAATTCACATACTTAATGGCAAATAGTGCAGATCCAGATCAGATGCTTCTTCAGAAGACAACTGATCTGGATCTACACTGTTTGCAAATGCAGGTATATCCAGGTTCAGCAGGACAAGGGTTTACATACACAGTTCATTATAAGCAGAGTATTCAGAAGTCAATTTCTGTTATATCGCCAAGCAATTTCATTGAGTACTGAGTACTCACAAGATATGAGTAATCACAATATGGGTTCTGGGACAAAAATAATAACTAGAATTTTGTTTTCAGAAGAAACACATGAACCCCCTTATCCAACATTCTAAGGCCAATGCTGTTTTGAAAATAAGGTTAATCCTTGTCACGTAAAATAAATGAAGATGCCACATCCACTTCTAATTTTCAGCCAATCAGATTGCTTGATCCGAATTGTTGATATAAATTCTCATACTGAATGACAAACATTGCAGATCCAAATCAGAAGCCAACTGATCTGGATCTACACTGTTTGCAAAGGCAGGGAAAGGGTTAAGATCACCAAAATCTGATCAACTTTTCACACTGTTACAGTGATGAATTTAGTTATGCAAGTTTGACCTAACTCCATCCACAGTTTCAAGAAGAGACAGGTTTTGGGTTAAAATTTGATAAATATTTGGAACAGTGTGATCTTGAATATTTTTACTCTAATCTGCTCTAATATTTTTAGTATGTATAACATTGGTTTGTCACATGACTGACTATTACAGGGAGTCACATGATCATAACCATTCTGCTGATATGGTTGCTCTTTTTTTTTTTCAACCAAATACTGTTTAACCCTTGTTGTGCTGAATAAATTAAGTAGCTACACCCATGTCTAGTTGTCAGCCAATCCATTACTTAATCCCGGTTGTTGATATAAATTCACATAGTGAAAGACAAACAGTGCAGATCCAGATCAGTTGGATTCTGAAGAATACAATGGATTTGGATCTACACTGTTTGCAAAGGTAGGGTATATCCAGGTTCAGCAGGATTAGGGTTAAAAACTTCAAAATGTAATCTGCTATAATTTTGTTCAGTGCCTTTAGGTTAAAACTGTCCAAATACTTACAGCAAATGCAGTAAAGTGCCGTTTACCTTTACCACAATATAGGCAAATTCAGCAGATATTTTTCTTATTTTTCCAAAAAAACAGGCTCTGACACTTCATGCAAACTGTCTCTTAATCTTAAGGAAACAATTTGTATGAAATGTCAAACTTGTTTTCAGGGAAAAATAAGAAAAATATTTCAAAATGTCCTCTGCTGAAATTATTACCAAGCTTGCTAAGCATTACCTGCTCTGTAGACTGAACAGACCCACCCACATTATTGGAAGAGTCCAATTCCAATTTTAGGTACCTTTGGCTATGAGTTTTTTTAGATATTCCTAGAGAAAAATGGATATTTTTTTTGCAAACAGTGAAGACCCTGATCAGACGCTGCATTCTACAGCATCTGATCTGGGGCTGCACTGTTTGCCAATTACAGTAGAACCTCGATAATTCAAACTTCAAGAATTCAAAATTCTCAATAATTCAAAATCATTTTGAAGTCCTGACTTAAATATATGTATGCATTTTAACCCTCAATTATTCAAAGTCTCAATAATTCAAACAAAACTGTTAGGTCCCTTGGACTCTGAATTATCGAGGTTCCACTGTACCTTATTAGGGCTCTCCTGACTACAATGGGTTACCCAGAGTGTTTTTTTCTAATGACATAACTTGGTCTAAAGTCACATCATATTGTCCAGCATCTTCTCAAAATATACATTAAAGTGTCTAAAATATTGTCATACTTCAGGCTTAATGGAACTATTAACACTTTAATGGCATCATAAGATGTATAAATAACTCTTACCATGCTACAGATGTCAATGACTGATAATTTAGAAACCTGTTTTCTAACCCTTAAAATGTCAAGCAAAACTGTAGCAGACGACATTCTAAAATTTGTTTTTGCATCAGGAGTCATATAATAACATTAAAATTAACCCTTATAGTGCCATTCGAAATTGTAGCTGACAATTTTCAAAATATATATTTTTTTTATTTATTCTGCAGAAAAAATAAGGCTTGGCATTTTTGTGAATTATCTGCTAGACAGAGAATTCACATGAAATGTCAGGTTCCATTTTCACAAAGAGATTTGAAAAGAAAGAACAGTAATATTTCAAAAATTTTGTCTGCTGCAGTGGTGACTGGCACTTCAAAGATAAAATGTTTCTTACTTTCCCAGAAGCAGGACTTGATATTTCACTTAACCCTTAAAGTACCCATCACAACAACAGAAAACAACATGTGGAACAAGCAGACAGATTTTCTGCTTTTAATTTGTTCTGTTCATTTTGAAGGATTACCCTTTCAGGGCCCAGTTGTTCAAAGCGTCGTTAGCTTAACGAGCTCGTTAAGGGTCATTTGGTTAACTGTTTTAGCAGATTCAATGTACAATTTTCTGAAATTTTTTGCTGAAAAAATGTGAGTAGCTTTTGCACTGCAAAAGCTACTCACATTTTTTCAGCAAAAAATTTCAGCATATTTGCGTATCACTCGATGCAAATTTTAACAAATCATTAACTAACGACATCGTTAGCTTTGAACAACTGGGCCCAGAATGCTTTGCTATTGCTACAGCTTTCATTAATGCTTAAAAATGCATGGTGAAAAATTCAGCAGAAGACAATTTGAAATAATTTTATTTAATTATTATTATTATTTTTTTTTTTTTCAGAAAATAGACTTTGACATTTCATGCCAATTGTCTCTCCAGGAGATAATTTGCATGAAATGTCAAATGCTATTTTATGGGAAATAGGAAAACTAGTAACAATGTTTTAAGAGAAAACAGATGACCCCCGCCACAAAATTTCAGTTTTTCTACTCTACTGCTGTGACCTTGAAAATTAGGTCAAGGTCACAAAAATCAAACAGTTCTTTGTTATGTCCTAATTATATATTCATGAAAATTTGGTAACAATCCACTACTGCTTCAAAAGATATTGTGCAGACAAGAAAATGTCAAAGAATATTCAGTTTTTCTACTGCTGTGATCTTGAAAATTAGGTTGTCACCAAACTGTGTTATGTCCCAAATATATATCCATGCACTTTTGGTAAGAATCAAACCACTAGTTCACAAGATAATGTGCAGACGAACGTGAGACAAAAGAAAATTAGGCCAAGATCACCAAATTCTAATCAGTTCTTTGTTAAGTCCTAATCATACATTCATGAAAATTCAGTAAGTATTCAAAAACTGGTTCAAAAGATATTGTGCAGGAAAGGAAATTTCACAGAATTTTCAACTTTTCTACTGCTTTGATCTTGAAAATTAGGCCAAGGTCACCAAGATCTAATCATTACTCTTGTTATATCCTAATTATATATCCATGCAAATTTTGTAAGAATCCAACCACCGGTTCACAAGATATTGTGCAGACAAGAAAGTGTGATGCCGACGCCACCACATTCAATATGTCCCCATCCCCATAGGAGGTGGTGGTTTGCAGGTGAGGGACATAAAGACCCTTAATTTGTCATCTACTGAATTTGTCCCAATTGTGTTAAAGGTTAAGTGATTATGTGGGTCCTGTAAGATGTCACCCTATACTGCAATATCATGCAAATATTTATGAAATTTTCTGGTCCTTTAGGAATACAGGACTTATACATTGTATGTGAAAACAAAGTTCCACTTAGTATGATGGTTACTGTAATTTAATAATTATTCCTGATGAATAGGATCAAACTGAGAGTGCAATGTTTGTTTGCATTTCAGTTTTACAGCTCCGTCAACACTATTAAGGTAATGTGGAGCTCATCAGTTTTAACCCTTGTCCTGCTGAATAAATTAAGATGCCATGACCACTTCTAATTTTCAGCCAATCATATTACTTGATCCAGATTGTTACTATAAATTCACATACTTAATGGCAAACAGTGCAGATCCAGATCAGTTGGCTTCTTCAGAAGCCAACTGATCTGGATCTTTTTTTTTTTTTTTTTTTGATTTGGGTTTTACGGCCCTTTCAAGAATATTTCACTTATATCGAGCCGATCGTTCATCGAAGGTGGGCGAAAACCGGAGAACCCGGAGAAAAACCACCTGACCATCCGTAAGCAGATCTGGATCTACACTGTTTGCAAAGGAAGAGTATATTTGGATTCAGCAGGACAAGGGTTAACAAAACTTTTACTGGGCAGGCTTAATCCTCAAAGTGGTTAACCAGTATTTGTGCACATTCTGTCACCAAAACCTGAAAATTGCTCTTCTTGAATCAGCAATCGGGGGAGAATGACCATACAAAATATTTCATGATCAATCTCCATAAAAGACTGTCACTGGACCCTGAGGGACTGAACCCACAACCTCCTGATCACCAGTCAAACATACATCCGACAGCCACCGAGGCTGGTTCTGGCCCATATTTTGATGTAGTATTGATATCATTAAATTTTCTGGTTGTTTTTGAACTTACTGGACAGGAATGCACATCTGAATTCTTGCTAGTGCATCACATAAAGCAAGTCTATGTATGACTTGACCTTAGGGTCACTTCAAGGGCAGGGCTTGCAATGAATATGTGGGGAGTGTGTCAACTCTGTAAACAGGCTTTCTTTATCTTACCAGTAGGGTTTCTGGCAAAAGAATGTGCACAGATACTGGTTAACCGCTAAGAGGACTAAGCCTTCCCAGGAAAAGTGTGGTTAGGTAAACTGACCGGCTCAACAAGGCCCTAATGGGTTGACTGGGCCATAAAACCTCAACTCAATCAAATCTTACCAGTAGGCCTGCCCAGCTGGGAATTTACCAAACATTCATCTTTAATGCTTAGCACTCTGGGTAAAGTTTTCAGCAGACAACATACTGAAATACTTGTTTTTCTTATTTTTCCTAGGAAAAAAGATATGACATTTCATGCAAATTGTCTCCAATGGAGACATAATATTATGAAAACTTTCCAAGTCATTGACCTTGACCTCAAGGTGCTGAAGGGCTGGATGATGTGACTTATTATCCCCACGCTTTTTTTAAAAGGCAATGGGGATATTGTTAATGCCTCCATCTGTCCGTCTGTTGGTCATGCTATCTCCTCCTAAACTGCTGGGCGGAATGCTACCAAACTTGCTATATCACTTCCCTTCATATTAAGAGTGTGCAAGAGCAGCAGTATTTTTCTGTGCATCCATCTGTCCCTGCATCTCTCATCCGTCCATATGTCTGTCATACAATCTCCTGCTAAACCACTGGGCAGAATTCAACCAAACTTGCTACATGACTTCCCCTCATGGTAAGGGTGTGTGAGAGCAACATTATTCTTCTGTGCATCAGTCTGTGCATCCATCCATCTGTCCATCATGCTATCTCCCCTAAACCACTTGGCTGAATTTAACCAAACTTGCTAAATCACTTCCCCTCATGGTAAGGGCATGCAAGCAACATTATTTTTCCATGTGTTCCTAGTTCATCCGTCTGTCTGTCATACTATCTCCTCCTAAACCACTGGGCAGAAATCAACAAACTTGCTTCATCACTTCCCCTCATGGTAAGGGTATGTGAGAGCAACATTATTTTTCCTTGCGTCCGTTGTCCATCCATCTGTCTGTCATGGTATCTCCTCCTAAACCACTCGGGGGAATTCAATTAAACTTGCTACATCACTTCCCCTCATGGTAAGAGTGTGCAACATTGTTTTTCTGTCCATCTATGTGGCATCCATCCATCTGTCAGTCATGCTATCTCCTCCTAAACCACAGGGCGAAATTTAACTAAACTTGCTACATGATCTCCCCTCATGGTTTGGGTGTGGGAAAGCAAGTCTGTCCATCCGTCATGCTATTAGCAACATTAGCAAAAAGTGTGGGGATTTGCAATGGCGTATCATCGGCTGCGCATTCAAGTTAAATTCTTTTAACATAAACTACTATCATTTTGTGGATGTTGATGCTACCAATGTTGTCTTGGCACTTTAACCCTGGTCCTGCTGAACCCTGGTATGCCCTGCCTTTGCAAACAGTGTAAGTCCAGATCAGCTTGCTTCTGAAGAAGCCAACTGATCTGGATCTACACTGTCATTAAGTATGTGAATTTGTAGTAATTACCTGGATAAAGTAAACTGATAGGCTGAAAATTAGAAGTGAGTGTGGCATCTTAATTTATTCAGCATGGTACGTGTTAAAGATTAAATATATCACGTAAATGTAGGCATACAAACTGTCCAGCTCTTCTTTTTCAGTGTAAAAATAACACAGGTCCCTTACATGAGGTTTGCTAACGGTTGTCTGCTGCCAGGTAGTGACTAAATATCATGCAGATTTCTTATTTTAAGTAATTGTTCAAAATCAATTTTCAAAACCACAAATGAGGATATAATTTTCTCCCTCAGGCAACTGGGAAATTATGAAGCACTTTTATTTCATAACTTCAAACACTTCAGAATAATACAGTTCACAGCTTCAAATAAAAAGAGAAGGCAGAATTTTTTTTTTTTTTTTTTTTTCTAATTTTCCCTGAAAACATTATGTTGTAGGTACTCATTAGAAGCTATCACACAGACACTTCAGATAAGTAGCCACATGTTTTGGGGTTGAAATCAGAAAAGACCCGATTTGACCTAATTACTGCACATACCCTAATAAGCACACTATCACTCAATTTCTGAGGTATTACATTACCATTCCTCACTTCTATATAAAAGTATATGTTATGGGTACTCATTTTGATATTTCAGGAGATAATTTGCATGAAATATCAAATCCTATATTCTGAGAAAATTATAGCCTACCAGGTGAATATTTTTCTTACTTCTCCATGAGAACATTTATTGGTGACACATTAGAAGCACCTTTGTGAGTACCCACAATATATGTTTTCATAGAGAACTACTATATTCAACCTTATTACCACACTGTGCACTTAGGTTTTTCAAAATTACTCGGAAAATGTAGTACTAAAATATGTATCCACTTACTAAAAGTACACTTTAAAATATGTATCCACTTACTAAAAGTACGCTTTAAATACAAGATCAGCAAACAACTTATTTGATGGTGTTTATAGGATGTTTTTTTTTTTTTTTTATTATTTTCTTTATAAAAGCATATGTTGTGGATACTCATTTAAATTGCATTGACAGGTCAATGCAATTCAAATGGGTACCCACAACATATGCCTTTATAAAGATGTAGACAAAAAGTACACTGGCTGTAATCTGAAGACTATGGAATTACTTGACTGTGCGCTGATAGGGGTATGTGTGGTAGTTAGTCAAATACGGAATGTTTTCACAGAGAAATAAGAAAAGATAAGTTTGACTTAATATGGCTCACCACTTAACCCATTAAAGTCTGAATAAACTCTCCCCACTATATATTGGAAGTCCGTTTTCGATTTTAGGTATGTCAGGCTATGATGTAGATATTCCTAAAGAAAAATGGATGAACGATTTGCAAACAGTGGAGACCCTGATCAGATGCTGCATTCTGTGGCATCTGATCTGAGTCTGCACTGTTTGCCAGTTACCCATTTAGGGGTCTCCAGTCTTCAATGGGTTAATCTGCATACTTAAATCTGTCAGCCCAGCAGACCAAAACGAATACTTATGTAAACAGTGCAGATCTAGATGACGTTTCATCAGAATGTACACTGTTTGCTATTCGGGTCTAGACTTTTGACTGATATCCCTATTCATAAGAATGGATATGCCCAAATTCAAAGACAGAAGAGTCCATTGCAGAAACTCTGGGGAACCTCATAAATGGTCACCTCTCAATAACAGCCACATACCCGTAACAGCAACTTATCTGATATCCAAGTTTTGTTATATTTTTATACACCCTCTCTACAATGGCCATCCTTGTGAAAGCAGGTGAAGAGTCCTATGGGTATTATGGGTAGGTGGCATTTACCGGCCTTTGTTAGTGTTGTCGTTGTCAACATTGATCTGTGGTAAGCGTATACGCTTACCACAGATCAATGTTGACAATGACAACAACACTAACAAAGACAGATAATGGAACACTGCCTATCCTATGAGCTCCCCTAGTCATCTGCCTTTCAGTTCTAAGAAGAAGGTTTCAATGGATTTTTAATAATAATAATAATAGTAATGGTCTTTATTTTCAGAGGGTTACACATTTAGCAACAATACAGGCTAATCTTCCATGAGGCCCTCTATTATTTACACTATATACAACGAAATGAAAATGCATAGGCTAGAAACACACATACACACACACACACTAATAAGAGAGATGATCAAGTTTGAATATTCACTATGAGCTGATGTGAGGTGGAGTTGCCTTATTTCACTGAAACAAGACATATCTGACACCAGTCACTAGAAAAAAAAAACAAAAAAAAAACAAGAGGCCCACGGGCCACAACTCGCTCACCTGAGTGAAACCGCCACTGCAGATATGCAGATGGCATGCAACATTTTTCCAATACTCTTATGACAAGGCAATGGCTTAAACAGTTTTTGAAATATCTTGCTTACAAGGTTAAAATGCTGAAATTTTCAAAACGTTACAAGTAAAATAAGTCACCCCCAATGCCTCCTACCAACTTTTGAGTCAACTGGCATTTCGGTGCAGTAGAAGAAGCAAAAAATAGATTTTCAAGATGGCTGCCATCTTGGATTTCCGATCGGAATGATTATAGCTATTTTCTGATCTACAAGTCACCCTGATGCTTCCTACTAAGTTTCAAGTCAATTGACTTTTAGTTTTAAGAGAAGAAGCGAAAAATAGATTTTCAAGATGGCTGTCATGGAGGCCATCTTGGATTTCCAATTGGCACGATTTGAGCTATTTTTTATGTACAAGTCATCCCGATGCTTCCTAGCAAGTTTGGAGTCAATTGGCCTTTCGGTTCAGGAGAAGAAGCGAAAAATAGCTTTTCAAGATGGCTGCCATGGTGGCCATCTTGGATTTCTAATCAGCTCAATTTTAGCTATTTTTGATTTATAAGTCACCCCAATGCTTCCTAACCAGTTTGGAGTCAACTGGCTTTTGGGTTTCGGAGTAGAAGCGAAAAATAGATTTTCAAGATGGCTGCCATGGTGGCCATCTTGGAATTTGGACCGACACGATTTTAGCTATATTTGATCTACAAGTCACCCTGATGCTTCCTAGCAAGTTTGGAGTCAATTGGCCTTTCGGTTCAGGAGAAGAAGCGAAAAAGATTTTCAAGATGGCGGCCATCTTGGATTTCCGATCGGAACGATTTTAGTTATTTTTTTATCTACATTTCACCCTGATGCTTCCTACCAAGTATCGAGTCAATTGACCCTGGGGTGTAGGAAGAGTAGGCCTTTAAAGCAATTGTTCACGCCGCATGACCCATGATGGACGACGGACATTGACTGACCACAATAGATCACCATGCGCACTTCATGCTCAGGTGAGCTAAAAATCTGAGCAAATTTGGCTCAGTGGCTTCAGAGAAGTCGTCAAATTCTCAACAATTTTCCCATATAAATGTTATGGGGCTCATACAAATGCATAGGGAAGCAAACTTGACCTTGCCGTAAAAAGGTCAAATGTCAACGTACGATAACCTTTTCAGCAATTTGGGTAGATCTCCTGTCCCTGATGATTTGTGCACAGATTTAGCCCCAAGGCATCCTCAGTTCTGAAGAAGAAGAGTTTTAAAGGGTCTTACCATATATGGGCATGGTGGCCATCTTGGTCGACCTACCGCGACCATTTTAGCAATCTTTCGCTCCCCTGACTTAAGAAGGAACGATATAAAATTTGAGCAAATTTGGCTCAGTGGCTTCAGAGAAGAAGAAATTTAAAATTCTCAACAATTTTCCTATTCAAATGTATGGGGCTCATACAAATGCATAGGGAAGCAAACTTGATCCTGCCGTAAAAAGGTCAAATGTCAACGTACGACAATTCTTTTGGCAACTTTGGTAGACCTCTCCTTCCCGATGATTTGTGCAAAGATTCAGCCCCAAGGCAATCTCAGTTCTGGAGAAGAAGATTTTTAAAGGTTTTTACCATATATGGGCATGGCGGCCATCTTGGTCAACGGACCGCGAAATTTTAGCAATCTTTTGTTTCCCCACACTAAGGTGGCTCCATATGAAATTTGAACAAAATTAGCTCAGAGGCTTCAGAGGATAAGTCGTTTGAAACTCTTAACAATTTTCCCATTCAAATGTATAGAGCTCATACAAATGCATAGGGAAGCGAACTTGACCTTGCCGTAAAAAGGTCAAACGTCAACGTACGACAATTCTTTTAGCACCTTTGGTTGACCTCTCGTCCCCGATGATTCATGCAAAGATTCAGCCCCAAGGCATCCTCGGTTATGGAGAAGAAGATTTCTAAAGGTTTTTACCATATATGGACATGGCGGCCATCTTGGTCAACGGACCATGACAATTTTAGCAATATTTTGTTTCCCCACCCTAAGGTGGCTCCATATGAAATTTGAACAAAATTAGCTCAGAGGCTTCAGAGGAGAAGTCGTTTGAAACTCTTAACAATTTTCCCATTCAAATGTATAGAGCTCATACAAATGCATAGGGAAGCGAACTTGACCTTGCCGTAAAAAGGTCAAACGTCAACGTACGATAATTCTTTTAGCAACTTTGGTTGACCTCTTGTCCCCGATGATTCGTGCAAAGATTCAGCCCCAAGGCATCCTCGGTTATGGAGAAGAAGATTTTTAAAGGTTTTTACCATATATGGGCATGGCGGCCATCTTGGTCAACGGACCGCCACAATTTTAGCAATCTTTTGTTTCCCCACCCTAAGGTGGCTCCATATGAAATTTGAACAAAATTAGCTCAGAGGCTTCTGAGGAGAAGTCGTTTGAAACTCTTAACAATTTTCCCATTCAAATGTATAGAGCTCATATAAATGCATAGGGAAGCGAACTTGACCTTGCCGTAAAAAGGTCAAACGTCAACGTACGACAATTCTTTTAGAAACTTTGGTTGACCTCCCGTCCCCGATGATTCATGCAAAGATTCAGCCCCAAGGCATCGTCGGTTATGGAGAAGAAGATTTTTAAAGGTTTTTACCATATATGGGCATGGCAGCCATCTTAGTCGACGGACCGCGACCATTTTAGCAATCTTTCGTTCCCCCACCCTAAGGAGGCTCCATATGAAATTTGAGCAAAACTGGCTCAGCGGCTTCAGAGGAGAAGTCGTTTGAAAATGTTAACGAACGGACGGACGGACGGACGGACAGACGGACGGATGGACGGACAGACGACAGACGAAAAGTGATCACAATAGCTCATCCTGAGCAGAGCTCAGGTGAGCTAAAAATGCAGTATTATCCCCAGAAAATAGTCTTGACGAAAGCGAAACACAAGTCCTGAAACCAGGTTACATGGATATGTACAAAATACACACATATACAGGGTCTAAATTAATATAATATATATATATATATATATATATATATATATATATATATATAAAATGTATATATACTAAGTTTGAATTCCTTTCATCCATTTGATGCAATTTTTATGGAAGCTATCAACAGTTCCTAAGTGTTTTAATTTGTCAGGTAGATTATTCCAAATCAATGGTCCAGAGTAAATCAAACTCTGCTTAAACAGTTCTTTACCAGGTCTTGGCAGCACATAATTTATGTTTTTTGATGATCTAAGGGACTGAAGAGTACTGTTCAAGGGCCTTGTGTGAAACATCTCATTAATGTATTCAGGTGTTAAGGACTGAGAAATTTTGAACATGAATTTGGCTTTCTTGAGAAATATTCGTTCATAAATGTTTAGAATTTTTAGCTCTTCCATACTAGTAGAAATATTTTCATATTGATAGTCTAAAATAATTTTACAAGCTCTTTTTTGTAAACGGTAGATCCTATCAAGATTTCTTTGAGAAGTTCCTCCCCAGATGGCACTGCAATAATCAATATGTTGAATATAGGACTTATAAAACTGGACTCTTTGATCAGTAGACAAGTATTCCTTCATTCTGGAGAGCAGCCAAAGATTAGAAACCATTTTCTTTGTAAGGGCATCAATATGATTTGTCCATGTTCAGTTGTTGTCAATTAACCCTTGTCCTGCTGAGCCCGGATATACCCTGTTTTGCAAACAGTGTAGATCCAGATCTTGTTATTTTTGTCCCAGAACCCATATTGTGATTACTCATATCTTGTGAGTACTCAGTACTCAATGAAATTGCTTGGCGATATAACAGAAATTGACTTCTGAATACTCTGCTTATAATGAATTGTGTATGTAAACCCTTGTCCTGCTGAACTCGGATATACCCTGCATTTGCAAACAGTGTAGATCCAGATCAGTAGCCTTCTGAAGAAGCCAACTGATCTGGATCTGCACTGTTTGCCATCAAGTATGCAAACTTATAACAAAAATCTGGATCAAGTAATCTGATTGGCTGATTTTCCTTACACCATTCTGAAAGTTTATGCAATGCAGTCTGCAGCTGTTGTTCAATACAGGCTTGAGATTTGTCAATAAAATAAAGCATAGTGTCATCAGCATATAAGTCTGTAAGGACATTATAAATGCTCAAAGGCAAGTCATTAATAAATAATAAAAATAATAAAGGGCCCAGAACAGATCCTTGTGGAACACCACATATAATGTTTTCAGCTTCTGAAAATGTGTTGTTAACAAAGACTTTGTTTCCTCCCCATCAAGTAAGAAGAAAACCAGCTGATAGTCTCTTCTGATATCTTGTAATATTTGAGTTTTTTAAGCAATAGTGTATGGTCAACAAGATCAAATGCTTTCCTAAAGTCAATCATTACCATCCCAATCATCTGACTGTTATTTATTGCACCTAACCATTTATTTACCATTTTATATAATATGGGCATAGTGGCCATCTTGGTCATTTGACCCAGATCCCATGCACAAACTGTCATTCCCCAATTCCATAGAGGTTCCACAATGTAATTTGATTTCGATCAGCCCTGCAGTTTTACAGAATAAGAAGTTAAAAATACTGAATCTGAGGCAACTAGGACAAAAGCCAGTAAAAACCTTTGACCTTTGGTATTTACAAAAGTTCACCTAGCTGATTTGATGTCACAAGCTACCAGAACTGAACAGAACAGAACTAAACTTTATTTGGCTAAGCTCAGGCCACACATATGGCGTAAGAGTACAATGCATGCAACATATATGAATAAAGGAACGAAAGAAACAAAAGAAAAGATAAAATTATATACAGGATTCAGGGTTCAAAATTAACAGTAGCAAGATGCAAATTTGCTGCCTGAAAATTCAGTTTGCTACCTGGTCAAGCTGTTGGTAGCAAAAAGTTGCTACCTGGTAAAGTGCTCCGAACACTATCAACTTTAAGTGTTGTGAATGTCTTCAGTGCAAATTAGACAACACCTCATGTGACTCGTCTGCCACATGCAGTGTCAAGCCTCATTTTTGCTGAAAGAAGAAAAATACTTTGAAAATGCTATCTGCTAAATATGCTTAGCGCTTGAAGGTTTAACCCATGACATGGGAGCAACATGTTTTGCTGCCATGTAGATGCATTTTGCTACCTAATTTCAGACCAGGTAGTAACTACTTGCTACTTGCGAAAAAAGTAAATTTCTAACATTAGGATTACAAAACTCAATTTGCATTTGTAAACTTTTGAAGAATGATGTTGACAAATTTAGATAATTGAGTGAGGTCTTTAACATTATCAGTGCAGAGTAAATCTTTGAATTTGATGACATTTGGTCTTTTGTAGTAATATGATTTCAAAAATTGTTTTCTTTCAGCCTGAAAATAATCACATATAAACAGATAGTGAAATTCATCGCCAATGTCATGTTTTGAGCAAATATTACATTTTCTTTCGTCAAGAGGAGTATTCTCCCATCGGCCTATTTCAACAGGCAGTTTATGATTACTCGTTCTAAATTTCAGAACTGGAAGGTACTGTTTTTTATTCAACTTAGTCAGATAATTTTCTAAATTTGTATTCTGTTTGAAGAGGTAATAATTTTTTCCTTTAGAAGATGAAGGGACTTTAGTATGCCAGTTTTGTATATGCAAATCAACCAATGTCTCAGAAATTTGCCTTTTGATAAGTTTAGGATTTTCAATACTATTTGCACTAAAAAGATCAAAGCGTCCTGCTGAAATAAGTACTTCTTTAATACAGTGAATCCATTTGTGGTGATATATTCCATTACAATATTGATGAAAAAGTATATTGTATAGAGATTTGGATAATTTTGATTCCTTACCATTTAAGATATTTATCCAAAAGCCAATCAGACGTGTTTTAATGGTTATATCAATAGGATTGGACCAAGTTCTGCTTGCAGCATGTATATCGAAGTGCTCTTTTTTAAGTTTGTAATGTATCTCAGGAATTCATTTTGAAGATTTTCAATCAGCTGAAGTTTTTCAAATGCCCAAACCTCACAGCCATATAGAGCTATTGGTAAAATTGTATTATCAAATAATTGCAGTTGTGAATCAATCGGTAGATTTAAGTATCTTATTCTTTTGTATAAAAGGTGCATAGCTTTCTTTGCTTGATCATAATTGTGCTTTATAGCTTTAGAGAAACTTCTTCTTTTAGTAAAAATTACACCCAAATATTTAAATTCTTTACATATTGAGATTTTATTTTCGCCAATTTTGAAGTTAAAGCGATCATCATTACGAGTTCCAAAAATCAAAATCTTTGTCTTATCATAATTAATATCCAGCTTCCATAATTTTGAGTAGTCATGAAAGATGTTCAAACTGTGCTGAAAACTCTTTTAATCTGTGGTGAGAATAACTGTGTCATCTGCATAGAGTAAAACAAACAGTTTTAGGTAACAATAAACATCATCAGAGGCAAATTCTATATCTATGCCAGAACAGTTATGAGAACTCAGAAAAGATTCAAGATCATTCAGAAATAGGGCAAATAAAACAGGTGACAAGTTTTCACCTTGTCTGACTCCTCTAAAACTCTGAAAGAACTCTGACTGATCACCATTAAAAGAAACACATGATTTGATTCCTTGATACATATTATATACAATACGAAAAAATTTTCCTTTTATGTTGTTTGCCAGTAATTTTGACCACAATCCCACACGCCACACAGAGTCAAAAGTTTTACTAAAGTCTATGAAAGAACAGAACAGTTTTAACTTTTTTGATTTTAAAATTTCAAATTAGAGCATGAAGAACAAAAATATGGTCATTTGTAGAATATCTAGCTCTAAAACCTGCCTGATTTTCATTTAAAACATCATAAGTATTAAGAAATACATTAAGTCGTAAGTTTAGCACTGCTGTAAAAAGTTTCCCAAAACAGCTCAAAATTGTTATTGGTCTGTAGTTTTCAGGCTGTGAGGAATCGCCTTTATGTTTATATATTGGTTTTATCATTCCTTCAAGCCAAGTGTCTGGCAATATTCCAGTTTCAAGTATCAAATTAAAAAAGGAGTTATACAATGGCATAAATATATTTGAAGTAGTCTTTATGTATTCATTTATTATTTCATCATTTCCACATGCCTTATTGTTTTTTAAAGATTTAATACATTTTAAAATTTCACGGTCAGTTATAGGTGAGTTCAAAATCACATCATTATCTTCAAGTAAAATATTTAATGTTTCTTCAGTCTGGTCATTTTCAGATTTACACTTATCATTATCATTAAGCTCTTTGAAAAATGTATATAATGTGTTGATGCCAATTTTACTATCTTGTTTTTTACTATCAACACTATTATTTTCCAGTATTCTTTGGGGGTTACCATAGAATCAGAAAAATCCACTGTTTCATCTTTTTTTTCCATACAAAAGCCTAACTGACCAAAACTGACCTTGCCGTAAAAAGGTCAAGTCAACCAAAGGTCATCATTTGAACAAATTTGATAGGGCCTGATTCATCAATGCTGTATACCAAGTTTCTAGGTTATCTGCCATTCAGTTCCTGAGAAGAATATTTCAAAGGTTTTTACCATATATATAGGCATGACAGCCATCTTGGTCATGTGACCCAGATCTTATGAACAAACTGTTCCCCCATCCAGTTGAGGCTCCACATGCAATTAGGTTTCAATTAGCCCAGCGGTTTAAGAGGAGATGTTGTTTGTGTTGATGATACAGATGCTGATAGACCACTGTCTATCCTATAAGCTCCTTGCAGCCGGAACTAAAAATGGAATGTATAGAACACCCTCTCTGCAATGGCCACTCTTTTGGAAGTACAAAAATGGAATTTATAGAACATCCTCTCTATAATAACCACCTTTTTATAAATTCCACTTATTTACATTCATGCAGGTGGCTCTTGTAGGGAGGCACTGTATATGGTCATAATCCCAAGTATTGGGGACAGACAGATCTTTGCAAACAGTGTAGACCCAGATCAGATGATGCAAAATGAGGCATATGATCAAGGTCTACACTGTTTGACATACATACAGCAATACTTTAACCCTTGATGCCAAACACAATAAGTGTTGTCTGCTTTGTCTTCTTCCGGTTACTTTAAAAGTCATTGTTACAAACAGTGTGGACCTAGATCAGACTGCTCCTCTAGGAGCAGTCTGATCTGGGTCCGTACTGTTTGCCTATGTGCAAAAAGTATGTTTGAAAAGTTTGCAAGAAGATGCAGCAGACGACATAAACAGATGACATTTTCAGATATAGTTTTTCTTGGAATCTTAACCCTTGTCATGCTGAATAAATTAAGATGCCATGCTCATTTCTCATTGTTAGAAAATCAGATTAGTTAATCCAGATTGTGGATATAAATTCACATACTGAATGACAATATCCACAAACAGTGCAGATCCAGATCAGTTGGCTTCTTCAGAAGCCAACTGATCTGGATCTACACTGTTTGCAAAGGCAGGGTATATCCGGGTTCAGCAGGACAAGGGTTAAAGGTTAAGCACATCAACAGGTGGTAGAATGGACTAGTTCCAATTTTAGGACAAGTATGGTAAGCAGATAAGGTGTCCCAAAATAGCAACAGATAAGGCGCTTTTTTCATCCAAAAAATGCTGGTATCTTTCTTATTTCTCAACGAAAACATATGTTTTCATCGAGAAATAAGAAAAATATTATGTGGATACCATGTCTTATCTGTAGCTATCTCCCAATACTTAGGGTAAATATGGTAACATACTATAGACTGAAGTGTAAACAAATTGAAAACAGGGACCATATTTACCCAAAATACTGGGACAGCCTAACAGCTTACAATACCGTATTTGACCCAATTACTGCACATGCTCCTATAAGTGCACAGTCAAACAATTCCATAGTCTTCAGATTACAGCCAGTGTAATTTTTGTCTACTTCTTTATAAAGGCATATGTTGTGGGTACCCATTTGAATTGCATCGACTTGTCGATGCAATTCAAATTAGTACCCACAACATATGCTTTATAAAGAAAATAAAAAAAAAACAAGAAAAAACACACATACAAAAACATCGCATAAGCACTATTTGATAAGTCCTTTGCATTCTTTTCTTTTAGTGTAACTTTAGTATAGGTAGATACATATTTTACCACATGTTTTCCCAGTATTTTTGAAAAACCTTAGCGTGCAGTGCGGTAATTAGGTTGTATACAGTAATTCTCCACAAATTTCAACGTCCATTTTACTACTGATTGAGTTTCTGAAAACTGGGGGATTGGTGGCCAACAGTGTAGACCCTTATCAGATGTCATATTCTGTGAAAGCTGATTTGTTTGTTTGTGTTGAGGTTTTACAGCCCAGTCAACACTATTAAGATCATGTCAACCGCGGTCAGTTTACCGAACCACATGTTTACTGGGCAGGCTTAGTCCTCTAAGCGGTTAACCAGTATAGTGCACATTCTTTCGCCAGAAACTGACAACTGCCCTTCTTGAATCAGCGGAAGGGAGAGAATGACCATAGAAAATATTTCATGATCAATCTCCACGAAAGAATGTTGCAAACCTCGGCGGGGGTCAAACCCACAACCCTGGTCTCCAGTCGAATGGGGCATCCAACTGAGCCACCGTGGCCGGCTTCAGATTATAACCAGTGTAATTTTTGTCTACTTCTTTATAAAGGTTATGCTGTGAGTACCCATCAAATGAGTACCCACAACATATGCTTTATAAAGAAAAAAAAAAAAAAACATACAAAAACATCACATAAGCACTATTTGATAAGTCTTTTGCATTTTTTTTAAGGGTACCTTTAGTATAGGTAGATACATATTTTACCACGTTTTCCCAGCATTTTTGAAAAACCTAAGTGCACAGTGTGGTAATTAGGTTGTATACGGTAATACTCTGAAAATTGGGGGATTGGTGGCCAACAGTGTAGACCCTGATCAGATGGCCGATTCTAAGACAGCTGATCTAGGTCTGTACTGTTTGCTCAGATAAACTATAAAGGTTGCCCTTGGAAATGAAAAATACATAAAAATGCAAATATAGAAATCTTGGTCCCAGGCCAGTCTGTCCAAATAATTAGGATATATAAGGTACTCTATTTCTGTCACGGAAAGCATCTTTTACATCAGTGTTTTATTTCAAAGTACTTTCAATTTAATTTAACCCTTAAAGCACGGAAACCAAGTACAGAAGATATTTTGATATTTTTTTCAGAGAAAATAAGGCTTGACATTTCCTGTGAACTGTCTGCCTAGCAGATATTTCACTTGAAATGTAAGCCTTATTTTGTCTGAAAATCAATAATTAAAAACAAAATAGAATGCCATCTGCTACAATTTTGACTGGAGCCTTAAGGATTAATGTCTGCTTTTCTTTGGAATAAGAACAGAAATAGAATTGCTTTCAAGTTCTCTTGAAAAGCAATTTTGGATCCCATTTGCATTTATCGACTCCGATGAACTGCATTTTGTCTATTTTATTTTTTTCTTTTTACATTTATTTTGGTTTTTGAAGTGCACATTCTGCTTTGAAGCCTATACAGCCAGTATGAATAAGAAATGGGTTATACAAAATACAGGAAATCACACACACACACACACACACACACACACACACACACACACACACACACACACACACACACACACACACACACACACACACACACACACACACACTCCAACCCCTCAAGTAACAAATATAAAACAAACATACTGGGTTTAAAGAGTCATAATATATACCTTTGGTATCACTTTATGTCAACACTTCATTTCCATTATCTAACCAGCCACCTACGAAACTCAAATTTCTCTTACCTGAAACCAAAAAAATACATTGTGTTAACCCTTGTCCTGCTGAACCCGGATATATCCTGTTTTGCAAATAGTGTAGATCCAGATCAGTTGGCTTCTTAAGAAGCCAACTGATCTGGATCTGCACTGTTTGCCATCAAGTATGCAAATTTATAAAAATAACCTGGATCAAGTAACCTGATTGGCTTAAAATTAGAAGTGGGCTTGGCATCTTAATTTATTCAGCAGGACAAGGGTTAAGAATATTCCACAGTAAATAAAAACTGAAGGCTTCAAGCAAAATTAAGTCAGACATATAATAGATACAAAATACATGTAATGCACATTTCAGGTGATTAACTCAGGTGAATAAACTCTCCCACACTATATATATCGGAATAGTCCATTTTCAGTTGCATTACGAAAACATGCCTATTCAAATATATAGAAAATTTCATCTCCAAAAAAACGAAATTTTTCAGGTAAAAAACTCTGATATTTTTCATATTTCTGCTCAAAATATAGATTGTGGGTACTCGTTAGAACCGCCTCGGCGAGGGGGTTCTAACGAGTACCCACAATCTATGTTTTGAGCAGAAATAAGAAAGATAATGTATACCCCTGTAAACCCCAGTTTTACTATATAAAAGTGGGGTTAAAGGGGGTCAAAATTATATAGGCATGTTTTCGTGATGTAGGTATGTGAGGACATATGATATAGATATTCCTAAAGAAAAATGGTTGAACTATATGCAAACAGTGGAGACCCTGATCAGAAGCCCCATTCTACAACATCTGATCTGGGTCTGCACTATTTGCCAGTTACCCGTTTTGGGGTCTCCAGTCTTCAATGGGGTATCGCTTAGTATGCTTGGTAAAAATTTCAGCAGAAGACATTTTGAGATGTTTCTGATTAATATGATATGCTTGGTGAAGGATCATTCAACAAACATTTCTGTAAAACTTCTGTCAAAATTTCTGCAATGTGATAGCAATATATCTCAATTTTCACTTTTCCCATTGTAAGTTTATAATAGATATTTTAAGCTGCCATAGCAATCAAAAGTGCATTTGCAACAGTAATAAAAAAAACTAAAAAAAAACAATATTTTTTTAGAGGTTAATGTTGCTGAATCCCATTTATGGCTTCTGAGGCAATAATTTTTCACAATTTTTGCCTTTTTGGTTGCCATGGTAGCCAAAGAAATTAATCCTTAAAGTGCCAAGAAAATCTGCATCTGAAAATGTTGTCTGCTTATGTCGTCTGCTGCATCTTCATACAAACCTATTTTTGCATACAGGCAAACAGTGTGGACCTAAAGGAGCAAATGAACTTTTAAATGACTTTTAAAATCACAAGCAGATGACAAAGCAGACGACAATAGTTGTGACTGGCGCTTTAAGGGTTAAGAGGTTACAACCAAAATAGTATGTTCAAGGAACATGTCTTTAATTTTTTTTTTTTTTTAATATTTGCAATGAGATAGCAGTATGCCAATTTTCCCCATTATAAGCCAGTGGTAACTAGAGTTCTTATCCGATTGGTATAAATAACAAGAGATCCACGAGGGCCTGAATCTTTCTACTGGCAAGTACAATATCTGTTGTTGTTTTTTTTTATTTTCACCACCTTTACAATAATTTTCTTTGCATTTCCACATGAAAAATGCTTAAAATAACCTCTCATGCAACTTTCATGATTCCAACCAAAAAGTGGGAACCATCGATAATAATATGAGTATCATCATTAAGTGTCATTACACTGCATAGAAAACAAATTTCACAAATTTGAAAATCGCTTATGATAAACATTTTCTACAATACATACCTTTTTATGAATTGCCTGCTGAATAAGTCTCAATAAACACTTAATCTCTTACCAAACTATACCAATGTTTAATGTGTCTGGGGCAGAGTTCTATTTAAAACATTGCATGAAAATGAGAAACTGCTAATAACATGCAATTTCTCCTTATCTACCCTGTCTGTGAACAATTGATTTTTATTTTTACTAATCTTGTTGTCAGCATAATCTTTGAAGAGTCTAAACCTCATAGTTTGGTAATAGATTAAAACCTTTCCTGCATTGGGAATAAATGGTATAATGAGGTACAGACAACAGGTACAAAGACCAATGGATGCATGGACAAATGGGAACCTCGCCATGACATAAGGTGGTCATCTGGCCAGTTTACCAAGAAAAATATTGCCACCAGTGGGAATTGAACATAATCATACTTATAAAGACCCTAATCAGTAATTCATTCTATATTCTATATAGGGAAAACAAGCACTATTTAACCCTTGTCCTGCTGAACCCGGATATTCCCTGCCTTTGCAAACAGTGTAGATCCAGATCAGTTGGCTTCTTCAGAAGCCAACTGATCTGGATCTACACTGTCTGCCACTCAGTATGTGAATTCATATCAACAATCTGTATCAAGCAATCTGATTGGCTGAAAATTTGAATAGGGTGTGGCATCTTAATTTATTCAGCAGGACAAGGGTTAAAGCAAAAACTCCCTTTCCCAAAGTAATTATCAGATTTTCTTCAATGTTTTAGAGGTGATAAAAAATGATATAGTGGTAATTACATGTAAAATTAAAATGAAATTTTTTTTGGCTTGGATCCACCTGGATTTGAACCCACAAGTTGTTAATGACTATGTTGTCTACCAGTATATACACTAGGGAAAATAAAAATTTCAAAAGTCTCTTTTTCCAAAACTATTTAACAGATTTTCTTCATTTTCAATAGGGTTGATATCTATGATGATCAGGGTCTGCAGTGTTTTCTTAACCCTTGTCCTGCTGAACCCGGATATACACTGCCTTTGAAAAACAATGTAGATCCAGATTAACTGAAGAAGCCAACTGATCTGGATCTGCACTGTTTACCATTAAGTATTTGAATTTATAGCAACAATCCAGATCAAGTAATCTGATGGCTGAAAATTAGAAGGGGGCATGGCATCTTAATTTATTCAGCAGGACAAGGGTTAAATTTAAGGAAGTTAAGGGTTGAATAATATTATATCAGTCTTGTTTCCATTCAGGACCATTTTCGGTGCCTACACTAAGAGGCAATTGACCCACCAGTGCTGTCAGTGCTTTGATTTCATTACCCACCATATTTTCCATTGCCTACTGTATGTTTCCATTGCCTAACTTATTTTTCATTGCCTACCATATTTGTTCATTGCCTATTATATTTTACTTTGCCTACTTTATTTTTCATTGCCTACTATATTTTGTCATTGCCTACTATATTTTTCATTGCCTAGTATATATATATGTTTTTTAATTGCTTACCCAACTGTTTTAATTGCCTACCCTTTTTTCATAGCCTACCTTTTTTTTCATTGCCTACCATATTTTTCATTACCTACCTTTTCCCCCTTTGCCTACAATATGTTTTCATTGCCTACATTATGTTTTCATTGCCTAGTATACTTTTCACTGCCTACCATATTTTTTTAATTACCTACCATATTTACCCTAAATATGGGCACACTTTAACACCTTACCATACTTGTCCTAAAAATTTAACAACTCCATTTCACTACCTACTGATGTGTCTAAAAGCTTCTGGATGAGTGGCAAATAGTGTAGACCCTAATTATGCCACAGAATACCGTATTTACCCTAAGTATTCGGACACCTCAACTCCTTACCATATATGTTCTAAAATTTGAACCAGTACAATTTACTACCCGATGTTGTGTCTAGAAATTGCTGGATGAGAGGCAAACAGTGTAGACCCAGATGAGACGCCGCGTTCTACGGCGTCTCATCTGGGTCTAAACTGTTTGCTCAGGCCTGTCTGTCCGAATACATATGGTAAATACGGTATGATCTGTTTCTATTTTGTTTCCTCAAGCTTATTTGTCCCAATTCTTTGAGTAAATATGGATACAAGCCATAATTCAGTAAAAACTTATCAGACAAGTCCCAGAAAATGTCAAAGAACAGCTGGAATATTGCATTTTCGACCAAACAATGAGAATAATAAGATCACATGGCATCAATCTAACTAACATCTTTGATACTAAACTATTTGCTGGATACCATAGCACTCACACTCCAGATAGGGTGCTTTTTTCTTCTCGAAATTTTTTTATATTTTTATATTTTTTTTATTTCTGGACGAAAACATATGTTGTGGGTACTCATTAGAAGTGCCTCAGAGGCACTTCTAATGAGTACCCACAACATATGTTTTTGTCCAGAAATAAGAAAACTATCTACCTGATACCCACTCTTATCTAGACCTATGTAATGAGTTTGTTTGTGTTGAGGTTTTACACCCAGTCAACCCAATGGGGTCATGTTGAACATGGCCAGTTTACCTAACCATACTTTTACTGGGCAGGCTTAGTCCTCTAAGGGGTTAACCAGTATTGTACACATTCTTTTGTCAAAAATTGAAAACTGCCCTTCTTGAATCAGCAGAAGTGACAGAATGACCATAGAAAATATTTCATGATCAATCTCCACGAAAGAATGCTGTCAACCTGGTGGGGGTCAACCTCCCAACCTCATGATCACCAGTCGAATGCGCATCTGAGCCATTGAGGCTGACACTTCTAATTAGTACCCACAACACATGTTTTCATGGAGAAATAAGAAAAATATTGTTGTGACACCTCCTCTTATCTAGAACTATGCATCACGAAAACAGGTCTATATAATTTTGACCCCCTGAAACCCCACTTTGAACCCCTGAAACCCCACTTTTATATAGTAAAACTGGGATTTACAGGGGTATACATAATTTTTCATATTTCTGCTCAAAAATATAGATTGTGGGTACTCGTTAGAACCCCCTCGCCGAGGCGGTTCTAACGAGTACCCACAATCTATATTTTGAGCAGAAATATGAAAAATATCAGAGTTTTTTATCTGAAAATTTTCAGTTTTTGCAGGTGAAATTTTCTATATATTTGAATAGGCATGTTTTCGTAATGGTTACACTGCTACGGCCTTATTGGAAATCAAGTCCAAGCTGATTGGTCTGCTCTACAACAGCCATAACAGGTAGGCCAGTTAAATACTTTAATAGCATCAGCTGAAGTCACTACTTCTATAGTATTAATGAGTTTGGATATTGAAACAAAAGGGATATTCATTGATAGCATATTGGTTAAATACTGAATGAGCATTACAAAAGTAAGTGTCAAATTGACATTTTTTACTCTTAGCATCCCAATAATGAAGTTTTCATATTTACCCTAAATATTTTTTGGACACCTTAACTAATTATTACATTCACTCTAAAGTTTTAATGTTTAGCATCTAGGTAAAATGTTCCACAGATGACATACTGAAACATTTACTTTTTCTCAAAAAACAAGGTCTGACATTTCATGTTGACTGTCTCGTCCTGTTTTCTGGGGAAAAAAAAAAAAAATAGAAATATATTCAATCTGTCATCTGCTGAATTATCCCAGCGTGTAGTAACGATTTACTCCTTCCCCGCTAATGGCAACTTTTGTCGTCTGCTGATAACATTTGCAAACAGTATGGACCCAGATCAGACCAGACAAAATGTCAGGCCTGATCTGGATCCAAACTGTTTGACACTGATGGTATTCCTGAAAGATTTTTTTGAAAAAGTTAATTTAAAAAAAAATCCACAGACGACAAAATAAAACATACAAAATTACCCTGCATTCAAAGAATTAAAAAATCCATTTCTGCTACTTGTTTATGTGTCATAAAACTGCTGAATGAGTAGCAAAGCGTGTTGATCCTGATCCGATACCACAATCTGCAGCATCTGATCTGGGTCTGCACTGATAGCTGAGGCCTAACTGTCCAAATGTTCGTACAATAGCATTAATGAAAAAAAAATAAAAGACATAGAGTGTGTTTTTTTAAGCAACAACAAATAGGGCCCTTGTTTAACTCTTAGCATGCTTGATAATTTTGCTTGCTTTTTTGTTGTCTGTAGATTTAAAAAAAAAAAAAAACTTTTTAAAAAAAATCTTTCAGGAATACCATCAGTACCAAACAGTTTGGGTCCAGATCAGGCCTGACATTTTGTTTGCAAAAGTTATCAGCAGTCGATAAAAGTCGCCATTAGCAGGGAAAGAGTTAATGAGGAAAGAAAAAGAAAAAAAATTAAAATGTTGTCAGCTGTTATTTAATTTGACAATTTAATTGCTAAATTTTAATTAAAAAAGGATAATACAATACCTGCACATTTGGGAAATCCTGATTGTAATAATTAAATAATGGATAATCATCCTTTATTAAACAAGATGAATATAATCAAATAATGCAACTAGACACAAGTTTTAGTACATACTCCAATTATATATTAACCCTGATCTTGCTGAACCCTGATATGCCCTGCCTTTACAAACAGTGTAGATCCAGATTGGTTGGCTTCTAAAAAAGTCAACTGACTTGATTCTGCACTGTTTGCCATTAAGTATGTGAATTTGCATCAACAACCTGGATCAAGTAATCTGATTGGCTGAAAATTAGAAGTGGGCATGGCATCTTAATTTATTCAGCATGACAAGGATTAAGTTTTAAAACTTTAAAGCAATTATCATAATTTTGTAAAAGATCCCTGAAGAGGATGCATTTTTTTAAATTTTATTATTATTTTTTTTTTATGTGTGTTGTTCTTTTTTCCTTTTCCTGGGGTGCTTCTAATGAGTCCACAACATATGTTCTAATCCACAACATACCTTTTTGTGAAGAAATAAGAAAAAAATACCAAAAGTTTGTTTTTGTGGAGAAATAAGAAAAAGAATCTGGGTACCCCTCTAATGCTGAGCTAAGAGTCATTTATTTTAAAAAAAATGGCTCATATGGGCAATGTTCTAAAGGAACTTGGAACCAGGAAATTATTCACAGCTGGAATATTTGCATGTAGGTAATGCTTAGCATGCTGGGTAAAACATTTCGGCAGATTTTGAAATATTTCTCTTATTTTCTACAGAAAATAGGCTTTGACATTTCATGCAAACTGTCTCCTAAGGGAGACAATTCTAAGGAGACAATTTGAATGAAATGTCAAAGTCTATTTTCTGCAGCAAAAATAGGAAAAAATATCATCAAATTGTCATCTGAAGAATCTACCATGGTAAAAGTCCAGTGCAGATACTAGAGGACTTCTTGGCAATAATTTAGTAATAATTCTACAGATGATTTTCTCCAGTTCTCCATAAAAAAACATATGTTGTGGGTACTCATTAAAAGTGCCTCACTTAGGCACTTCTAATGAGTCTTTGTAGCATATGTTTTTATGGAGAAATAAGAAAAATTTTCCCAGAATTATCAAATACTCCTCCTTAATAAGTCCTATGAGGTATGTCACATAAATCTTTCTATTATATCACGATTCCAAAATCTGTAGCTGTGTTTGAAAATGTACTCCCAAGTAAAACATTCAGAAAAGTTCAACCTGACACACCAAACAAACATTGTATCAGTCAACATTTTATTTTCTTTTTATTTCTCCAAGAAAATAAGGCTTGAAATTTTAATCCATTGTAGTCGGGAGACCCGTAAAAGGGTACTTGGCAAACAGTGCAGACCCAGATCAGATGCTGCAGAATGCGGCATCTGATCAGGGTCTCCAATGTTTGCAAATAGTTTAGCCATTTTTCTCTAGAAATATGTAAATCTCATAGCCGGACATATGAAGCTTTCTTTTTTATTTACACAATGCTTTAGTTTCTTCCATCCTTCCCTGATTTCGCTGATTTAAGAATGACCACACAAAAGACAAGCGGCTGCAACAAGCACATGAATATTCATGTCTGAACATTAATATACAAATATGCAGTCTTGTAGTCTCAAGAATAATTGAAACAATGCATTTTGGATGTTCGTCACTACAGTCTTGATATTTCAAAACTCACTTTTTCAAAATGGTAACTGTTAACCACACCATGGGCTAATTCAGAAGGTGGCGAACTGACGATATTTTTCTTATTTTTCCAAGAAAACAGGCTTTAATATTTCCAGTAAATTATCGGAGAAAATTTGCATGAAAAGTCAAAAGCCTTGTTCTTGGAAAAATAAAATTATCTCAAAATGTTGTCTCCTGAATTTTTTTCCAAACATGCTAAGCATTATGGAGTTTGTTTATAGGATGATAAAAATACCACTCTTGCAACTAAGGTCAAATGCCAAGACCTTAACCCCTACAGTAAATGAGAAAGTGAACCATGAAACACAGGTCAAGGGCATATAAAGATGATGGCCTTCTATTGCCCTTCCTCACATGCAACAGCGGTCGAAAATCAAGATCTTAACCCTTACAATAAATCAGAAATTGACCAAAGTCAATGAACTACGAAATATAAGTCAAGGTCAAATATTGATATGTTTTCATATGGTCATCCTCCAAGGTAAGTATGTACCAAGTGTGATGACTTAAGTTCTTATACTTTGTGAGAAGCTAACCTAAATAGCATGATCTATGGTTAACATAGGCTGATCTAAATACATGTATTTCTAAGTCAGCAGATCATGTAAGGTAGGTCAAGGTCAAATATAAATGTAGGCTTTGAGGCAGCCATCCCAGATGTAGTGTGTATTAAGTGTCTCTTATCTTTTGAGAGAAACTGGTCTAAGAGTGAAAAGTTAACATGTTTTGAATATTTCAATGTCAGTTGACTGTGAAATATAGGCCAAGGTCAGCTGTGGATGCATGCCTTGATGTGGTGACATTTAGTTTAAATCCTAATCCATTATTGTGGAACAATCTTTTCCTCTGACTTCTCACATTGTTGGCTCAGGGTGACATTTTGCAGCATCAGATCTCATCATCTGGTCTACACAGTTTGCTCAGGTCTGTTTGTGTGCCTAGGGTAAAAATGGTAATGTGATCAAATAGACTGTTAGGGGTGAGACTGAAAAAATGGAATATCAGAAAACAGTGAAATCTGACTGTGATTTTTGGAGAATTATTGAACAGACTGACATTAAATGCGGACAAACAAAGGTCTGTGTTAAAGCAAATCCCTCCCCGATCCTTGTTGGAAAACCTAGAACTTAGGGATAAGCCTTGTTTCTGGAGGTCCTGAGATGCTCTTAAGTTGGCCTACATGCTTAACCTTTACCACTCTTAGGGCTAATTCAGCAGATGACAAATTGATGGTATTTTTCTTATTTTTCCCAGAAAATAGAATCTGACACTTCATGCAAATTGTCTCCTGAAATGTCAAATCCTGTTTTCTGGGAAAAATAAGAAAAATATTTCACTGTGTCATCTGCTGAAAATTCTAAAACATCAACAGTCTCCAAAAGCAGGACAAGGGATAAAAGTGATTTTCTCACAGAGAACATTAATTTTGCATATGGAAATAAAATTCTGTCAGCGACACATTTCTGGCAATTTTATTAATGCTTTGCACTCTGGGTAAAATTTTCAGCAGACAACATACTGAAATATTTTTCTTATTTTTCCCAGAAAACAGGACTTGATATTTCATGCAAATGAAGACAATTTGCATGAAATGTCAAATCCTGTTTTCTGGAAAAAAAAAAGAGAAAAATATCAACAATTTGTCAATTACTGATAAGCTCAGACAGTGGTAATGGTTAACTGGATTAGTTTCTGATATGAAAGACAAAAGGCAGCTCCACAGGAAATAGTTTGATATGGATGAAACATGTAAGGCAGAAAAAAGAAATTATCGCAGTTACCTGAACTTTGTTTGTTTTAGTCAGGTTTTAATTAAACTGCTTTAAACCTTTGCTGTTAACAGAAAGCTGGACAAAAAACTAGAACCCAAAAAGTTAGCCCAAATTTGACGTTTTGGGGTTGTATTCGACACAAAAAATGCAAAACCACATTGTTTATTATTTTCTAGTTAACCCTTATCTTGCTTTTCGCGACAACAGTGGCGCTGGAGGGGTCTGCCAACTCAAAAGCCTGTCATACTTACAATATACCACATGCAACCATTCAGAGCAAGTGTTCTCATACAGGAGTGAACCTACTTTCATACAAACACGCCACTTTTCATTAGATAGTCAGGTGCTGGATTTTACCCACACTAAAAAAGACCGAGAATACCAAATTTCAAGCTGCCATTAATTTAAGCACTCACTTCAACAAATTGATCAGGATTTTCTGGAAAAAAAGCCCATAACACCTGAATCATTTCCAGTGAGGAAGAAGTAGGAATAACAGTAGAACCTATGTATGTCACTCGTTTCATTCGCAATAGTACACAGTAGGCGCTGGTCTCTTGTAATTTTTTTTTTTTTTAAGTGTCTTAAACGGTTCCCGGTTTACACATGACTGTCACGTGACTTTCTAGTCACGTGACCATCCTTTCTCCGGTAAAATGGCCACCTAGGATCGGCAAATTATACGTGAAAATTTCATGAAAATCGAGGTAAAATTCAGGGGGTAATGACTTCTCAAGTAGAGGTACCCCCTCTTACAGGCCTGATTCATTTTTTTTCTGAAGTGAGGATGCCTGATTACTGACACTTGTAAGGCTGTAGAAACCTGCAATCTTGTCTCAATAGGTTAACAACAAGTACAGGAGTATGTCTATGTAGAGGTCTGCATTATCAAGCAAATTTTCAGAATTTGGCAATTTTTAAATTAGAAAATGGGTTAAGACAGATTTATGCAGATCAGGGTCTTCACTGTTTGCAAATAGTTTAACCACTTTTCTCTAGTAATATCAATAATCGCATCGCTTGACATACCTAATACTGAAATGGGAGTCTTCCAATATATAGTGTGAGGGAGTCTGTTCAGTCTAAAATGGGTTATAAGCTTGATTACCAAAATTCTCCTTATTCTCATATTATATGGTAAAATGCCATGGTTTACACAGCTTTAGTAAAATAAGAATATTCAGATAAATATGCTATTTATTTCTTCACAAGAAAAATGTCATAGGTACTCATTAGAAGTGCCTCAAAGAGGTGTTTCTAATGAATACCCACAACATGTTTTTGTAGATTTTGACTGAGTTGAGGTTGAATGGCCCACGGCCCAGTCAGCCCATAAGAGTCAAATTGAGTCCGTCAGCTTACCTAACCACACTTCTTCCTGGGCAGGCTTAGTCCTCTAAGCAGTTAACCAGTATTAAAATTTATGCACATTCTTTTGCCAGAAACTATCAATTTCTCTTCTTAACGCTTAGCACTCTGGATAAAATTTTCAGCAGATGACAGATACTGAAATATTTTTCTTATTTTCCCTAGAAAACAGGTTTTGACTTTTCATGCAAATTGTCGCCACCTTGAGAACACCTAATACTGCCTGTTGTAGGGAGGTGACCATTGTCAAGAGGTAGAATATATAGTAGAACTGCACCTTGGGATATAAGAAAACTGGGCCAGGTTGTTCAAAGTGTAGTTAGCTTAACGAGCTCGTTAAGGGTCATTTCGTTAACTGTTTCAGCAGATTCAATATACAATATTCTGATATTTTTTGCTGAAAAAATGTGAGTAGCTTTTGCACTGCAAAAGCTACTCACATTTTTTCAGCAAAAAAATTTCAGCATATTTGCGTATCACTCGATGTAAATTTTAACAAATCATTAACTAATGACATCATTAGCTTTGAACAACTGGGCCCTGTCTGTTATAGTAAGGTGGCTGTTAAGGAGAGGTAGCTGTTAGTGGAAATGTTTGTGTACACATTTTTATATAGCTGCATCAACCCTTGCAAAGTTAAATAAATAAAGATGCCACACCCAATACTAGTTTTTCAGCCAATCAGATTACTTGATCCGGGTTGTTGGTACAAATTCACATACTCAATGACAAATGCAGATCCAGATCAGTTTGTTTCTTCAGCAGCCAACTGATCTGGCTCTACACTGTTTGCAATTGCAGGACACATCTGGGTTCAGCACAACATGGATTAAAGTGATACATCACCGGCTTTGTATTTGCCAAGGTGACTTTGGCATGTTGCATCTGCCGTAATGAGGTGCTTCAAATGAGTACCCAAAACATGTTTTTAGGGAGAAATGAGAAAAATATAAATAATAACATTTTTGTAAAAAGTTGTCTTGTCTAGAACAATGGCAAAGAAATATACATATTACACAGTAGATGCTTTTTGCATGCATTACGAAAACCTGCCTATTCAAATGTACTGAAAATTTCGCTACCAAATGAAAATTTTCAGATAAAAAAATTCTGATATTTTTCATATTTCTGCTCAAAACATAGATTGTGGGTACTGGTTAGAACCGCCTTGATGAGGCGGTTCTAACGAGTACCCACAATCTATGTTTTGAGCAGAAATAAGAAAAATAATGTATACCCCTGTAAACCCCAGTTTTACAATATAAAAGTGGGGTTTATGGGGGTAAAAATTATATAGGTATGTTTTTGTGATGGATGCATCTACCATAAAGTCAAGGTCATGTAGAGATAATGAGTACCCAGTGCTTATGTTTTGCGGAGAAATGAAAACAATATCAATATTTTCTGGTACAAATTGTCCTTTCTAAATGAATGACAAAAAAGGTATACATATTGCATAGGCTTGTTGCCATTATGGCTGCATATTTGCCAAGGCGCTTTTTTGAATGATGCATCTGCCACAGTTCTGTCATATCCAGAAATGCATGTCAACTTCAGGATTTAAATGCTTTCTAGGGAACCAATTAATTCTGGTACAGAAAATGGCTCGATTATATTAAAAAAAAAAGTCATTATTTTTTTAGGATTAAAGTTGCATGCATGGACATCAATCTTCATGCTTTCAGCAGACATCATTTTAAAATTCATTTTGTTATTTTTCTGAGAAAATAAAGTTTGACAATTCATGTGAATTGTCTGCCAAATTTTAGAATACCATCTGCTACAAATCTGCTTAGCACTTTAAGCTGTATTACACCTGTGTATACTGCACTGGCATCATTAGAGCCTCCTTGAATGGCCACTTTCAATACCATCCATCTTCCTTACAACAGCCATTGTTCTGATTTCCCAAAATTCTGTCTTACTATACAGTTAATTAACTCTTGTCCTGCTGAATAAATTAAGATGCCACACCCACTTCTAATTTTCAGTCAATTAGATTACTTCATCCAAATTGTTGCTATAAATTCACATACTTAATGGCAAACAGGGCAGATCCAGATCAGTTGGCTTCTTCAGAAGCCAACTGACCTGGATCTACACTGTTTGCAAAGGCAGGGTATATCCGGGTTCAGCAGGACAAGGGTTATAGACAATAAACTTGGGGCTGGCAGTAGGACCAAGCTCACACAGATTTTGCATTCAAATAACCTTGATTTAGTTTTCAAATAACCTTGATTTAGTATTCAAATAACCTCTTTGTAATCCAGCATTAATCCTTAAAGTGCCAAGAAAAATTTGTGGCAGATGGCATTCTAAAAAAAAAATATTTTTCTTAGAAAATAAGCCTTGAAATTTCATGTGAATCATCTGCTTGGCAGATGATTCACATGGAATGTCAAGACTTATTTTCTATGAAAACTAAATAAAAAAATATATTTAAAAGTGTCGTCTGCTGCAGTTGTGATTGGTGCTTTAAAGGTTAAGCAAAACTGATGCAGGTGACATTCTGAGTTTTTTTTCAAATTATTTTTCACAGACTTGGAATTTCATAAGTCGACTGCCTAGAAATCACCTGCTGCAGGTGTGATAAGAACTTTAATGCTAAACATTCTGGGTAAAATTCTCAGATGACATATTGAAACATTTTCTTGTTTTTTCCCAGAAAACAGGATTTGACATTTCATGCATTGGAGACAATTTGCATGAAAAATCAAATCCTGTTTTCTGGGAAAAATACTAAAGAATATCACCCATTTGTAGTCTGCTGAATTAGCCCAGAATGTGGTAAAGGTTAAGGGCTAAAAGCTTTCAAGCTTTTTACCATCTCTTCCAATAAAGTGCACTTGAAATTTGATTACAAGATTTTTTTTTCTACTTTTTAAAACCATGATTTAAAGTCCTCATGAAACATGATTACCGTAATAGCCCTAAGTATTGGGACAGGCAGGCCAGGCCTGAGCAACAACGTACACCCAGCTCAGATACCGCAGAATGCAGCATCTGATCAGGGTCTACATTGTTTGCCACTTATCCAACAATATTATAAACACATCAACAGGTGTTGGAACAGACTTACAATTATAGGACAAGTATGGTAAGGAATTATGGTGTCCTAATATTATGATTAAATTCAGTAGTAATTCCTGTGTCTGCAAATGCTAGCTGCAACTTTCATTTTCTTCATCAAAACACACATTTTACTGCATTTACCCTAAAAACTTGCACACCTTAACTTATTTGTCCTAAAATGTGAACTAGTCCATTTTACCTTAATAACCCTACATATTGAGACTGACAGGCCTCAGCAAACAGTGTAGACCCAGATCAGATGCTGCAGAATGCAGCATCTGATCAGGATCTACATTGTTTGCCACTAATCCAGCACTATTTTTGACACATCAACAGATAGTAAAATATATATTTTTTTTCAATTTTTGGACAAGTATGGTAAGGAGTTAAGGTGTCCCGATATTTAACCTTTACCACTCTCTGGGCATTTTCAGCAGACGACAAATTGATGATATTTTTCTTATTTTTTCCAGAAAACAGGATTTGACATTTCATGCAAATTGTCTCCTTTGGAGACAATTTGCATGAAATGTCATATCCTGTTTTCTGGGAAAAAAAGAAAAAATATTTCAAAATGTCGTCTGCTGAAAATTTTACCCAGAGTGCTAAGCGTTAAGGTAAATGCAGTAAGTTCTGGATATGTGCTGAACAATGCAGAGCCTGGTAAGACTGTTCTGTCACATCTGATCTTGAGGCCTGCCTGTACAAATACTTAACTAAGGTAAACATGGTAACCTTCAGCACTGAGCAAATTCAGAAGACCACCGATTGATGATTTCCTCCTTGTCCCCCCAGCCGCCATCTCTTTCCCCGCAAAAACAGGACTTGACATTTCATGCAAACTGTCTCCTGAGGGGAAAATGGAGACAATTTGCATGAAACTGCAACCCCTATTTTCTAAGGAAAAAAAAATTAGAAAAATATCGTGGATTTGTCATCTGTTCTTTTTGCACTGACAGCATTAACACTTTGCATGCTGGGAAAAATTTTCAGCAGATGACATTTTGAAATATTTTTCATACTTTTCCTAGAAAAATAGGGTTTGACACTTTATGCAAACTGTCTCCTTAGGAGACAGTCTGCATGAAGTATCAGATTTTATTTTCTACGAAAAATAAGAAAAATATCATCAGTTTGTCGTCTGCTGAATTTGTACATAGCATGGTAAGTGTTAAAGGCCAAACAGGAGAGAAGCACTTGACAGGAAATCGTGAGCAAAATACAGGAAAGCCCCGTAATATCCTGACGAAAATAAAAATGGGCCACAATGTCAGAAAACGTAAATTTGGGCATGTGGGCCCAGCGAAGATTCAGATCAGACAGTGCATTTGCACAGTCTGATCAGAATCTTCATTGGGCTTGTTTTGGACAGCCAAGGATGCAAGGTTTCTTCATGCCTACAACAAAGACTGGATACCCAGGCTGATTTGTGTCTTCTTTGGACGTACATGTCAGAAGGTGGATTTTCTCACATTGCAGCTAAAATGTTTTGTCTTAGCCTTGTTCAGTCCAAGACGTGACATTTTTAATCCAATTAGTCGAGTGCTGTCTGGCAAATAATCTCTTGAGCCGAACCTTTCAAACTAACCCCAATGTTTGAAATGCAAGATTACTTCCACTCAAGTTCCAGTCAATCTGTGGTGCATTTGCATATTTAGAGATTTCCCACCAATGTATTCACTGAATTTTTTTTTTTTTTTTTTTTTTGAGAATTATTTCACTGGTTGGCCTTGAATGCAAACAAATGAATTAACCCTTGTCCTGCTGAACCCGGATATACCCTGCCTTTTCAAACAGTGTAGATCCAGATCAGTTGGCTTCTGAAGAAGCCAACTGATCTGGATCTGCACTGTTTGCCATTAGGTATGCAAATTTTTAGCAAAAATCCAGATGAAGTAATCTGATTGGCTGTAAATTGGAAGTAGGTGTGGCATCTTAATTTATTCAGCCGGACAAGGGTTAACCTACTCACACTATTCCTGGGCATGCTTTAAGTCCTCTAAAGGGGTTAACCAGTATTTCACCGGAAACTGACAACAACCCTTCTTGAATCAGTAGAAGGAGGAAAATGGCTGTAGAAATTATTTCATGATCCATCTCTATGAAAGCTAAGTGGCCAAGCTGAGGTTTAATTGCAACCCCTGGATCTGCAGTCAGATGAGCTACCAACTGTGCTATGGAGCCTGACAAACAAAGGTTTTGTGTTAAAGCACCTCCCCTCCCCTGTCAGCAATCAAAGCATTGACAGCACTGGTTGGTTGACTATCTCTGAGCGTAGGCCGGGAAAATGGTCCTGAACAGGGACTTAACCCTTAACCCTTGTCATGCTGAATAAATTAAGATGCCACACCCATTTCTAATTTTCAGCCAATCAGATTACTTGATCTAGGTTGTGGATACAAATTCACATATGGCATACTTAATGACTTCAGAAGCCAACTGACCTGGCTCTACACTGTTTGCAAAGGCAGGACATATCTTGGTTCAGCAGGGTTAACGTCCTGTAATTTAAGCAAACAGTGCAGACCCTGATCAGACACTGCAGTATGCAGCATCTGATCTGGGTCTGCACTGTTTGCCAATGTCCCAAATGACTCAGTCCAGGTTTTACAGATAACCCTCTATCAACAGCAATCTGAAGTCACAGTGAGTAGAACAGCGTGGCTATAAATAACAGCTACCTAGATTTCATTCTAGGGAGTCAAACCCAGATTCTCATGATCTAAAGTAGGAAGCCCTAGCCATTGAACCACATGGATACTTCAAAAAGATTCTTAAACAGACTGTGAATATGCACAGGCTGATGTGAATCTTTGCTGGCCACACAATTATGTCACAAAGTATATTACAGTAGACCCTCAATGACTCAAACATCTTTGGGACCATAGAAATTTTTTTCTAGGTATGGGTAGTTCAAGCCACTGAGGGTTAATCAGAGTGGTAGGCTAGCTAGGAGACAAACAGACATAATATATGAATGCCTTTTCTTTCTTCTATGAAATAATGTTATGTTGAGTGTACTCATTAGAGTTGCCTCAATGAAGCATTCTAATGAGTAAACACAACATACATTGGAAAAATTCCTAAAATATCTCTAAATATTTGTTTTCTTGAGCCTGTCGGAAGATTTTCCTAGGGACTCAAAAATGAGTTTGAATTAACCACAGTATAAGAGTCATCGGTGTTCGAGTCATCAAAGTTTTACCGTATATTATATTGTGGCTCAAATATCCTCGTTATTTACAGACTTTCGGACATTGTGGCTTACACTAACTAGTCATCTACTAATTTTGCTTAAACAGTGCTAAGGTTACTGCTAAGCCTTTTGGGTCAAGATTGCAACAGACAACATTTTAAAATGCATTTCTAATGTTTCCTGAAATAAAAAACTAGAAATGTGTCCACAGTACACAGATGCCCCCGCTATGGGGTACCTGATTATAAAACTGCAAAATTCTACCTGGTACAAATGCCTATACCTGAGTCTAAGAGGATCATGTACATACACACATTCGTTCAGAAGGACGTACATTAGTACGCACATACCCACGTACAGAAAATGGAAAACTATATGCGCCGGGCATCATCAGATGTGGGGACATAAAAATAGGGTCTGACACTGCATGCAAATTGTCTCGAAGAAGACCCTATTTTCTGGAAAAAAAAAAAAAAAAAAAATTAATTTGTCATCAGCTGAATTCTTCTAGACAGTGCTAAGGTTAATTAGGTCTGTTATACAAAACATCTTCTGTTCTGTCTTCTAATGTGATGTCTAGACAAATTCTCTTCTTTGTCATAAAAACCTAGCCACTAATTTGCTTGATTCTTCTCCTTTAATTCTTGCTCTCTTTCTTTCAACAAAAGACTTACAATCGAGATTGTCTTCAAGTGTCTTCCTTTAGCTTAATGAGTCTTCTCGACATGACTTAGATTTCACACGGGTAAAGCATAATGACCTGATGTCTTATTTCATAAGTTGATGACATACTTTTTGGAGAAAAATAATTATACCGTATTCGACCTAATTACCGCACTGTACGCTTAGGTTTTTTTCAAAATTACTGTGAACACTCATTTGTGGTAAAATATGTATCTACCTACTACCGATACACTATAAAAAGAGATCAGAAAAAGACTTATTTGATGACGATTATGCGATTTTTTTTTCTGATTTTTCTTTATAAAGGCATATGTTGTGGGTACTCATTTGAATTGCATCGACAAATCGATGCAATTCAAATGAGTACCAACAACATATGTCTTTATAAACAGGTAGACAAAAAGTACACTTGCTGTATTCTGAAGACTACGGAATTGCTTGACTGTGCGCTTATAGAAATATGTGCGGTTATTAGGTCGAATACGGTATCTGTCATTTCAAATGAAGCTGTTTCACAAAAGCCATGTGTAGCAATAAATGGTGTGCAGCAACAAATGACATGAGTGCTATAAACATCACCATTGTGCAGATACAGTCGACTCTCGTTATCTCCAAGTCCAAGGGACCCTCTGAAATACTTCGAGATATCCGTAGTTCGACATATCAGATTTGCAGAATTGAGGAAAAAAATAAATCGAACAACCACGTTTTACAAATGAATATTTAATCTGACGCCTGAAGTTAGAGATGTATAAAAATATTGTGGAAAAGAGGAGAAATTGCTCCTTAGGAGCAATTTCTCCTCTTTTCCACAATATTTTGTAACCTGGTGTTAGATTTCCATGTTAAGACAGGGGCTAGATTTTTACTTCGAGATAAGCGGTTATTCGAGATAAGCGAGGTCGAGATAACGAGGGTCAACTGTAATTCTTTATTTCCCTTGGGCTCATTGTGCCCATTCTGGTTACTTTAAAAATCGAAAACCACTTATGCTGTGCTAGGAGGTAAATACAGCCTTGCAAATACAGCCTCCTGTCGGGTGTGGGAGGCAGGGTCGGGCCATTGTGGCGAATCCAGCAAGCACCTGAGGAAACTCAGGGTGGGAACACTCAATGTGAACACCCTGAGAGGAAGAGTTTGCGAGGTAGTGGAAACACTATCCCGCAGGAAAGTGGATGTCTGCTGCATTCAGAAGACCAGATACCGTGGTGGCAGCTGCCGCACAATCAAGGGCAAGGACACCAGGTACAAGCTCTACTGGTCAGGAAATGACAAAGGCACTGTTGGTGTAAGAGTGTTTGTGGCAGAAGAGTGGATAGAGAAAGTTTTTGAGGTTCAGAGAGTCTCTGACAGAATTATTTCAGTGAAACTCATAGTCGGCCAGCGTGTGGTTACCTTTCTGTCTGCGTATGCCCCACAGAGTGGTCTAACTGATGAGGTTAAGGACCTGTTCTTTGATCAGCTGTGTGCTGTGACTGCCAGGATCCCAGCATCAGAATTTCCGATCCCATGTGGAGATTGGAACAGCCATGTTGGCCATGCAGGCACTGGATACAGGGAAGTGCATGGTGGGATGGGGTATGGCAGGCCAGAACCAGATGTTGAGGGTGAGAGAATCCTAGAGTATGCCCTAGCATTTGACCTGCTTCTTGGGAACACATGTTTCAAGAAACGTGACAGCCATCTCATCACATACAAGTCTGGAAACATAGCCACACAGATAGACTTCATCCTTTTCCGTAGGACCATGCACAAACTTGTCACAGATGTAAAAGTGATCCCTGGTGAGGAAGTAGCTCTGCAACATCAGCTTCTTGTATGTGACATGAGGATTGATGTGCCTCCAAAATCCAAGCGCAAGTTCACCCCTCGCCTCAAAGTTTGGAAGATTAAAGACCCTCAGACAAGCAATCATCTCCAGGTCTTCAACTTTCATGTGAGCACATCTGCAGGTGTAGCTGATGGGGCCACTGAGGATATCTGGAACAACATCAAGACTGGACTGCTCAAGACAACTGAGGAGGTATGTGGCACAACTGGGCCACATCGTTGGCATCGTGAAACCTGGTGGTGGAACGAACACGTGGAAAAGGCCATTGCTGCCAAGCGGACAGCTTTCAAGGCCTGGAAGGCTGGTAAAGGCACCAGGGCATCATACGATGCAGCCAAATGAAATGCCAGACATGCAGTGCACCATGCTTGTCAAGAAGCCGACAAGAAGGTCTACGAGAATATTGACCCCAAGTCTTCAGAAGTCTACCGCCTTGCTAACCAGTTTAGAAGAGAGAACACTGATGTTGTTGGTGACAAACCTGTGAAGAATGATGCAGGATAGATGTCAATGAGCGAAGACTCAAAGCAGAAGGCCTGGCTGGAGCACTACCAAAGGTTTCTCAATGTTGAGTTTGACTGGGACCCAGACCACCTGTCATATCAATCACCAGTGGAAGGCCCGCCCATCCCAATCACCACTGATATGGTTAAGAAGGCTATCTCGCAGATGAAGGCAGGCAAAGCACCGGGCCCATCAGGCATAGTGGTGGAGATGATAAGAGCGGCCGGTGACATGGGTGCCTCCATGATCCGTGACCTCGCAGTTGCAATCATTCGTGATGGCAAGGTACCCTCTGACTGGGAGCAGAGTTTCATTGTCTGCCTCTACAAGAGAAAAGGGGACGCACTGGAAAGGGGCAACTACCGCGGTCTCAAGCTGACAGAGCAGGTTATGAAAATCCTGGAGAGGATTGTGGACGGCCTCATCAGACAGTTGGACAGGTGTCAATCGACGATTCCCAGTTTGGCTTCGTCCCAGGCAGAGGCACTACAGACGCAATCTTTGTTGTCAGGCAGCTGCAAGAGAAGTATCTAGCTGCCAATAAGAGCCTCTACATGGCTTTCGTAGACCTGGAGAAGGCATTTGATCGAGTACCTCGGAAGGTCATCTGGTGGGCGCTGAGAAAACTTGGTGTGGAGGAGTGGATTGTGCGACTAGTGCAGGGGATGTATGCAAATGCACGGAGCCGTGTCCGTGTTGGTGAGGGGTACAGTGAAGCGTTTGAAGTGAAGGTTGGTGTTCACCAAGGATCAGTACTCAGCCCACTGCTCTTCATCATTGTGCTTGAAGCCTTATCACGAGAGTTCCGCTCTGGGGTCCCCTGGGAGGACCTCTATGCCGATGACCTTGTTATCATCGCTGAATCCCTTGAGGAATGTGTCAGGAGGCTCTTGACTTGGAAAGAAGCAATGGAGAAGAAAGGACTGAGAGTAAATGCAGGAAAGACAAAGATCATGATCTGCGGTATGGGACTGGACCTCCTGCAGAGTTCAGGCAAGTTTCCATGCACTGTCTGTTGCACTGGAGTGGGCAGCAACAGCATCTTCTGCAATGGCTGCAAGCACTGGGTGCACAAGAAATGCAGTGGGCTCAAGCGCTTGAAAAAGGACCCTGACTATAGATGTACACAGTGCCAGGGAACTGCACGCCCCTTGGATGGCAGACCACAGAAGGAAGTCCAGGTCGGACCTGACAAGCTTGAGGTGGTAGCTTCCTTTTGCTACCTAGGAGACATGCTCTCAGCAGCAGGTGGCTGTGAACTTTCAACCACAACACGTGTGAAAACCGCCTGGAAGAAGTTCAAGGATCTGCTACAAGTCCTATCTTCACGCCACCTCTCTTTCAAAACACGTGGCCATGTGTACAGCTCTTGTGTGCGAAGCGCAATGCTCCATGCCAGCGAGACTTGGCCATTGACAAAGCCGAACCTCCAGCGTCTGCAGCGAAATGACAGGGCAATGATCAGACAGATCTGCAATGTCAGGCCGCAAGACATTGTCACCACCAGGTCCAGTGAGCTACTTGTGCGGCTTGGCATTGAGGATCTGGACCTCATTCTGAAGGAGAGAAGACTTCGATAGTATGGACATGTGGAACGCTCCAGTGGTGCAATCAAGACAGCCTTTGACATACAGGTTGATGGAAAGCATGGGCCTGGGAGGCCCAAAATGACATGGAAGCAGCTGACAGAGAGGGATTGCAGAGAGTGGAAGCTCTCGGCTATCAACCCTCATGATAGACGTACCTGGAGATCTGGTGTGAGATCTGCCATGCGTGCAGCAAGCCAGCTATCTGGAAGGGGGCCCACTGATGTGAATGTTGCCCCTGTACCTGCACGTTAATCAAAAATCCGATTATGATATGATGATGATTATGCAAGTATATAGCTGTACATAAAGGGACTTAATAAAACAAAGTCTCTGAGTTTTGTTCTTTTCTGTGCTATTTGTTTCAAAAGGCAACTTTTAGATTCTCATTTTATTTCACTGCAGCTGGTGTGAAGTGCTGTGTGGTGGCAGTAAAACATTTGCAAAGGCTGGGTATATCCGGACTCAGCATGACAAGGGTTAAACAAAAAGTATTCGACAATTTTCTTATTTCTCTATGAAAACATATGTTGTAGGACTCATTAGTAGTGCCTTGTTGCATCCGATCTGGGTCTGTACTGTTTGTAAATTACCATAATAACCCTAAGTACTGGGACACACAGGCCTGAGCAAACAGTGCAGACCCAGATCAGATGCTGCAGAATGCAGCATCTGATCAGAGTCTTCATTGTTTGTCACTCATACAGCGATTTTTTGACACATCAGAAGGAAGCCAAATGGACATTTTCAAAGTTCAGGGCAAGTATAATATGGAGTCAAGTATTAATAACCCTTGTCATGTTTAATAAATTAACCCTTGTCCTGCTGAATAAATTAAGATGCCACACCCTCTTCTAATTCAGCCAACCAGATTACTTGATCTGGATTATTGCTTTAAATTCAAATACTTAATGGCAAACAGTGTAGATCCAGATCATTTGGCTTCTTCAGAAGCCAACTGATCTGGATCCACACTGTTTGCAAAGGCAGGGTATATCCGGGTTCAGCAGGACAAGGGTTAAGATGCCACACCCATTTCTACTTCAACTTGTCAGCCAATCAGATTACTTAATCTAGACGATATAAAATCACATGCTGAATGACAAACAGTGCAGATCCAGATCAGTTGGCTTCTTTAGAAGCCAACTGATCTGGATCTACACTGTTTGCAAAGACAGGATATATCCAGGTTCAGCAGGACAAGGGTATTGTACCCTTTTGGGGATCTCTAGACTAAAATGGTTTACAGTAATAACCCTTACTATTTGGACAGGCCTTTGCAAACAGTGTAGACCTAGATCAGATGCTGCAGAGTGGTGTCTGATCAGGGTCTACACTGTTTGCCATACATACAGGAACATATCGACAGGCAGTGGCTTCCTGTTTGCCTTCATATACACCAATTCTATTCTAAAATAGACTCTACTCTAAAAGGAAAAAAAAAATATCTCAAGAGAAGAAAACTCATTCTTTTTAGAGTAGATCCATTTTCACAGAAAGGTGGCAAAATAACTTTTGACACAGTTGTATCCCCTATGAGTGTATCCCTAATTCCCCTTGAGGCTAGACATTTCATGCTGATCATTTGACAAGAATTTTCCAAATAATTCCAAAATGACATATGCAAATATTTGAATTCAGTGTGTTATGGATTAATGTGAATATGATTTGGCCAACAAGTTTACAAATCTCCCTATCGGCCAAGGAAACATTTTATACAAATTAGCCTGAAGACCAAATCTAACTCAGCATTATATGGATCTGCTACATCTTCATTTTCTTTTTAACCCTTAAAATGCCAAGATAACCTGCATCTGAAAATGTCGTCTGTTTATGTCGTCTGCTGAATATTCTTGCAAACTTTTCAAACTTATTTTTGCATGCAGGCAAACAGTGTGGACCCAGATCAGACTGCTCTTAGAGGAGCAGTCTGATCTGGGTCCACACTGTTTGCAAAAATGACTTTTTAAATCACAAGCAGATGACAAAGCAGACGGCAATTGTTGTGACTGGCAGTTTAAGGGTTAATCAAATCTGAGCCTAGACAAGGAAAACAGTTTTTTTTTGTTTTTTTTTCAGGTATAGCATCACTTTCAACACTTTCTGTCATATCCTGAAGGTGTCTTCCTGTGGCAGGGAGCTAAATGCTCACTTTTAGAGTGCTGCCTCATAGAAATATAACACCCCTGACACATGACGTGATAATTCCACCCAGTCACATTGGACTGACACTGAGCTCTGTACTTTCTTAACCCTCGTCATGCTGAATATATTAAGATGCCGCGCCCACTTCTAATTTTCAGCCAATCAAATTACTTGATCCGGATTGTTGCTATAAATGCTATAAATTCACATACTTAATGGCAAACAGTGCAGATCCAGATCAGTTGGCTTCTTCAGAAGCTAACTGATCTGGATCTACACTGTTTGCAAAGGCAGGGTATAACTGGGTCCAGCAGGACAAGGGTTAATGATGAGAGCCACAAGCAAAAAGGCAGTATGTACCATTTTTGAAGTCTTTGGTATGACAGCTGGGGATGGAACGCACAACCTCTCGGATACAAACATTACGAAAACACGCCTATTCAAATATTTTGAAAATTTTACAACCAAAATAGGAAAATTTCAGATAAAAAATTCTGATATTTTTCATATTTCTGCTCAAAACATAGATTGTGGGTACCTGTTAGAACTGTCTCAATGAGGCAGTTCTAACAAGTACCTACAATCTTTGTTTTTTTTTAACAAAATAAAAAAATAATGTATACCCCTGTAAACCCAAGTTTTACTATATAAAAGTGGGATTTATGGGGGGTCAAAATTATAAAGGCATGTTTTTGTGATGAAGCAGACTCTTTACCAACTGAGCCATTGTGTTGGTGTAGACATGGAAAAAGGGTTCTTACACAATCTGTAGGCTGATGATGATTTAGTGTTTTACATCTCTTTCAAAATCATAAGTCATATTGAGACAATAGAAGGATGACAATGAAAGCTCTGTGCAATAAAGCACTATATAGTTTGTTTGTTTGAGGTTTACGGCCCAGTCAACCCATTAGGGTCATGTCGAGCACATTCAGTTTACCTAACCACACATTTACATGGAAACGCTTACCGGTAGTCCTCTAAGCAGTTAACCAGTACTTGTGCACTTTCTTTTGCCAGAAACTGACAACTTCCCTTCTGGAATCAGCTGAAGGGAGGGAATGCCCATAGAAAATATTTCATGATCAATTTCCATGAAAGAATGTTGCCACGCTAGGGGGGATGGAACCCTTGACCTCCTGATCAGCATCCGACCGAGCCACCCAGGCTGACAAAGCACCATACTGTCATGAGCTGAATTCCCCCTATGCCAGGATTCAAATCCAGGACAGAATCTGAAGGAAAGTGCAAGCCTACTGTAATTATCCTAACTCTTCTCTTGCTGAACACGACATGCCCTGTCTTAGCAAACAGTGTAGATCCAGATCAGTTGGCTTCTGAAGAAGCCAACTGATCTGGATCTGCACTGTTTGTCATTAGATATGTGAATTTCTATCAAAAACCCACTGATTGGCTAGAAATTAGAAGTGGGCATGGTATCTTAATTTATTCAGCAAGACAAGGGCTAAATATGCAGAACCTTGATGACATTTCATGCTAATTGTCTCCAGTGGAGACAATTTGCATGAAATGTCAAATCCTGTTTTCTGGGAAAATGAAGAAAAATATCATCTTTTTTTTGTCTACTGAATATGCCCAGAGAGTGGTAAAGGTTAACTCTCCTTAACTTAATATACCAATCCTATAATCAACAAAACCATGTGACTATATTATGAGATGTCTAAAATGTTGTGACCCAGTGGCAAACAGTGTAGACCTTCATCAAGCAGTTTCTTGGACAAATATTCTAAGGGTATAAAATGGATGATTATAGTAGAAATAGAAAACTCTGACATTGGTCATCAACACTCTTTTAATGGATCCAAGCACGCAAAATTAATATAGGAAACATAATTGGTATTACTTTTATTGTCATTTTATTGCTGGACACTGATGGCCAGTGCCATTGATTTCTCTGCAAGGTCCTCTGGGTCCAGCTATTACCATATCTATTCTTAAAGCATCCTAAATACTTGGTAAAAAATTCAGAGGATGACATTTTGACATCCTTTTCTAAGACAATTTGCATGCACTGTCAAACCCTTTTTTCTGAGAAAAAGACAGAAAATGTCATCAATTTGTTGTCTGCTAAATTTCACACAGAAGGCAATTTGCAAGCAATGTCAAAACCTGTTTTCCCAGAAAAAAGTAGAGAAAAATGTCATTAATTTGTTGCCTGCTAAATTTACCCAAAGAGCACTAAAGGTAAAGTAAATATTCTTCAGAAAGGTAATTTGCATGCAATGTCAAACCATGTCAAACCATGTCATGCTGAGTACATTAAGATGCCACACCTACTTCTAATTTTTAGCCAATCAGATTACTTGGTTCAGATTGTTGATATAAATTCACACACTTAATGACAAACAGTGTAGATCCAAATCACTTGGCTTCAGAAGCCAACTGATCAGGATCTACTCTGTTTGCAAAGGCAGGGCATATCCGGGTTCAGCAGGACTAGGGTTAATGTCTGAGAAAAAAAAGAAAGATATCGTCAATTTATCATCTGCTGATTTTGCCAAAAGAGCCCTAAAGGTTAAACAAATATTCAGAAACAAGCACTGCAAACATGAGAAATTACTGCTCCTAGAGGAGCTGTTCCATTAAGGTCTCCGCTGTTTGCTATTTAATCAGCACTTCTTGTTTACCCCCTTGGGTGTCGACTATATAGAACTGAAGACAAACAGAGAAGAGATCCATTATTGACCCATAATACATCACTGGTCTAATGCTTATTGTCTACAACTAAAACCCAGGACTTGAATAGAATAGCACTGAATAGAATAGAATATATATAGAGTTCTCATTTAGACCGCTCGAATGCACCTTTTGCATTATGGAATTTAGCCAATTTAGCCAAGATTTGCATGTAAAGAAACCAAGAGTAATCAGTATTTTGATCAGCTTTAACTCTTGTCCTGCTGAACCCTGCATTTGCAAACAGTGTAGATCCAGATCAGTTGGCTTTTTCAGAAGCCAACTGATCTTGATCTGCACTGTTTGCCATTCACTATGTGAATTTATATCAACAATCTGGATCAAGGCATCTGATTGGCTGACAATGAGAAGTGGGTGTGGCATTTTAATTTATTCAGCAGGACAAGGATTAACAATTATTCTGTGCTAACCATAGACCAAGCTTTTTAAGAAAGCTCATACTTGAAGTACAAAATACTCCTTTTCAGAAAGGCATTAACTCTTTGCATGCTGGGTAATTTTGCATGTTTTTTTGTCATCCATGGACTTTTTTTTAAAAGTAACTTTTTCAAAAAAATCTTTCAGGAATAACATCAGTGTCAAACAGTTTGGATCCAGATCAGGCCTGATGATTTTTCGGGTCCAAACGGTTTGCAAAGCTTATCAGCAGATGACAAAAGTTGCCACTAGCATGGAAAGAGTAAATTTTGTGTTCAGAAAATCAAACAGGAAGTCACAAACATTGTCTACCTTGTGAAAAATGGGTGGACATTCTACCAAGCATATCTTTTACCACCCTCTGGGCAAATTCAGCAGACAACAAATTGGAGACAATTTGCATGAAATGTCAAACCTGTTTTCTATGAAAAAAAAAAATGTAATCAATTTGTCTGCTTAATAAGACCAGAGATAGGTACAGGTTAACTTTTAACCCTTGTCCTGCTGAACCCGGATATACCCTGCCTTTGCAAACAGTGTAGATCCAGATCAGTTGGCTTCTGAAGAAGCCAACTGATCTGGATCTGCACTGTTTGCCATAAAGTATGTGAATTTATAGCAACAATGCAGATCAAGTAATCTGACTGGCTGAAAATTAGAAGTGGGTGTGGCATCTTAATTTATTCAGCAGAACAAGGGTAAAAGAATCTGTCATAAGAGGAGCAGACAACATTCTGAAATACTTCTATTTATCTATTTTTCTAAGAAAAATCCTAAAAATTTTAGAATGTCATCTGCTACAATTTGAAATGGCACTTTAAGGGATATGACTATTAATGGTAAGTTGGTGGTGTCTTGCAACCATGCATTATGAGCTTCTTATGTACAGCCAGCAGCATTACTTCCAATTAGTTAATAAGGTTTCACCAGGAAATAAGCGTTAAATACAGGTCAAGATATAAGAGGATATTCACATTATATTTTTCTTATTTCTCCACAAAAACATATGTTGTGGGTACCCTTGAGAAGAGACTCGCCAAGGTGTTTCTAATGAGTACCGACATTAATTGTTTTTGCGGAGACATATGAAAATCTCATTTCTTTTCAGTTGCAAAAAGTGCCTTTTCTGGACCTATGTTAACCCTTGTCCTGCTGAATCTGGATGTATCCTGACTTTGCAAAGAGTGTAGATCCAGATCAGTTGGCTTCTGAAGCCAACTGATCTGGATCTTCACTTTTTGCCATTTTGGCTTCTGAAGAAGCCAACTGATCTGGATCTGCACTTTTTGCCATTAAGTGTGTGAATTTATAGCAACAATCTGGATCAAGTAACCTGATCGGCTGAAAAATAGAAGTGGGCGTGGCATCTTAATTTGTTCAGCATGACAAGGGTTAATAAGTTAGGTTGTGTGAAGAAAGACTTCCAAGTTGTATTGAGTGAGATTTTGATCGTCTTAGATCCTGCAAAACAGCCTCAGATTTTGTAAAGAGCAAACTCAGATCTTCTGCACATCTTTGCTGTCTGTACAGTCTGATCCCACATAGTCTGCACATTTTCACACAGTGATGATAACCAATACGAAAATACGCCTATTCAAATATATTGAAAATTTTACAACCAAAAAAGGAAAATTTTCAAATAAAAAATTCTGATATTTTTCAAATATCTGCTCAAAACATAGATTGTGGGTATTTGTTAGAACTGCCTCTGTGTGGTGGTTCTAATGAGTACCCACAATCTATGTTTTTAAGCAAAATAAAAAAAAATAATGTACACCCCTGTAAACCCTAGTTTTACTATATAAAAGTGGGGTTTAAGGGGGTCAAAATTATAAAGGCATGTTTTTGTGATGACCACAGCTTCAGATACTGTTTGTTTATGCACTATTGACTTTTTTTTTTCAGTTTGCACTCCTTTAGAGGATTTTAATAAATAAATCTTTTAGACTGGAATATTTGAATGGAGACCTCAGAGCTCAAGTGGTCTAAAGCACTGTCTTTCAGATCAGAACCTCTCACTGTTGGGATTAGAGACTAGTTAGACATATTATCAATCATAAGAAAAAGCAATTGTGAATCAATGAGTGTGTCTGTCTTTGGCGACACCATTGTTGATAGATGAAGGTAGATATATGAAGAAGAAAAGGAAGCCAACTAACCTTTACCGCCCTCTCAACTTATTCAGTAGACAACAAAGTGATTATATTTTTCTTATTTTTATTAGAAAACAGGTTTGAAATTCCATGCAAACTGTCTCTTGATGGAGAAAATTTGCATGAAATGTCAAAACATGTTTTCTGGGAAAAATAAAAAAAATATTTCAATATGTCATCTGCTGAAATTTTTACCCAGAGTAGTACTTAGTGCTTAACAGATCCCACAGGTGATGGGTGGCTGGCCCAAATAAAAAATGGACAGTTACTTTCTTAGACTCCTTCAAAAGATTCTCCCCCCATCCCACCCCCACCATCATATACAGTGGAACAGCTCTTTTAATGTTCACCTTCCTACAACAGCCCATAACAAACTTGCCCTAAAGGCCACCTGTATTAAGCAATCACCTGTATTTAAGACCAGTTTTTCAGGTTCCCTGAAAATAAGTTTAAACTAGAATTTGTTTTCTACATGAAAACAGATTTCTGGCCCCTTTTAGAGTACCGCTTTGTCAATATCAAAGGGTGATAACTCAAAAATGGTAAATCAGAATTATGTTTGAGTGGTCTGCGTGTTGTCTCCCGGTGCTTAGTATTTCTGTAAAGTTTCATGAAACTATCTGAAATGGTTTTAAAATTATAGAGTGGATACAAGTATATCACTGAAATCACTATTTATAATGTTTAAAGGACCACAACTCCAAAAGTGTGCAAATATGACCGAAATCACTATATACAATGTTCAAAGGGCAGAAGAGTTATGGACCTTGTGTTTTCCATGTTGTCTAAAGTGGTTTTTATTTCTCTTGCAAAGATTTTAAGTTACCAAGCAGACATGAGTACGTATACAATGATCTTCACTACTTACACTGTTCAAAGGGCCATAACTGCAAAAGTAGGTAAACCACAGTTATGGTTCTTATTTTCTGCATGTTGTCTCATGGTACTTAACATTTCTGTAAAGTTTTGTGAAAATATCTCCAATGGTTTTCAAGTTACAGATCGGACATGAGTATATGACCAAAATCACTATTTACAATGTTCAAACGGCAGTAACTCCAAAAGTAGGTGAACAACAGTTATGATTCTTGCGTTCTGCATGCTGTCTCATGATGGTAAACATTTTCTGTGAAGTTTCGTGAATATATCTCAAACTATTTTCAAGTTACCGGGGAACACAATTTTATGACCAAAATCATTATTTTCAATGTTCAAAGGGCCCTTACTCCAAAAGTAGGGAAACCAAAGTTATGGTTCTTGTATTTTGCATGTTGCCTCTTAGTGGTAAATTTTTCTGTGCAGTTTTGTAAAAATATCTCAAATGGTTTTCAAGTTATGGGGTTGACAAGATTTTGTGACTGACAGACTGATGGACGGATAGATGGATGGATGGAAGAAAAGACAGATGGACAGACATCCATGGCAAAAACAATATGTCTCCTGACCGTGAAGGGGTGAGATGATTTACCTGCATTAAGCAAGCACATGTATTAAGCAACCACTTTTTAGCTTTGGGTTAGGTGCTTGCTTAACACAGGTTCAACTGTATAACACAGTTAATAACAATGTGCAATGAAGCACCATAGAATCATGAACTGAATTATGGTACCAGTGAAATTTGAACCCAAGACTTCGTGATCAAATGTCAGGAAACAGTCAATACAATATGTACCCTAAATATTTGGACACATCAGTCTGAGCAAGCAGTGAGGACCATACAGCCAATGCTTTTTTGACATACTGTTATAACTGATAAAAACCAAAATCAATGCAGTTAATTTACACAAATGTTTCAGAAATTATTCTTTCCTTAGACAGGAAACATAAACAGGCAATGATTTAATTATGCCAAATTGACATTAACCTTAGCAGGAAGTGTTTTTGAAGCGCAAAAAACTAAAGTCAGCATTTTTGAACACAACAGATGGCACTAGAATACTGATTAACAAGAGCACAGTGAAATCTTTGTACCATATTAACCCTAGTCCTGCTGAACCCGGATATACCCTGTCTTTGCAAACAGTGTAGATCCAGATCAGTTGGCCTCTGAAGAAGCCAACTGATCTGGATCTGCACTGTTTGCCACTGTTTGACTGCTTAAAAAATGTGACGAATGTTTTAAAGGTTTTTCTTTGATTTGGCCTGGTGATCTACTTTTTGACCCCAAGTGACCCAGTTTCCAACATGATCTAGAATTCATCAAGACACACACACTTTTGAGCAATATTCATGATTTGTTCAAAAATGTGACCTCTGGAATGGTAACAATGTCATCCTTTGATTTTCCCTGGTGACCTAGTTTTTAAGCCAAAGTGGCCCAGTTTTAAATTTGACCTAGAAAATCTAATCATCAATACAAACATTCTGAGCAAGATTCATAATGATTAATTTAAAAATTGACCTCTGGGGTGTTTACAAGATTTTTCTTTGATTTGACCTGGTGACCTAGTTTTTTGTCCCAAGTGACCCAGTTTCAAATTCGACCTAGATTTCATTAGGGCAAACGTTCTGAGCAAGTTTCATTAAAATTGGGTCAAAATTGAGACCTCGAGAGTGTTAACAAACTAATTGTTGACGATGGACAGAGGGTGATCACAATAGCTCACCCTGAGCATTCACTCAGCTGAGCTAAAAGAAAAAATAAAATTCCACTGAAGACCTGCGAAAAAATTGTAGTTTTCCATTTACAGGGTCCTAGTGAGTATCTCTCATTCATGCACCAACTGTTTACTGTTCAAATTTTAGAATAAGTATACAGTAAGTAGTTACAATGTCCAAATATTTACCATAATTACGACATTTCATCATAGTCTGTTGATGGCCGTTGTATTGACGTGATGTATTTACAGATAATGTATGGAAGACATTAACCTTTACCACTCTCCAGGCAAATTTAGTGGACAACAAATTGATGATTTTTCCTGTTTTTCTCAGAAAACAGGATTTGACAATAAATGCAAATTGTACCAACTGCAGAAAATTTGCATAAACTGTTAAATCCTATTTTCTTGGAAAAATAAGAAAAAATATTTTAATATGTCGTCTGCTGAAATTTTTACCCAGAATACTAAGAGTCAAGCTTTCAGCCATATTAACCTTTAACTTGCTGAATAATAAATATAAATAGGCATCATTTTAGATATTTTTTCTCATTTTGCCCTCAAAAGATAAGGCTTGACATTTTGGGCAAGGTATCTCTTATGCAAATGATTTGAATGAAATAAGAAACCTTATTTTCCATGAAAGATAAGATACATATCTTTTAAGTCTGTTGTCGGCAAATTACACTTTGTGTACATGCTAAGGGTTAATCTGAATTAATGTGCCTTTTTATAAACCTATTAAGCAACTGGTCTCCATATTAGGATGAAATACCGGAAAAAATTGATATCTGACTGATGGAATTACCAATTCAAATACTACTCATTATGACTGGGCAGGAAGCCAGCGAAAGACATTTTAGCCGGACATATGCTATGGAACATGTTCTAAATTTCTAGGAACACATTTTCCAGATCAGCACTTTTTTGTATCACTGAAAGCTGGGCCTGTGACAGTTTGCTTTGTCTGGCTTAAGATTAACCCACTGTAGACTGAATGAACTCTCCCATACCATATATTGGAAGATTCTAATTTCCATTTTAGATGTGTCGGGCTATGTGATTTAGGTAATACTAGAGAAAAATGGCTGAACTATTTGCAAACAGTTCAGACCCTGATCGGACGCCGCATTCTGCAGCGTCTGATCTGGGTCTCAACTGTTTGCCAATTACCCATTTAAGGGTCTCCCAACTACAATGGGTTAAGGATTTGCCCTGTCTATCTGATACCATCTATGCAGTATGAAGCACAATTTTTTCTATATTTTAACCCATTTTAGACTGAAAACTCCCCAACTTAATATATTGGGAGTCTAATTCCAATTTTATGAATGTCAGCAGAGAAAATGGCTAAACTATTTGCACTGTGGCATCTGATCTGGGTCTGCACTGTTTGCCAATTACCCTTTTGGGAGTTTCCAGACTATAATAGGTTAATATATGAAGCACTCAAAACAACATTTTTAACTATGGTAAATAGCCTAAAATTTCTTACACCAACTTGTGTGATAAAATGGCATATGCAAACAGTGCAGGCCTAAATAAGACTGCTGTCTAATCAAGGTCTACACTGTTTGCTTTTCCACCAAGTGTGAAATAAATGTATAAGTATGGAATAAAGTGTTTGAAATATTAAGACATTAGTCTAGTTTTGAACAGTACATCAACCAATTTTAGTTGGGAAACCCTCAAAAGGGGTAATTAGCAAACAGTGCAGACGCAGATCAGAAACTGCATAATGCAGTATCTGATCAGATTCTACACTGTTTGCACTTCATTATGTAGTTAATGCAAACAGTGTAGCTGCTATTGGAAAATTAGAATGGTTCAAAGAGTTCAGGTAGAAGAGTTCACTCATTGTAAATGGGTAAAACATCAGTTTACCTAATCACACATTTACTGGGCAGGCTTAGTCCTCTAAGCAGTTAACCAGTGTTATGCACATTCTTTCGCCAGAAACTGTCAACTGCCCTTCCTGAATCAGCAGAAGGAAGAGAATGACTGTAGAAAATATTTCATGATCAATCTCTGCGTAAAACTGCCAATGACATGTCATTCCCAGTGACAATGACTAAGAAAATACGTAGAATCCTTTGTTTGTAGTTTTGCTTGTTTTGAGTCAAGGTAATGAAATCATTTGTCAACAATCTTTAAGTCATACTGTGACGAAGTCTGCAGTGACATGTCACTTCCAGAGATAATGCCTTTGAAAATACAATCGTTTATTTGAAGTTTTGCTTGTTTTGAATCCAGGTGTGATGTCATTTGTCAACAATCTTTTCGTCAGACTGCGACAGTGTCTGGATGTGATTGTGGGAACTGAACTGACAGTGACACCATTCATAGTACTTCCTGATGACTATACCACACCCCAGTCACATAATATTGCAGAGCTCCTGATTAGTGGTCTGTTTGTTTTATTCAGGTTTTACATCACTTTCAACGATCTTTCAGTCATATCTCGACAATGTCTGGATGTGGCAGGGAGCTCAATGTTCACTTCTGAAGTGCTGCCTCACTGAAACATCATGTCCCAGATACTTGACATGATACTCCAACTAGTCACATTATATTGACACTGGGATGACCAGTCCTAGCTCTATTTTCTTAATGCTGAAGGCCTAGAGAAAGAGCAGCTAGTAACATTTTTAAGGTCTTTGATCTGACTCGGCCTGGGATTGAACCCATACCCTTTCTGGTCACAGTGGATGCTCTACTGACTAAGCATTACGATAACATGCCTATTCAAATATTTTGAAAACTTCGCCACCAAATACTGAAAGTTTTCAGATAAAAAACGCTGATATTTTTCATACCGCCGAGGCGGTTCTCACAAGTACCCATAATCTATGTTTTTGAGCAGACATAAGAAAAATAATGTTACCCCTGTCAACCCTAGTTTTACTATATAAATGTGGAGGTTAAGGGAGTCAAAATTATATATGGTAAATGTCCTAAAATTTCGAACACCCTAAAATTTCGAACACCTAATATTTTTGCCCAAAATAATGTCCTAAAATCTCGAACAGTAGCAGTTTTGCAAAAAGGGGATTTCTAAAATTTCAAACACATCTTTCTTCCGGTAACTTTTGATTGGCATATTTCTAATTTCAGTAACTCCCCCCCCCCCCACGTTAAGGAAACTAAAGTAGTAGTCAGTTGAAAGCTACCACAAAACTTAAATGCACACAACAGTGTCATAATGAATTTTATATACATAAATGGCATGGGAACCGTATTTTTATTATATACAAACCCAGCAGATACTGACTGAAAATTCATGAGAGAAAAAACAAAACGAAACAGACTTTCATCATAATGTTAGCCATTTCCACGCAACAGTCACGTGGATGTCCGCGTGATTAGGGTTAGCTTATGCGCAGGTGATCTAGAACTGACGTTACCTTGTGGCAGACATGATAAATATTCCAGTTGAAAAACGAAGGCCAGGATAAATCTATGGATCCGCCCTGTACGATCTGACTATTTGCTGTTTGTTTGTGTATATCACTATTTTGTATGTCTTATAGCCATCCCAGAATTACAAAGTTTATCTGACCATTTCTGCAAAGCGTTACGCACATGCGATAATATGAAAGCGCTACATGCGAAATTGTAAATTAGCATGTGCATCCACGCATTCTGATCTGGGTCATTCCTGCTCGTCCATACACTGTTTCCTTCGATAAGATCTGCTGCTAATATTTAAATTTAGCGTGCCAAAGGTTTCAATAATTACGACGAAAATGTTTTCGTCGTAGGGATTAATGCCTCCTGTCTGACCATGTGATTGTCATGATATGCTCAGTGAATCCTATTTGAACAGGTAATGGTCCCAACCGAGATGATAGGCCCCAACAAGCCAAAATGACCCTAATCATTTGTTACAAATTTGATCAGTCTGTGCATTAGCTGGAGACTGCGATTCATCTATTACAGTGTTATATACCAATGACCTAATCAGCTAATCGAGTGGGCACCATTCTGCACCAGACTGTGTCTCGCACTCTGATCTGAATTACACATGCCACGCAAAGGGACATTTTCGCCTGAATAGGGATTTAATGACAGGATTAGTATTAATGATATATCATTCTTGCAGTAAGTTTCTTTTCGGTGTAGAAGATAATCTGTTCCGCCACCTTTTTAAAGAAAGAAATATTGCTAAAAACAATAATAGCAGTTCAAAGGTTTGGCATATGTAGTTCAGTTTAGTGCAGAGCTAAAATCTTTGATCTTGATCGGTCTGCATTTAGCCCAAGCTGTTGTCCACACTGTTCTTGCTCATTTATGTATGAGTCCTTTCCAATAGAAACAATGTTATGACATTTAAGACCAGCATAGACAAGATCAACATGCGCATCCGTGCAGTCTATGTATCGGGGCTGTCTGATCTGGGTCGACGCACAACGTCAACAGAATGCATTATGTCAGCAAGCAGTGTGACTACTGCGCTTCAAAATGGCGGAAATTCTTATCAGTCTGCGCCTTTCACATTTAAACTCTGTACACTTCACCTTTGAAGAAAGGGACCTTTGTGTTTTCTGTAGTGGCGCAAACAAGAACAAATGTGCGGTACCTTTTTGAAGTATTTTTGGTCAACTTGTGTATCTCAGTGCGATAAAGTGAAGAGGGTTGTTACATTAGAAGACAGTGGACTAAGCCAGCTTATTTAAGAAAGTGGGACATTCCCGGAGTGCCAAACAAAGGTATCTGGCGATTAATTAGTGTACGGGATAATTAATTGTTTTATTATGAGGAACATTTTATTCGGCATAGAAAACAAACAACAGTATAATTTATTTATTAGTTTATAGAATTTCACATTCAGTTAACCAATCACACATAGCAAATAAGAAAACCCTTTCGTCATATAGGTCCTTTTTTGTCGTTTCGGGAATAAAGCGTCAGATAGCAAAGTCAATTTTGGCTGTCGGTGAATCTGTCCTAAAATTTCGAACAGTAAAATTTTTAGAAAATCATATTTCCTAAAATTTCGAACAACAAGAACTGAAATTATTTAATTTTGTTTGAAATTTTAGGACATTTACCGTAGGTATGTTTTCGTGATGGCCACTGTGTGGCACTGCTGGTATTCTGATACAAGGAATATCTGATAAGAGGAGTACATGATAAGAATAGTAGCCAGAAGATTATTTTTCTTATAGTTCCCTTAAACATGTTTGGTACTCATTAGAAGTGCCTCACTGAGGTGCTTCTAATGAGTATCCACAACATTATCAAGTAATAAGAAAAATATATTTCATCTTGATAATATTTTGTTTGGTTTGATATTGAATTATTCCAGCAAATTGTTGGTGTTCAAATGGGTACATATTGTGCCCCCCTTGTTGCAACTGTTACAAAAAAGAGAATTTACAATATACAGTCGACTCTCGTTATCTCGACATCACTTATCTCGAATAACTGCTTATCTGGAAGTGAAAATCTGGTCCCTGTTTAAATATGAAAATCTAACAACAGGTACCAAAATATTGTGGGAAAGAGGAGAAATTGCTCCTCCTCTTTTCCATGATATTTTCAATACATCTCTAACATCAGGAATGAAATTACATTTTCATTTGTGAAATGTGGATGCTCGGTTTATTTTTTCCTTATATCTGTAAATCTGATATGTCGATGTACGGATACGAGGGTGAGTCAACAAAAAAACCAGCCTAATTTTATTTCTGGGTGAGATCGATCCCTTCTTTTTCGATGTAATTGCCCTCTAGAATGATGCACTTGGACCAATGGTGTTCCAGTGCCATCAGCCCAGAACTGAAGAAGCCAGGTCCTTGTCTCTGACCCACTCCTCAACTGCATGCCGCCATGACTTCTTTGTTGGACCGGAAATGATGTCCACGGATTTTCAAGTTTGGGAATAGGAAATAGTCACTAGGAGCTAAGTCCAGAGAATAGGCGGGGTGTGGTATTAGCTCGTACCCATTTCGCTCAACAACATCCACTGCAATTTTGCAAGTGTGGACTCTCGCATTGTCCTGTTGGAGCAGAATCCCTTTGGAGAGTTTACCTCGGCGTTTTTCACAGATCACAATTCTCAGTTAGTCGAGCAAATTTGCATAATACATACCTGTTATTGTACTTTTCTTTGCTAGAAAGTCCAACATAATAACACCTTGTGCATCCCAAAGTACAGTTACCATCACCTTGCCAGCAGATGGTTGCGTTTTGAAATTCTTTGGCCTTGGAGACCCCAGCCCTACACTCTGGCGACTTTGAGCTTTATTCTCTGGCTCATAATAATGGACCCAGGTCTCATCTACAGTCACCAGACATGAAAGAAAATCATCTTCCTTTGACCTAAACCGCTTCAACAATGTGCTGTATACTGATGCTCTGGTTGCCATTTGCTCGTCGCTAAGGGATTTTGGGACCCAACAGGCTGTTAGCTTGTGCATACCCAAGCAATCATGTAAAGTTGTTGAAACGCTACCATGTGAAATGTGTAATGCATTTGCTATTTCTTCCACCTTAATTCCCCTATCAGAGTACACCAGATCCCGTATTTTGTTACACATTTCTTCATCGGTGGTATCTGATGGCCGTCCAGACCTGGTTTCGTCTTCTAAAGACGTACTACTGCGTTTGAATTCCCCAACCCAGAATTTAACTTGTGCATACGATGGTGCAGAAGACCCATAAACATTGGTCAACTCGTAATGTATTTCCTGACCTGTTTTCCCTTTCAAATACAAGTACCGAATTACAGCACGGTACTCAACTTTTGACGAAAAGCTTACTTTTGCATCGCTAGCCATGTTTGACATTCAATATCTTAGGAATGAATGACATGAGAAGGGTGCAATTTTGCCCTCAGGCCTAAAACATGTATTGAAACAAGGCATGAAAATCTTGGGTGTCTCGGTCAATTGGAAATGGGATAGGCTGGTTACTTATTGACTTGCCCTCGTATCTCCAAGCAGCTCAGAGAGTCCATTGGACTTCGAGATAACGAGAGTCGACTGTATTAAATGTTATGAGAATAGAATGAGTTTTAAGCCATTTTAGTCTGGAGACCCTAAAAAGGGTAACTGGTGAACAGTGCAAACCTAGATCAGATGCCACAGAATGCAGCATCTGATCAGGGTCTCTACTGTTTGCAAACAGCTTCGCCATTTTTTCTAGGAATATCTAAATTACACAGCCTGACACACCTAAAATTGAAATTGGACTCTTCCAACATATAATGAAGGGGAGTTTATTCAGTCTAAAATATGGGCTGGGTGGCCTAGTGGTTAGAGCACTCGACCTTCAAGCGGGATGTGGATTCGAATCCTGCTCAGGTTAAGACAATTTTCAGACCATAAGTACACCTAGCTCATACTCGATGTGCCCTGGGTTGAGTATAAAGTGAGCAGGGTGGCGCTTGGTGACAGACAGTGGCACAAAGTGTGCATGGGTGTCCCTGAAAGCAAGGCTGTACAAATACATGAACACAACAATCGCCTCTGCCTCTATGTGCCTCGGGTGCCTGGTAGCATTAAAAAATCCACACAACAAATCAGTCTAAAATGGGTTAACAGATGAATGGAAAGAAAGTACGTGACCAGTAAAAGTGACCAAAACAGCTAATCCTGAAACAAAGTACAGATGAGCTAGAAGCAAAACAAAAAAAAAAAAACCAACATTCTACGTGATGAAAGGCACAGCCTCACCATATAAATTGCTCTCTGACCAATATTGTTTTTCCTTATTTCTTTCCTTTTTGATTTTTATCTAATAAGACTAATAAATGTTAACCGCATTTTATATACCAAACTGTCCATTCATTACAAGATTACACTGAACTTAATTGTCTTTCACCACCTAAATCGTCAACATGACAGCAATCACTGTATGTCAATAATTGTAACATGTTAACCCTAAAAGTGCCAGTAGCAACTGCAGCAAACGACCATTTTTGTTTATTATCATTATTTTTCTTTCAGAGAAAACCAGTCTTGACATTTCATGTGAATTGTCTGCCACGCAGACAATTAACATGAAATGTCAAGACTTGTTTTCTTTGAAAAAAAAAAAAAAAAAGAATAGAATGTCATCTGCTACAAATAAATTTAACTTGGCACTTTAAGGGTTAATAAGGAACTTAAAGCCATACAATATAATTGCCTGGAATCAGTTTTATCACACAGAATAACAGGGCTCTAGATAAGAGGGTATCCAAACAAATATCTTAACCCTTAAAGCGCCAATTACAACTAAAGCAGACGACAATTTTGATTTTTTTTTTTTTTTTTTTTAATTTTCAGAAGAAAAGAAGTCTTGACATTTCATGTGATCATGTGAATCGATTCACATGAAATATCAAGACTTGTTTTCTCTGAAAAATAAAAAATAAAAATTTTAGAATGTCGTCTGCTACAAATTTTGCTTGGCGCTTTAAGGGTTAATGCTTAGCACTTTAGGCAAGACTTTCAGCAGATGACATTTTGAAATAACCTTAACCAGTATCTGGGTAGACAATAAATTTATTTTTCTTATTTTTTTTTCAGACAACAGGATTGGACATGTCAAATCCTGTGTCCAGGGAAAGATAAGAAAAATATTTCAAATTGTCTGTTGAAATTTTTAACCAGAGTGCTAAGCATTCAGGTAAGTAGCAGAAACAGCCTGTTACGAAATGATGTAGTTTGTTTATTTATTTATTTATTTATCTACTTTTTTGTATGACTTCACTGAATGACCCTCAATAAAAACAAAGTTAGATTTCTCAGAAAGTTGATTAAGCTTCTCTTTATTAATGATTAATGATGTTGTGTGCCTTGCCTGGTTCCTACAGATTTTGGCGAAAACTCAAGTAAGCTACCTTGCCCCCCATCCCCCCTTGCATCCCCCCCCTCCCCCCCCCCCCCCCCCCCACACACACACACACACAAATCACATATAAGCGCTTGATGAAAATGTGATCGGTATTTTATATAGGTTAACCTGCTGAACCCAGATATGCCCTGCCTTTACAGAGTAGATCCAATTTAGTAAGCTTCTGAAAATCTGGATCTATTCTGTTTGTTATAAAGTATGTGTTTGTTTGTGTTGAGGTTTTACGGCCCAGTCAACCCAATGGGGTCATGTCGAGCGTGGTCAGTTTTCCTAACCACACGTTTACTGGGCAGGCTTAGTCCTCTAAGCAGTTAACCAGTATTGTGCACATTCTTTTGCCAGAAACTGACAACTGCCCTTCTTGAATCAGCGGAAGGGAGAGAATGACAGTAGAAAATATTTCATGATCAATCTCCACGAAAGAATGTTGCCGACCTCGGCGGAGGTTGAACCCGCGACCTCCTGGTCTCCAGTCGGACAGCGCATCCAACTGAGCCACCGAGGCCGGCTTGTATAAAGTATGTGTATTTTCTTTGTTGTTTTCTTTTTTTCTGATAGCAGCATGGGCGGGACGTCCCATTGTGGTGAAGGCACTGCTTCAGTATTGTGTTCCCACCAAAGCAGCTCATGGGACAGGGCACACAATGTTTTAATTTTGAGTTTGTGACCTTTATGTATTTTAGATGGCAAGCCACCATAATTGAATTTGTTTGCAATTGTATGTATGCTCCACATGTTGTTACATGTTGTGTAAGTGTGGAGACCATGAAAAACAGCAATGGAAGCAAATTTGCAATAATATAGAAAATACTCCATTTAGTCTGTCAGTGTTCAAATCTAGGACTGTCCTAACAATGAAATCTGTAAGTGGTCATTCATATGGAAATCAAACCTATGAATGTCCTTTCTTGCCCATGAAATCAGTGAAATCGGTGAGTGATATTTCATACAGAAACTAATCAAACTTTTCTGTTCTATTTTCTCCCTCAGTCCGACAGTACATCTATTAGCAATAGCAAGTAAGCAAAGCTCTAGATTAGATAGAAGGATCATCCTGAGAAATATTTTTCTTATTTCTGCATGAAAACATATGTTGTGGGTACTCATTTGAAATTGCCTCACTGAGGCAATTCCAATGAATATCTACAACATATGCTTTTGTGCTCACATAAGAAAGTTATAAAAAAAATTTAATTATCGAAATAAAGCGTCTTCTCTCAGTAAGATTTAACCTTTACTACACTCTGGGCTAATTCAGCAGACAACAAAATTGGTGATATTTTTCTTGTTTTTCCCTGAAAATGGGTTTTGACATTTCATGCAAATTGTCTCCATTGAATCATGTTTGCTGGAAAAAATGTCAAATCCTGTTTTCTGGGAAAAAAAAGAAAGCTAGTTTAATGTCATCTGCTGAAAATTTTACCCAGAGTGCTAAGCGTTAATAGTAAGAACCTAATGAGAAGCAGGAAAGTGGTCAATAGAAATTACAGCTGAAATTGATAATCAGATCCAGGAAACCTTTTTGTGATTTAAGACAAACTGCGAAATCCAACAGTTTCCAATATGAAAGCAGTGAAAGCCCTGACTATTTTGTAAATGTGTGCTGTCCAGGATTATCAATGGTCAAATAATTATTTGTGAATGTCTGAACCCTTGTTCTGCTGAAAACAGCCTTGTTCTGCCTTTGCAAACAGTGTAGATCCAGATCAGTTGGCTTCTGAAGAAGCCAACTGATCTGGATCTGCACTGTTTGCTGTTAAGTAAGTGAATTTGTATCAACAACCTGGATCAAGTAATCTGATTGGCTGAAAATTAGAAGTGGGCATGGCATCTTAATTTATTCAGCATGACAAGGGTTAACTATTGCCTATGAAGAACAGACACATGGATTCACATGCTTGTCTGGTTCTTCACTGTTCTTGTAGTAGGAAGTCTTGGACTTCTCACAGCATGCATTATGTTATAACGTAGCTTTAGCCCATTGTAGTCGGAGACCCGTAAAAGGGTAATTGGCAAACAGTGCAGACCCAGATCAGACGCTGCAGAACGGTGTCTGATCAGGGTCTCCACAGTTTGCAAATAGTTTAGCCATTTTTCTCTAGGAATATGTAAATCTCACAGCTGGATGTACCTAAAATTAAAATTGGACTCTTCCAATATATAGTGTGGGAGAGTCTATTCAGTATACAATGGGTTAGATAAGAGGGGTATCAGATGCATATTCAGCTTATTTCTCCATATTACGAAAACACGCCTATTCAAATATATAGAAAATTTCACCACTATAAACTGAAAGTTTCAGATAAAAATTCTGATATTTTTCATATTTCTGCTCAAAACATAGATTGTGGGTACTCATTAGAACCACCTTATAGAGGTGGCTCTAACAAGTACACACAATCTATGTTTTTTAGCAGAAAGCGAGGCAGTTCTAACAAGTACCCACAATCTATATTTTGAGCAGAAATAATAAAAAAATAATGTATACCCCTGTAAAACCCCAGTTTTACTATATAAAAGTGGGGCTTAAGGGGATCAAAATTATATTGGTATATTTTCGTGATGACGAAAACATTATGTCGTGGGTATTCATTTGAAATGCCTCCTGCAGGTGATTTCAATGAGTACCCACAACATATGTTTTCATGGAGAGCTGTATTTAAAGAATTCTTATCTTTTACCACAGTCTGGGCTAATTCAGAAGGCTACAAATTGATTGTATTTTTCTCCCAAAAAACAGCATTTGACATTACATGCAAACTGTTTCCAATGGGGACAATTTACATGAAATGTCAAAACTTGTTTTCTGGGAAAAATAAGAAAAAATATTTCAAAATGTCCTCTGCTGAAAATTTTACCCACAATGCTAAGGGTTTGGAAGTGTTTCCAATTATCCTGTCCTCTATGGGAACCAATATTGAATATCAGCCATATGTATTGCAGCATGTTGAGAATATCATCTACGAGCCATGCCATTATAAACAAGAGGGCCATGATGGCCCTGTAACACTCACCTGAGTATCATGGCACTTTGAGAACCTGACCTAGAATTGATCAAGGCAAACATTCTGATCAAAATTCAAAATGATTATATTAAGTAGAGCAAGTACCCAGAAGGTCACGAATACCCCCGGCTGGCGCCATTTCTTAATTACAAAATATTTTATAGTTAATGACAGTGACATAAGGCAAGATATAGTTTACAATGTCAGTCTCTGAGTGACACTGATCTATCATCCTGAGTACAACTTTCCTTGAGTAAATAGTCTTCAAGACATGAAGCAAATCTGCTGGGCCATAAAATATAGGTCACTGACCTACATACACTTGAGAAATTAATCCGATGGTCACACTGATGCATTATACCAACTAAGATGTTAATCCATTACATAATCTAAAAGATATTAAGCAAAATCACTAGACCATGAAATATAGGCCATACTGATTTTTATTATATACAAAGTAATGAAATATAGAGAATTATTAATGAAATAAAATGCATATTTCGAAAAAGTTATATTTTCACTAGTGAAAATATAAAACTTACATTTTCACTCCTCTGAGCAGTGAAAAACTACTTTTTTTCTTATTTTTAATGTTTTCATTATACAAGATGAAAATTTTTATGGTATTCACTGAAAAAGAGTAAATTTTCTTTTTATTTTATTGTTTACAGGCCAATGCGCGTTTCTGACGTCATATCTAACGTCACCAAACAAAACATGAACGTCATGGCGTTGACGTCGACTTTCCTTTGCAAATGCAAGATTTGCATCTCTTCTATCGAAAGCGATGTATCTAATAAAAAGAAAATTCAAATGTTTGTCATGATTGATTGATTGTGTTGGGGTTTAACGACACGTCAACCCTTGAGGGTCATTTTGTGTCGTCTCCCAGAGAAAGGGAGAAAAGAGATAGAAGAGAGAGTAGAGGAGATGAAAGAGAGGGACAGGGAAGAAAGAGGAACAGGAATGAAAGTGAAGAAACAGAAGAAATAAAAACATTCCCCCTCTACCCTTACCCACTACAAGGATAGCAGGCCTTGCCCAACTGTAAGCCAATATCAGTTGGACGCCCCGGTGATCTAAGATACACAGCACCTTCGCACCACCCGACCACCCCCTGTTTGTCGTGAATATGACTTTTATTTCATCTTGTGAAGTGAAAAAAATGTATATTTCATTCGTGCCTTCGGCACTCATGAAATATAATTTTTTTCACTTCACTCAATGAAATAAAAGTCATATTCACTCCAAACATTTGAATATCCTCCATATATTTACTTTAAGGTAAAAGTTTGGGTCACACTGTGTCATTATATGTACCGGTAAATATGACATTTAGGTATCAAATAGTGGGAGATATAAGACAAACAATGCAGACCCAGATCAGACTGCTCCTGGAGGAGCAGTCTGATCAAGGTCTACACTGTTTGCCATTCTGCTAAGTATTTTCAGAAACAACTGCATAAAAAGTCAAATTTAAGCAAAAAAGTATGGAATAAAGCATTTAAAATTTTGGAACATTTACCGTACCTGAATACCCCTCACAGATGCCCTATTCAGGGCAAGAGGCTGGTTCTGTCAACATGAACAATCATCATAAATGTCAAAAGCCAATGACCAGCAAGTTCATTATTCAATTATAAAGCTGATAAATTCAATCAAGCCAGTTAATTCTTTTCATCATTGATTTCACCTAAATTACACACCATATTTATTTCAATAAATGCCTTGGGAGCATTGCAATTCACATGCTATAAAAAGATGCTCTCATGACAAACTATTGGCAGACAGACACATATTTTTGTGTCCTAAAACCTTTTGGATGGCATTTTGCTATCTCTTCCCCATAAAAAATGGGAGGGGCATTTATTCGCCTTACAAGGCTGTCTGCCATTTCCGGACTACCTTTTTTAGCCAGTCATGCTATCTGCATACCACATTTTGGGGCCATTTGTGTTTTTGTTTGTTGTTTTGTTTTTTGCTTTGCTTTCATTTTACGGCACGGGTCAAAGGAATAAAAATTTATTGATGCAATTATTGGTAACGCATGCTTAATTGAGCGGCCAGTGCCATCAATGGATTTCCTATGGGAACAATTTTAGCTAATTTTGATCTACAAGTCACCTCAATACTTTGTATCAAGTTTCGAGTCAACTGGCCTTTCTGTTCAGGAGAAGTTCAAAATAGATTTTCAATATGGTGACTGTAGCCGCCATCTTGGACTTTCCATCAGAATTATCTTAGCTATTTTTGATCTACAAGTTGCCCCGATACTTCCTATCAAGTTTCGATTCAACTGGCATTTTGGCTCATGAGAAGAAATTTAAAATAGATTCTTCTGATTTTGATCTACACCTCAATACTTAATTCCTACCAAGTTTCGAGTCAATTCGCCTTTCCATTCAGGAAATATTGAAAACAGATTTTCAAGATAGCTGCCATGGTGGCAATCTTGATGTTCCTGTTGTTGAACAATTTAGCTGTTTTTGATCTAAAAGTCACTGATACTTCCTACCAATTTTTGAGTCATCTGGCCTTTTGGCTCAGGAGAAGAAGCTCAAAATATATTTTCAAGATGGCCACCATTGTGGCCATCTTGGATTTTCGATCCAAATGATTTTAGCTATTTTTGATTTTCAAGTCACCCTAATACTTCCTACTAAGTTTCCAGTCAGTCACCCTGATACTTCCTACCAAGTTTCCAGTCAACTGGCCTTTTAGTTCAAGAGAAGAAGTTCAAAATAAATTTCTGATCATAACTGTTTTAGCTAGTTTTGATCTGCAAGTCATCCTGATATGTCCTACCAAGTTTCAAGTTAACTGGCCAATAGGTTCAGAAGAAGCAGCTCAAAATAGGTTGAATGGATGCCCTGGCTGTCATATTGGATTTCTGATCCAAACTATTTTAGATATTTATGATCTGCAAGTCACCCTGATACTTCCTACCAAGTTTCGAGTTTTGGCCTTTCGGTTCAGGATAAGAAGTTCAAAATGGATTTTCAAGATGGCCACCATGGCAACTATATCTTGGATTTCTGATCCAAAGGATTTTAGCTACTTTTGATCTGCAAGTCATCCTGATATTTCCTACCAAGTTTCAAGGCTTTTCAGTTCAGGACAAAAAGTTCAAAATAGATTATCATCCAATCCAGATGATTTTACCCATTTTTGATCAGCAAGTCATCTGATACTTCCAACCAAGTTTAGAGTCAATTGGCCCTTCTTAAGTTTAGAGTCAATTGGCCTTTCTTTCAAGAGAAGAAGCTGAAAATAGATTTTCAAGATGGATGCTATTGTGGCCATCATAGATTTCCCAGTGAAAGAACTTCCTACCAAGTTTCAAGTCAGTTGGCCTTTCTGTTCAGGAAATGAAGCTCAAACTAGACTTTTAAGAATGGTGGCCATCTTGGATTTCCCATTGGAACCATTTTAGTTATTTTTGATCTACGTTGCCCCAATACTTTCTACCAAGTTTTGAGTCAGTTGGCTTTTACGTTCCATCTGTCCATTAACTCTCATAAATGACAACTCCTCCACAGCCATTGAAGCGATTGGTCCCTACTAAGACTTTAAGACTGTTGCTCGAGTGTTCAAATGGTCGGGCTCCATTGATTGTCATGCCCATATATGGTTAAAAAAATGATAATAAAAAAAAGCAATCTTCTTCTTCAAAACCAAGAACTGCTCAAATGATGATAATAATGATTATAAGTTGCAATGACAGGATTGGAAAAATGTTGCATAACATCTGCATATCTGCAGTAGCTATTTGGCTGAGTGAGCCATGGCCCCTAGGTCTCGTTTTAATTATTTTTCAGAGAAAAAAAAAAGAAAAAAAAAAAGCTGAAAAAAAATTAGAGTAAAAAAAACATTAGAAAGTCACACTGTTTGCAAGAAGTTCTGCAAAAAACAAAAAACAAAACAAAAAAACAAAAACAATAACAACAACAAAAAAACTCCTTATTAAAAAAGAAAAATAATCAAAATAGAATCCCTGTTAAACTAAAAATGGACATTTGCAAAGGCTGAGGCAGAAGAGTCAATGCCCATTCATTACGAAAACACGCCTATTCAACAATATTGAATATTTTACCACCAAAAAATGAAAATTTTCAGATGAAAAATTCTGATATTTTTCTTATTTCTGCTCAAAACATAGATTGTGGGTACTCGTTAGAACCGCCTCGACCCCCATAAACCCCAGTTTTACTATATACAAGTGGGGTTTACCGGGGTCAAAATTATATAGGCATGTTTTCGTGATGTTATTTTTCACAGAAATAAGGCTTTGACAGTTCATGCAATTTAAGAGACATTTTTCATGAAATATCAAAGCCTATTTTCAGGAAAAACAAAAAAAAAAAAAAAAAAATCAAAATGTAGTCTGCTGAATATTTTTACCCAGAATGCAAAGCGTTAATTTTTTGTCCTACTGAGTGAGGCAGACAGTATTGTTTCTGTGCTTGTTGAACCTGAAACAAGCTCCAGGAAATAGACTAATCCTTATTAATACTGCTTATGCATGCTTGGGTAAAAATTTCAGCAGACAACATTTTATAAATATTATTCTTTTTTCCCTCAAGAAAATAGGATTTGAGATTTAATGCAAAGTGTCTCCAATGCATGAAATGTTAACTCCTGTTTATGGGAAAATTTAGCAAAATGTTATCAAATTTGTCATCTTCTGAATTAGCCCGATCAGTGCCAAAGTAAAAATTGTAACCTTGAACTTAACAGACTGATGCTAGTGACTGTTTTTCCTAGTTTTTCCATACAAACAAGACCTTGACATTTGCTTAGAAGATACTTCATTTGAAATGACAAACCCTATTTTCTGAGCAAAATAGAAAACTTAAAGTGTCATCTATTGATTTTTAACTCTTTCCCTGCTAGTGGCAACTTTTGTCGTCTGCTGATAACCTTTGTAAACAGTTTGGACCCAGATCAGGCACGACAAAATGTTGTGCCTGATCTGGATCCAAACTGTTTGACACTCTAATGGCATTCCTGAAAGATTTTTTTTTTTTATTTTGAAAAAGTTAACTTAAAAAAAAGTCCACAGATGATAAAAAAGCATGCAAAATTACCCAGCATGCAAAGAGTTAAATTTGGAATAGAAAAAATCTCTTTCCTAACTCTTATGGCAGCAACTTGCAGCAGGTGACTTTTTTTTTTATTTATTGATTTATTTATTTTATTTTCATTTATTTATTTTTTGCATGACTGTGTGTGTGTGTGTGATGGGGGAGGGCAGGCGGGCGGTTTAGCGGGATAGAAAAGAATTAGGTTTCTCATTTTGTCTGAATCATCTGCCTGGCAATAAGGCATAAGGCATAACATTTTATGTGAATCATCTGCCTGGCAGATGATTCACATAAAATGTTATGCCTTATTGTCTTTGAAAAATACTAAAAAAAAAAAAAAGAAAGAATGTTGTCTGTTACATGCTAACTCTTTAACCCTTATCCTGCTAGAAAAAAAATGAATCAGGCCTGTAAGAGGGGGTACCTCTACTTGAGGTCATTACACCCTTAATTTTGCCTCGATTTTCAAGGAATTTTCACATATAATTTGCTGATCATAGGTGGCCATTTTACCGGAGAAAGGATGGTCACGTGACCAGAAAGTCATGTGATAGTCACGTGTTAACCGGAAACCGTTTGAGACACTTAAAAAAAAAAAAAGTTACAAGAGACCAGCCCCTACTGTGTACTACTGCGAATGAAACAAGTAACATACAAAGGTTCTACTGTTATTCCTACTTCTTCCTCACTGGAAATGATTAGATTAAATGTTTATTTCATGTATAATATTAACATATTTGAATATATACAAGACATGTGTTTACTACATTACAATATAATACAATGGGATTCAGAAGAAAGCCAATTGACTAATGAAGTCCGTCTCCCATAGGGTTAACAGAAAGCCGATGAAAAACTAGAATCGAAGAAGTTAGCCCAAATTTGACGTTTTGGGGTTGTATTTGACACACAAACTGCAAAATCACCAGCGCCTACTGTGTACTATTGCGAATGAAACAAGTGACATACAAAGTTTCTACTTCTTCCTCACTGGAAATGATTCTGGTGTTATCGGCTTTTTTTTTTCCAGAAAATCGTGATCAATCTGTTGAAGTGAGTGCTGAAAATAATGGCAGCTTGAAATTTGGTATTCTCGGTCTTTTTTAGTGTGGGTAAAATCCAGCACCTGACTATCTAATGAAAAGTGGCGTGTTTGTATGAAAGTAGGTTCACTCCTGTATGAGAACACTTGCTCTGAATGGTTGCATGTGGTATATAGTAAGTATGACAGGCTTTAGAGTTGGCAGACCCCTCCAGCGTGACAATAGTCGCAAACAGCAGGATACGGGTTAAGGTTTAACCCTTAATGTGCCAAAGCAGTAGCTACTATTTATTAATTTATATTTTTGTTTACTTTTCAGAGAGAATAAGGCTTGAATAATGAAACGCCAAGCCTTATTTTCTCTGAGAAATACACTTCAACCTCTTTATAACATGGTTCATTATAACACAGTTTTGGATATAACACAGTTCAAAGATGGATCCCAAAAATGTATAGATTATATTGAAAAATGACCATAAATGGTCATTTTTCAATATAATCTATACATTTTTGTTTGGATATAACATGGTTGTTTAACTAACACGATTTATGCTATGGACCCCAACAATAGTGTTATAAAGAGGTTGTGGTGTAATAAACAAATACTCTATGTAGTCTGCTATGATTCTGACTAGTGTTTAAGGGCTATTTACAGTAGTTAGCTGCTTCTTGCAATCATGCATTATAAGCTTATTATGCACTCCTAGTAGCATTATTTTCAATTAGTTAATAAGGTTTCACCGGGGAATCAACTAAGGTTGTATGGAGTGTGGTTTTATGGATCTTTGATAGTATAAAAATGGAGCAAACAGACATTCTGCAAATCTGTGCAGCCATCTGTGTAGTTTACATATCAGTATGTATTCAAAATTGTAGCAAAATCAGAATGTAAAGCCTTATTTCTCTGAAAAAATAAAACAAAAATATTTACGAAAGTTGCCTGATACAATTTTGAATGATACTTTAATGCTGATACAATTCTGAATGATACTTTAATGCTGATACAATTTTGAATGATACTTTAATGCTGATACAATTTTGAATGATACTTTAATGCTGATACAATTCTGAATGATACTTTAATGCTGATACAATTTTGAATGATACTTTAATGCTGATACAATTCTGAATGATACTTTAATGCTGATACAATTTTGAATGATACTTTAATGCTGATACAATTCTGAATGATACTTTAATGCTGATACAATTTTGAATGATACTTTAATGCTGATACAATTTTGAATGATACTTTAATGCTGATACAATTCTGAATGATACTTTAATGCTGATACAATTCTGAATGATACTTTAATGCTGATACAATTTTGAATGATACTTTAATGCTGATACAATTCTGAATGATACTTTAATGCTGATACAATTTTGAATGATACTTTATGCTTAGTATGCTGAGAAGAAAAAAATTTCAGCAGACTAGTTTCTGAAATACATGTATTTTTCTTATTTTTTCCAGAAAACAGCTGATGCCATTCAATTTTTTTTTTTTTTGGTTCATTTTTTTGGGGTAAAATATGGCTTTAACATCAAGCTTTATTTTCTAAGGATAATGATAAAAGCATCACACAGCATGCTACCCAGCAACTGGTGATATGGAAAATTCTATTAGACACCAAAACCATAACTCTGTAAAAATTGACAAATAAATGCCATGGAAACCAACTTTTAACATTTATCAGGGCCATAACTCTGTAAATAATTATTGAAATTCACCCATTAATAATGCTATATGAGATCTTCTCTGTGTTAGTTTGTTTGAGGTTTTATGGCCCAGTCAACCCAATGGGGTCATGTCGAGCGTGGTCAGTTTACCTAACCACACGTTTACTGGGCAGGCTTAGTCCTCTAAGCGGTTAACTAGTATTGTGCACATTCTTTCACCAGAAACTGACAACTGCTCTCCTTGAGTCAGTGGAAGGGAGAGAATGACCGTAGAAAATATTTCACGATCAATCTCCATGAAAGAATGTTGCCGACCTCGGCGGAGGTTGAACCCGCGACCTCCAGGTCTCCAGTCGGACGGCGCATCCAACTGAGCCACTGAGGCCGGCTCTCTCTATGTTAGTACACAAAGTAAAATTTCTACAGATTCCAATAAACAGAATGGAAACAAAATATATATGTATTATGAATGACAGACAGATGGACAGGTTTATGTAAGACTGACAGACAGACGGACAGACTCTTGGACATCCAGAATGAAACATAGTTCACCAGCACTATTGTGTAGCTGGATATAAAAATAAAAATATTTAACCCTTAAAATGCCAAGAAAACCTGCATCTGAAAATGTCCTCTGTTTATGTCGCCTGCTGAATATTCTTGCATTTTTGAATACAGGCAAACAGAGTGGACCCTGATCAGACTGCTCCTAGAGGAGCAGTCTGATCTGGGTCCACACTGTTTGCAAAAATGACTTTTAAAATCACAAGCAGATAACAAAGCAGACGACAATTGTTGTTTACCTTTACCTTTTTCAGTAGACGACAGATTGATGATATTTTTCTTATTTTTCCCAGAAAACAGGATTTGACATTTCATGCAAATTGTCTCCTTAGGAGACAATTTGCATGAAATGTCATATCCTGTTTTCTGAGAAAAATAAGAAAAAATATTTCAAAATGTCGTCTGCTGAAAATTTTACCCAGAGTGCTAAGCGTTAAGGGTTAAGAATGTTCTCTGCAACAGTTTTTAACCCATTTTAGTCAGGAAACCTCACCAAAACATTAATTGGCAAACAGTGCAAATCCAGATAATACAGATTCTGATCAGGGTCTCCATTGTTTGCAAATAGTTTTGCCATATTTCTGTAGGAATATCTAAATTACATAGCCTGACATACCTCAAACTGAAGTTGGACTCTTCCCGTATATAGTGTGGGGGAGTTCATTCAGTCTAAAATGTGTCTATGGTCCTTTAAAGGGCAAATACACTAAACATCTCCTGTCATCTTTCATTCAGGAAATAATACAGCTCATACCATGATTTATTGTGCTATAAATCACTTTTTCATGTAAAAACCATAAATTGCAATCAGGGTATGGCAGGGGGATTTGCATTTTTAATAACTTATGACATACAGTGATTTATTGCACAATAAATCCATAAGAGATGTTCTACTTCAATTCTAACCCCCTATATTATCTAACCCTTCAAGCGACATGCGAAATTGTAGCAAACACCATCTCTCTTCTTTTTTCCAGAGAAAATAAAGCTTGGCATTTCATGTGACTAGTCTGCCTAGCCATTTATTTTTGCAGTAAAATAAGAAAAAAATATTTTAAAATTTCATTATTTTAATCTTGTTTACACAAATATCTGGGCAGAGAGGCCCGAGCAAACAGTGTAGACAGACTAGCTGCTAGTCTGATAATAAGTCTTATCATTTTTTTTTATCATTAAAAGGTTATCAACTTGTTAACAATGGCAAGTCTATTTGGTAGAGTCTCCAATACATATCTTCGCTAAGTACACCACAACCTCTTTATAACACTATTGTTGGAGTCCATACCATAAACCGTGTTAGTTAAACAACCGTGTTATATCCAAACAAAAATGTATACATTATATTGAAAAATGACCATTTATGGTCATTTTTCAATATAATCTATACTTTTTTGGGATCCATCTTTGAACCGTGTTATATCCAAAACCATGTTATAATGAACCGTGTTATAAAGAGGTTGTAGTGTATTATCATTCAAAATTAAAACTGAGAAAGGCGAGTAGACTAAGCTATAAAACTATTATACTGTTCATTTTACTGCAAATAGATGATTTTGTATCCATATTATTCATTATAATGCCTAATGGCTAGGCTAGTGTAGACCCTGATCATATTCCAGGTTGCTGTGTCTGATCAGGATATACACTGTTTGCCACTCATGTTAGAGAGAAAGCACATGCCATATAAGATGATCACAGGTGTTACAGTCACTCTGGAAGCCTACCGAAATAGCTCACCTGCTTGTTTGTAATTATGCGACTTTGTATCAACAAATAATCTGATTGGCTGAAAATCAGAAGTGGGCATGGCATCATAATTTATTCAGCATGGCAAGGGTTAAGCAGACACCACAAAAAATTCCATACTGTTAGCCTAGGCAGGCCTGTCGGATTATAGTAAAACCTCAGTGACTCGAACACTGGTATTTCGTTTACCCATCTGATTTGAACTCATTTTTGAGTCCCTGGGAAATTCTCCTGATTGATCAAGAAAATAAATATTCAGGAATATTTTATAGAGAAATTTTCTTATTTTATGGTAAAAATGTATGTTGTGTATTCTCATTAGAATCATCTCATCAAGGCAATTCTAATGAGTACACTCAACATACCATCAAACTATATATAGATAATCTTAAAGACATCCCTACATTATTCCCATTTGCCTGCTGATCTGGAAATATGATTACCCGTCAGTGGCTCGAACTACCCATGTCTTAAACAAATTTCCAGGGTCCCAAAGATGTTTGAGCCATTGGAGTTTGACTGTGCTTAACTCTTAAAGCGCCAAGCAAAATTTCTAGCAGACAACATTCAGAATTTTTTTTTTTTTTTTTTTTTTTCAGAGAAAACAAGTTTTCACATTTCATGTCAATTGTCTGCCAAGTAGATGATTCACATGAAATGTCAAGACTTGTTTTCTCTGAAAAAAACAACAACAAAAAAAACAAAAAAATAAAAAAATTGTCGTCTGCTGCAGTTGTGACTGGCGCTTTAAGGGTTAAGGAAAATACAGCATATAATGATCCAGTTCTTTAGCTGTTTTCAGAATGAGTTCAGACAGCAAGAAAAAATAATTGTTTAATAGTGAGCGTATGATTTATAAGAACATTTACCATTGCCAGACTGATAGGCATCATTACAAAGATGCCAATTTTCCGGGGAAATACGGATTAATTTCTCGTACAAGATAGTAAAACCTCTTGATCAGCATGCGGATCCATTCTGTCTTTTCAAACAGATTTATTTACATAGCTCAACATTAGGCACTGTACATTTCCAACCAAAAAGGATTGATATTTTTCTTATACAGTCAAACCTTGTTATCTCAAACTCGCTTATTTCGAATTACCGCTTATCTCGAAGTGAAAATCTGATCCCTGTTTTAACATGCAACTATGATAACATGTTACAAAATAATGTGGAAAAGAGGAGAAATTGCTCCTAAGGAGAAATTTCTCCTCTTTTCCACATTATTTTTTATATATATATATATATATATATATATTTCTAACTTCAGGAGTCAAATTACATATTCATTTGTTAAATGTGTTGTTCAATTTATTGTTTTCCTTACTCTCTCAACTCTGATATGTCGACGTACGGATATCTCGAAGTGTTTCAGTGAGTCTTTTGGAATTCGAGATAACGAGAGTCGACTGTATTTGCACAAAAACATATCTTGTGGGTACTCATTAGAAGTGTCTTGGCGAGGTGCTTCTAATGAGTACCCATACTGCATGTTTTATAAAAGAATAAGAAAAATATTTACCAGGTAACTACCTTATCTTGAGCTCTGTTCTTACACCAGGATAGCCAATAAGGAAGATTTGGATCGGATTGCAAGGATGTGTACACTGGTATCGCTGTTTACTGACTGAATTCGGCGAAATATTGGTTTTCACACAGCTTGCCTTAAATGGAATGAACAGGAAGCCATTCCTTGTGTCTGCTTCCTGTCTTTGATCAGAAACGTCATCAATGTCCTTGCGTAGAGTACAAAATCAGAGACAATCCATTAGGCTTCTACTTTGAGTTCTCTTTGTTATTATTTAATAATCCTTGAATCCTTAAAGAGAATAGGTAATGCTGCCAAACCACGAGAAATGGGACTTTATGTCATGTGCAAATGGTGAAGGCCCTGGGATCAGCTTGCACATCTGTGCGGGCTGATCAGGGCTTTCATTTCATTTGAGAAAACTAAAGTATCCAGTGATAATCTCGACATAGGTGTCTGCTGCTGTAATACTGTCCATTATAGTCCTGTGATCAAACGTGATCTATTGTTAACCCATTTATGCCAAGTGGAATCTTCTATATCAACTCTTTGGACAGGTCCGATTTCAATAGAAGGGATATCTGGCTATTTTAATATAACCACGTTTCATAGAAATAAATGTATTTAATGCAAACATTGTAGACCCTGATCAGACGCTGCATTCTGCGGGGTCTGATCTGGGTCTACAATGTTTGCCAATGTCCCTTTTATGGGACACCAGGCATAAATGGGTTAAAATGAAACCATACATGAAGATTTGGCAGCCATTTTGCAAAGGGAGACAACTGTAAACAGGAAGTTATATCCAGAGTACTTGAAACCTATCGAAAATGGTGGTAACTTTTGAAGGAAAGAATCTGTTCCCTCTGGAGTGACCACCATTTTCAAGGGAGGCAAATAAATCCATGTCAAAGTTATTTCCCTTGCAAGTGTATCCATTTCCTGAAATCCCAGATGTCACAATCTCATTAAGTCAATGGACCCAGCTAGCATTCTACGTAAATCTACATCGGGCCGTCACCGGCCCGTCAGCTACCCTGACGGGCCGATGATGGCCCGATACAGATTTACGTAGAATGCTGACTGGGGACAGGCTAGTGAATGTATATTCCATGTTTGCAGAGACTCAAAGACAAGTTTACCCATGAAGCAGCTTTGTAACATCTAACAAACACAGCGTGGACTTATTTTCTGTGTAATACATATTACTTGATATGCCCGAAAGACTAAAAACTTGTGGTTCAATCCATTTGCTCTGCTGAGTTGAGGTTTATACAGTAAAACCTGTGTAAGAAAGCCACCTTTGAGACTGACTTTAAATAGTGGTTGATGTGGAAAAAGTTGTCTGTCTTATAAAGGTACATGTCATGTAATTTTGCTAGCAAAATTACATGACATGTACCTTTATTAGACAACCACCTTTCCACATCAACCATTAAGGTCAGTTTCAAAGGTGGCTCTCTTACACAGGTTTTACTGTAGTTTTAACCCATGAAGTGTTAAGCAGATGACATTCTAGATTTTTATTACTATTGTTTTTCCAGAGAAATTAAGCCTGAATTTGCCCAATGAGTGATAAAGGTTAGACAACAATTTTAAATATCTTTTTTCATTTTTTATCAAAAATATGAAAACATCATGAATTTGTTGTCTGATGATGCTGCCAAAAAGTACTATAAAGGTCACAATAACCCATTTTAGACTGAGCAGACTCCCCAACACTATATATTGGAAGAGTCAAATTTCAATTTCAGGTATGTCAGGCTATGTGATTTAGATACTCCTAGAGAAAATTGGCTCAACTATTTGCAAACAGTGGAGACCTGCAGAATGCTGCATCTGATTAGGGACTGCACTGCACTGTTTGTCAGTTACCTATTTGGGGTCTCCTGATTAAAATGGGTTAACCATTTCAGCCCTGAAGAGCAAAACAGTTACATGTCCAAATCATGGAGATCCAAATCAGACGTCTTTTAACAAGCCGTCTAATCTAGTTCTACACTGTTTGCCATTGTTTTTGATTTTGGACTAAAACCCTTATTTTCATCAATGGACTTGTCCAAATTAAGGGACCAAAAAGTCCATTTCAGAAACAAAGATGAAAGAGTTGATGTCCATTTCCTTTCTTTTTCAGAATGCAGATGAGATTGGCTGAGACATGAGCTGGGATCATCGTCAAGTAGAACGGACCAATGACTTCTGTGATGGCAGAAACCGATAACCCATCAGATGACTATCAAATACATACAACTATCAACTCCACCAATGCCACATCCAACATGACCGATTATTATGATACAAGTTTTGGATATGGGTACAATGTACCGGCCCGAATTATGGTGGGAAAGATTGTTGAATATTATGTGATTCCCATTCTAGTGCTAATTGGAACTGTTGGAAATATAATGATTTTAGTAGTGACAAGGCAGCGAAATCTCAGCAACTGGTCCATATGTTTCTACCTTGCAGCTTACGCTGTTGGAAACCTTCTTATACTCGTACCAATGTCAGGTCTAGAGTGGGTGTGCAAAATGGCCAATTTTAATTACATTTCACACATGAGTGACTGGACTTGTAAACTATGGCAGTTTTTAATGCATGTGATTATCTACTCTGGAATTTGGTTTGTTGTTGCAATGCTTATTGACCAATTTATTGCAATATGGCTGCCACTGAAAGCCATGTCAATGTGTACCGTTTTCATGGCAAAGTTTGCCACGATCATGATCATGGTGGGGCTAATAGTAATAAGCATCCATGATATCTGGATTTATGAACTGTTTCCAAACGGCTGCTACATAAACCATCAACCAAACGACCTTCTAACAACTGTGTGGCCTTGGGTTTCATTAGGATTTTATTGTATTCTGCCTTTAATTCTTATCTTATTCTTTATTACCATTCTTTTCACTGGCGTGTTTCGTAAAAATGAATGGAAAAAATCATCCAGCAATTATCAGGTACCGACGGACATAACTTTCATGACTATCGCTCTCGCTGTGTTGTATGTGCTTTTCGCTGCACCCTCAACTGTGATTCAAGTAATACACATGAACTTACCAAACGCATGGCTACACAATGCAGAATTCATGCATAACTTTGCTATTGCCCACATCGTCTGCGATTTTGTTGTGCATTTGAATCCAGCTCTTGCTTGTTTGATTTGTATCACGTTTTCGTCAACGTTTCGCCATGAGCTACGCGATACTTTAAAGAACAAACTGTGTAAGCATGTGATCAGAGTATATGAGGTGCAGCTGAATTCAAATGGTGCGCAGATTGAATACGAACAATGTTCAGAAACAACACCTTTGTGATCATCCAAACGGAATCCAAAGCTCGAGATAAGGCTTTTTTTCTTCAGCCGAAAAGCGCCGATATTTTTTGTATTTCTCCACTTTTTATGAGTACCCACAACATGTTTCATGGAGATATAAGAAAAATATTATGTGGACATCCCCACTTAACAAGCTATGTGAATCACATCTCCATATATGGTGATACTGGATTTAACCATTATTTCATATTTCCTCATCATTAGAACCATATACAGAGGTGACGCCTACCCTTGGTGTACCAAAAAGGTCAAAAGTACAATATATAATTGGTGCATCAAAACTTTCACTACAGTGATGGTTGGATAGATTGGAGTTTTATGGCCCAGTTAACATTATTAAGGTCATGTTGAGTCAGTTAACATTATTGAGGTCATGTTGAGTCAGTCAGTTTACCTAACCACACTTTTCCTGGGCAGGCTTAGTCTTACAAGAGGTTAACCAATCCTTACTCACATTTTTTTCAACAGAAGGGAGAGAATGATGGTAGAATATATTTCATGATCAATCCCCTCATCAGAATTTTACTGGACCAGGCAGGAATCAAAAGCATGACTTCCTGATCAACAGTTGGATGTGCATCATACTGAGCAGGTCAGCAGTGAAATTTCTGTGCCAAAAGAATATCAAACTATCTGGTTAATAACATATTCGACCTAATTTTAAACAGCACTGTGCGCTTAGGTTTTTAAAAAAACTGGGAAAACTTATGTACCTACCTATACTAAGGGGACATTTTAGATAAAAGGATCAGCGAAGGACTTATCAAAGAATGCTTATGCGATGTTTTTGTGGGTTTTGTTTTCTTCTGATTTTCTTTATATAAGTATATGTTGTGGGTACTCATCTGAACTGCATTGACAAGTTGATGCAGTCAAATGGGTACTCAGCATGCAAAATGTTAAAATATCATCTTCAACACTATCAAAGCTGTTACATCATCTGCTATCATATTTAACCCATTTTGGTCTGGTGAGTCCTGAAAAGGGTAATTGGTAAACAGTGCAGACCCAGACCAGACCAAGCATCTTGCAGCATCTGATCAGGGCTTCCACTGTTTGCAAATACCATATTCGCTCTAATTACTGCACTGTGCACTTAAGTTTTTCGAAAAAACTGTAGTAAAATAGCCTGCTAATACGGGTACACTTAAAGAAAGATCAGCAGAGAACTTCATGAGGGGCATATTTAATGATAAAAAATATTTTTCTGATTTTCTTCATAAAAGCATATATTGTTGGTACTCATTTGAATTGCCTCGACAAGGTCGAGGCAATTCAAACGAGTTCCCACAACATGTTTTTAGAGGTAGATAAAAGTACACTGGCTATAATCTAAAGGCTACTTAATTGCTTTACTGTGTGCTTATAGGAGCATGTGCGGTAATTAGGTCGAATATGGTAGTTATGCCATTTTTCTCTAGGAATATCTACATCACATAGCTTGACTACCTAAAATTGAAATTGGACTCTTCCAATATACAGTGTGGGCAAGTTATTCAGTTTAAAATGAGTTAAAATGGAATGGTTGTGCTGTTGAAACTGTCGTTTCAGTCATGATGATGGTGATTGCTGTTTTACATCTCTTTCAACATTATTTATCCCTTTCATCCCTGACTTTTTGAAGTGGACTCTTCTGTGCTTAACTTTGGACATGTCCACTGATGCAAATAGGGGTTTCAGGCTGAATTCAAAACCAGAATCGCAAAACATGTAGATCCTGATGAGACCACTCGGTCAAGATCTCAACTGTTTGCACAGGTATCTCTTTTGGTCTGCTGGGTAGAAAGGGTTAACGCTAAGCCTGCTAGGAAAAAATTCAGCAGAGGACATTTGCAAATATTTGTGTTATTATTTTCTAGAAAAGAAAATTTTGACCTTTTATGAAAATGTAAGGAGACAGTTTGCATGAAATGACAAAGCCTGTTTTCTGAGAAAAATAAGAAAAATATCACCAATCTGTAGTCTGCTGAATTTGCACAGAAAGTGGTAAAGATTAACCCTTGTCCTGCTGAACCCAGATGTACCCTGTCTTTGCAAACAGTGTAGATCCAGTTCAGAAGCCAACTGATCTGGATCTGCACTGAATTTATAGCAACAATCCAAATCAAGTAATCCGACTGGCTGAAAATTAGAACTGGGTGTGTCATCTTAATTTATTCAGCAGGACAAGGGTTAAATCCTACTGAGATGAGGGAAGGCTCTGTGTAATAAAGCACCATATAAATATGAGCTGAATTCTGCAAGAAGGATTCAAACCCAGGACCTCATGATCCACAGTCGAGAACACTTATCACTCTGCCACATGCACAATTACCATTTGAGCCAGGGCACGACAAAACTTACTATAAGAATAGGTCTAGATAAGGGAGGGTATCCGGTAAATATTTTTCTTATTTCTCCACGAAAACATATGTTGTGGGTACTCATTAGAAGTGCCTTGTTTTTGTGCTGTTTTTGTGGAGAAATAAGAAAAATATCAATACTTTTGGACTGAAAAAAGCGCCTTAACTAGTGCTATATTAGATCAGTGTAGCCAGCAAAGATTCAGATCCAGCTGTGCATCCACATGGTATGACAAGGGTTCTCGCTTAGCCCTCTGTACATAGCCTAGGGGCTGTAGAAGGCACATGTGATCAGCAAAGACTCTGATCAGACTGTGCGGATTTGCAGGCTGCTCTGTCTTTCCTGGTCGCACAAGTATTATTGTAGGTTTTGTCATGTACTGGTTCATTTTCTTTCATTATTCTGAGCTCTGAAGTAATATTCAACAATAAAAGTGATGAAAAAAACTGGGTTAGTCTTTTCACTGCAAGTCATCAAAAAATCATATTTCTTCTGAATATTTTGACAGACAGGCCTGACCAAGGAGTGCTGACCCAGATCAAACTGCTCATAAAGGTGTTTCTAATGAGTACCCACAATATATGAATTTATAATGAAAGGCTCTGTGCAATGAAGCGCTGTGTGGTCAAGAGATGAATTCCATCCCTCGCATGATTCAAACACGCGTCTTCATGATCTAGTTGGGACAGCTTACCACTCAGCCACCCAGACACTTCATATATTGTTGAAAAGTGAGAAATTTTGTTCATTGTATTGTAAATTTTAAGCCATACTGAACCAGCAATAAAGCTGTTTTGCTGAAATAGCATGTACAGAAGGTGGGCCATGATGAGTTGTGTTTCGAGAAGCGCTATGCCAGTGAACCTGCAGTTCAAGACAGTGAGCACCAAAGAGCTCCAAGTGGTGGCCCCTGACTGATATAGGAAGGCCAGACCATTACAAAAACACGCTTATTCAACTATATTGAACATCTCACCTCCAAAAACTGAAAATTTTCAGATAAAAAACTCTGATATTTTTCATATTTCTGCTCAAAAGCATAGATTGTGGGTACTCGTTAGAACCGCCTCAGCGAGGCAGTTCTAAGGGGTACCCACAATCTATGTTTTTGAGCAGAAATAAGAAAAATAATGCATACCCCTGTAAACACCAGTTTTACTATATAAAAGTGGGGTTTAAGGGGGTCAAAATTATATAGGTATGTTCACCTTTACCACACTGTGAGCTAAAAGCAGATGACACATTGATGATGTTTTTCTTATTTTTCCCAGAAAATGAGTTTAGACATTTCTTATGATTGTCTCCAATGGAGACAATTTACATGGAATGTAAAATCCTGTTTTCTGGGAAAAATAAGAAAAATGTCACCAATTTGTCGTCTGCTAAATTAGCCTAGAGATTGGTTAAGAAGAACAGAAACACTTAGCTGAGCCACCTTATTTTTGTTTCACTAAATTTATTCTTGCTCGCACATGTGATGTATCAATAAACAAGCATACTACCAGAGAATCAGCCTTGGCCAGATGACCATCATGTAAGAATGATCACATGACAAGCAGGGCCTGGTTGTTCAAAGCATCGTTAGCTTAACAAGCTTGTTAAGGGTCATTTCGTTAACTGTTTTAGCGGATTCAATATACAATATTCTGATAGTTTTTGCTGAAAAAATGTGAGTAGCTTTTGCACTGCAAAAGCTACTCACATTTTTTCAGCAAAAAATTTCAGTATATTTGCGTATCACTCGATGTAAATTTTAACGAATCGTTAACTAACGACATCGTTAGTTTTGAACAACTGGGCCCAGGTGTTTAACATACTTAATAAGAAACAAGAGGGCCAAGATGGCCCTGTATCAATCATCTGATTACCAGACAAGTTTTGAGTCAATTGGCCTTTCGGCTCAAAAGAAGTTCAATATAGATTTTCAAGCTGGCAGCCATGGTGGCCATCTTGGATTTACAATCAGAACTATTTTAGCTATTCTTGATCTACGTGTCACCTAGAAACTTCCAATGAAGTTTCAAGTCAATTGGCTTTTTGATTAAGGAGAAGAAAATCCAAATAGATTTTCAAGATGGCAGTCATGGCGGTCATCTCAGATTTCTGATTTGAATGATTTTAGCTTTTTTTTAATCTACAAGTGACCCCAATACTTCCTATTAAGTTTCAAGTCAATTGGCCTTTTGGGTTAATGAGAAGAATTTTGACATAAATTTTCAAGATGGCAGTCGTGGCTTCCATCTTGGATTTCCAATCAGAAGAATTTTAGCTATTTTTGATCTATAAGTCACCCTGATACTTCCTACCAAGTTACCTGTCAATTGGCCTTTCAGTTCAGGAGAAACTAGAAATGTGTCAATATGACATAAATGCCCCTGCCCAGGGGCCATCCTCACCCAGACACAAGCATTTTGCATAAAAATGAAGTTGAAAAAGGGCCATAACTCTCATAATAATCGGTGGATTTTACCCTAAATTATATTCGACCTATGATTTATGGTTATATACCTGTGTATAAAATATGAATCCAATACACCAATCTTTTCAAAAGATAGAGAACCACAACCACTTTCGAAATTGGAAAAGGGCCATAACTCCTCTTGTAATTTGTGGACTTTACCCTAAAACTGGACTTGACCTATATCTTATGATTATATACCTGTGTATAAAATATGAATCCAATAAACTGATCATTTCAAAAGATATCGAAAGGAAACCATTTTTTGAAGCTGAAAAAGGGCCATAACTCCCATAATAATTGGTGGAATTTACCCTAAATCGAACTTGACCTCATTTTTATGATTATATACCTGTGTATAAAATATCAATCCAATACACTAATCTTTTCAAAAGATATCAAACGGAAACCATTTTTCAAAGTTGAAAAAGGGCCACAACTATTATAATAATTGGTGGATTTTACTCTAAATTAAACTTGATCTACATTTTATGATTATATATCTGTGTAGGACTATAAAACAAGAACAACACTATCTTTTCAAAAATATCGAACGGAAACCATTTTTCAAAGTTGAAAAAGGGCCAGAACTCCTATAATAACCATAATAATTGGTGGATTTTACCCTAAATTAAACTTGACCTACATTTTATGATTATATACCTGTGTATAAAATAAGAATCCAATACACCAATCTTTTCAAAAGATATCGAATGGAAATTACGGACGGGAAGGATGGGACGAAGGTACCTATGGACAACGATGTCCCCATAACAAGTGTGGGGTGGGGGCAGGCATCATACACCCTTGACAAGTAATCAGATGTAGCGATGTAGCACCTATACTGACACAGAGTAGGAGGAGTTAGCCCGAAAAGAAAAGCTTTTACGGATGGATAGACAGACATAACTATTATAAATATTTGGTGGACTGTAACCTCAAAACAAAATGCGCTGCTTCACATCATGGTGTAACTATAAATCACCTTTCAGCTTGACGGAATTTAACTGTAGGAGGAAATATCTGGTGGACTGTAACCTCGAAATGGTATGTGCTGCTCCAAATCATGGAGTAACTTTTTACAATGATTCAGCTTGATCTAATGTTATCTATAGGAGAAGTTAGCTTATGAAATTTTTAAAGGGGCATAACTTTCTGCTAATATTTCATGGACTGTAACTTCAAAATAATATGTGCTGCTCTACATCATAGTCTAACTATAAATCAAGTTTCAGCTTGATCAAATGTAAACTGCAGGAGGAGTTAACCAGAAATAAAACATTTACAGATATTTTCAAAGGGACATAACTCTGCTACTGTCTGGTGGACTGTTACATCCAAAAAACATCATGGCCTAACTATAAGTCAAATTTCAGGTGGATCTGATGTAAACTGTAGGAGTTAGCAAGAAACGAAAAGCTTACAAAAATTTTCAATGGGGTATAACTCTGTTAACATTTGGTGGACTAAAACCTCAAAACAATATATGCTGCTTCACATCTTGGTCTGACAATAAATCAAGTTTCAGCTTGATCAAATGTAATCTATAAGAAGAGTTAGCCAGAAACGAAATTGTTTACAAACATTTTCAAAGTGGCATAACCCTTTTAATATTTGGTGGACTGTAACCTCAAGACAACATGCTCTGCTCCACATCATGATCTAACTATATACATTGTACCAAGTTTCAGCGTGATTGAATGTAAACTGTAGGAGGAGTTAGCCTGAAACAAAATGTTACAAAAATTTTCAAAGATGCGTAACTCTGTTAATATTTGCTGGACTGTATCTTGATCGCATGTAAACTATAGGAGTTATCTGGAAACGAAAAGTTAACAGACAGATGGACAGACAGATGCCAAGGGGCAAAACATAATACGTTCCAATTTTCAAACAAGCGTATAAAAATAGATTTTCAACATGGTGGCTATGGCGACTATCTTGGATATCTGATCAGAACAATTTTAGCCATTTTTGATGTACAAGTCACCTGGATACTTCCTATCTAGTTTCAAGTCAACTGGACTAACCTTTTAGGCAAAGAAGTTCAAAATAAATTTTCAAGATGGCAAGTCAGGCCGCCATCTTGTATTTTCAACAGTTTTCACTATTTTTGATCTACAGTTTTCACTATTTTTGATCTCCAGTTTTCACTATTTTTTATCTACAAACCTTCCTGATACTTCCTACCAAGTTTCGAGTCGAATGGTATCTCAGTTCAGGAGAAGAAATTCAAAATGGATTTTCAAGATAGTGGCCATGGCAGCCAATTCCCATTTCTGACTTTAACGATTTTAGCTAATTTTTTTCTACAAGTTGCCTGGATACTTCCTACCAAGTTTCAAGTCAGTTGGCCTTTCGGTTCATGAGAAGTTCAAAATAGATTTTCAGGATTTCCGCAGTCACAGCCATCTTGGTATTTCTGATGAGAATGATTTTAGCTATTTTTGATCTACAATGTACCTCGAAACTTCCTACCAAGTTCAAGTCAATTAGTCTTTCCCATCATGAGAAGTTCAAAACAGATTTTCAAGATTTCCTCCATGGCAGCCATCTTTGATTTCAAGTCAGAAAGGTTTTAGCTTTTTTTTTATCTACAAGTTACCCTAATACTTCGTACCAAGTTTTGAGTCAACTGGCCTTTCCGTCCAGGAGCAGAAATTCAATACGGATTTCAAGAGTCTGCCTTGGGGGCCATCTTGAATTTCCAATTGGAACTATTTAATTTAAGCTATTTTTGATCTACAAATCGTCCTGATATTTCCTACCAAGTTTTGAGTCAATCGGCCTTTCAGTTCATGAGAAGAAGTTCAAAATAGATTTTCAAGATGGCCACCATGGCAACCATATTGGATTTCTGATCGGAACAATTTTAGCTACTTTTGATATGTAAGTCACTCTGATATGTCCTACCAAGATTTAAGTCAGTTGGCCTTTCAGTTCAGGAAAAGCTTAAAACAGATTTTCAAGATGTTTGCCATGGTGGCAATCTTGAATTTCCAATTGAAACAATTTAAGCTATTTTTTATCTACAAGTTGCCCAATACTTGGTACCAAATTCACAGTCAATTGGCCTTCAGTTCAGGAGAAGCTCAAAATAGATGTTTCAATTTTTAGCTCTGGTGGCCATCTTGTCCATCTGAGCTGAACCACAAGCTCTTTTGGTAGAGAGGCATCTAGGCAACATTCCTGTGGAGTTTGATTGAAATGGGCCCAATGTGTGTTGGAGGAGTAATCATTTTAAGCAAATTGTTGATGCCACACAACGAAGAATGCATGACGGATATTGACTGATCACAATAGCTTGCCTTGAGCACTTGAGCTAAGATGAGCTAAACAAGAGGCCCATGGGCCACAATTCACTCACCTGCATATTTGCAAATGCCATGCAACAGTCTTCCAGTGTTGCCATAGCAACTGGGACACAAATTTGACCATACCATAAAAAAAGTCATTTTAACAAACTTGTCCCTGATGCTGTATACCAAGATTCAGCCTCAAAGCTTTCTTAGTACTGGAGAAGAAGATTTTTTAAGTGTTTTTACCATATATGGGCATGGCAGCTATCTTGTTCAATGATGCAGAACCATTTGAATAAAGTGTCAACATCCCTTCGACAGAAGACTCCATGGGAAACCTGGTGAAAATTGGTCAAGGGTTTTAGAGAAGAAGATGTTTAAAGATTTCATGGTTTAATACCTATATATAGCACAGGGTAAGGGCAAACAACCCCCGTGGGGGGGGGGGGGGGGGGGGGGGGGGGCAAAATTTTGATCCTAACTAAAACATTTTACTACTTTAATAATACATTGTAAGTTTCAGCCATTAGTCTTAAAAACATATTGAAAAAAATGATTTTTCAACCCCCTCCACCCCTCCCCAGGCCCCCCAAAGGTCAAAGGTTAACCTATGATCATCATTTGAACAAATTTGGTAGAGCTTGAGTCCTCAATGCTATATACCAAGATTCAGCCCCAAAGCTTTCTTGGTTCTGGAGAAGAAGAGTTTCAAGAGTTTTTACCATATATGGACATGGCGGCCATCTTGTTTAATGGCACAAAACCATTTGAACAAATTGGCAATACCCTTTTGACAGAAACCCATGTGAAATCTGGTGAAAATCGCTCAAGCTGTAAGTTTCAGACAGGAAGATATTTAATAATTACACAATTTTATACATGTATATAGCCCAGTGGCAAGGGCAGATAACCCTCAAGGAACAAAATTCTGATTATAACTAAAATGTTTTACTATTTCAATCACACATTGTAAGTTTCAGTCATTAGTCTTTCACACATTCTGAGAAAATGACTTTTCAACATTTTTCCAATACAAATGCATGTGGACGCAAATTTGACCTTGCCGTAAAAAGGTCAAAGGTCAAATTACAGTCATCATTTGAATAAACTTGGTAGACCTTGAGTCCTCAATGCTATATACCAAGATTCAGCCTTGAAGCTTTCTTGGTTCTGGAGAAGAAGATTTTTGAGTGTTTCTGCCATATATGGGCATGGCAGCCATCTTGTTCAATTGTGCAAAACCATTTGAACAAATTGGCAATACCCTTTTGACAGAAGGCCCCATGGGAAATCTGGTAAAAATTGCTCAAACAGTTTCAGAGCAGAAGACATTTAAAAATTACACAATTTTATACATGTATATAGCACAAGGGCAAGGGCAGATAACCCTCTTGGGACAAAATTTTGATTATAATATAACTAAAATGTTTTACTACTTTAATCATACATTGTAAGTTTCAGCCATTATTCTTTAATACATTTAGAGAAAATGACTTTTCAACATTGACCTTGCCATAAAAAAGTCAAAGGTCAACCAACAGTCATCACTTGAACAAACTTGGTAGACCTTGAGTCCTGGATGCTATATACCAAGATTCAGCCACAAAGTTTTCTTGGTTCTGGAGAAGAAGATTTTTAAGTGTTTTTACCATATATGGGCATGGTGGCCATCCTGTTTGATGGTGCGGAACCATTTGAACAAATTGGCAATACCCTTTAGCAGAAGGCCCCATGTGAAATCTGGTGAAAATTGCTCAATCAGATTTAAGAGAAGAAGACATTTAAAAATTACACAATTTTATAGATGTATATTGCCCAGGGACAAGGGCAGATAACCCGCAGGGGACAAAATTTTAATTATAACTATAATGTTTTATTACTTTAATCACTCATTGTAGGTTTCAGCCATTAGTCTTTAACACATTTTGAGAGAATGACTTTTCAACATTTTCCCCATACAAAAGCATGGGGATGCAAATTTGACCTTGCCGTAAAAAGGTCATCATTTGAATAAATTTGGTAGATCTTGAGTCCATGATGCTATATACCAAGATTCAGCCTTGAAGCTTTCTTGGTTCTGGAGAAAAAGATTTTTAAGTGTTTTTACCATATATGGGCATGGCGGCCAACTTGATTAACAGACCATGACTATTTGTACAATTTTAATGCCCGTTTAAGTGAAGGCTCCACATAAAGTTTGAAGAAAATTGGTCCAGAGGTTACAGAGGAGAAGTCATCCAAAGATGTGGACGGACGGATGCCGACAGATGGCAAGTGATCACAATAGCTCATACTGAGCCTAGCTCAGGTGAGCTAAAAAAAAAAAGAACATCAAGAGATCAGCTCCAAATGTTGGTATCACAACAAGAATTGGATTACTTGCATGGAGACAGTGACCTTTTGTGTACATTTATCACTATAAGTGGTTTAACCCATTTATATTGAGTGGACTCTTCTACCACTGGTCTTTGGACCAGCCTATTTCCTACAGTAGGGTTTCTGGCTCAGTTTTAATTATTACTGTTTTACGGAAACTCCTGAATTTAAACAGTGTAGACCCTGATCACATGCAGTATTCTGTGGCATCTGATCTGGATCTTCACTGTTGCCAGTTACCCTTTTGGGGGCCTAGAGACTAAAATGGGTTAGGCAGAATCTGTGTGGTTGGCACAGGATCCTAGCAAGATTGAGCAGACAGGGGTGAGGCCAGTTATCATTCAGTAACTTTTTACAGTATTTTCCATATTTATCCTAAATACTGGAACACATAATTCCTCACCATACTTATTCTAAAAATTGAATGAGTCCATTTCACTATATGAAAAAACTGCTGGATGAGAGGCAAATACTGTAGGCCCTAATCTGATAGCAAAAAAAAATAAGATACTGCTGAATGTGTCATCTGATCAGAGCAACAAGGTTTGCCGCTCAACCAGCAGTTTTTAGACATTTCATCAAGGAGTAAATAGTTACACCACAGCCTCTTTATAACACTATTGTTGGGGTCCATAGCATAAATGGTGTTAGTTAAACAACCATTTTATATCCTATCTATCAATATAATCTATACATTTTTGGGATCCATCTTTGAACCGTGTTATATCCAAAACTGTGTTATAATAATAACAAACCGTGTTATAAAGAAGTTGTCATATATTTGATTTTTGTGTTGAGGTTTTACGGCCCAGTCAACCCATTGGGGTCATGTCGAGCACAGTCAGTTTACCTAACCACACTTTTACTGGGCAGGCTTAGTCCTCTAAGCAGTTAACCAGTATTGTGCACATTCTATCATCAGAAACTGACGTGCCCTTCTTGAATCTGAGGAAGGGAGAGAATGACCGCAGAAAATATTTCATGATCAAATCTTCATAAAAGAATGCTGCCGACCCGGCACAGGTTGAACCTGCAACCTCCTGATCACCAGTCGGACGCGCTTCCAACTGAGCCAACGAGGTTGGCAGTTATTTGATTGGGTTGGAGTCAACACTATTAAGGTCATGATGAACTGGTCAGTTTACCTAGTCACAGTTTTCCCCAGGCAGGCTTAGTCCTCTAAGCGGTTAACCAGTACTTTGGCACATTCTTTTGCCACAAACTGACAACTGCCCTTCTTAAATCAGCGGAAGGGAGAGAATCAGGAATAAAATGGACTTGTTCAAGTTTTACAGGTATGGAAAGGACATTAATTTCATGGAAAATATGGTATTTTTTTCTTGTTGTTATTGTGTTCAGGAACTTCATGGAAAAAACTGGTAAGTGAATGACGAAGACAAACACAATTTGGAGCTAGGAGGTTCCGGTAAGTCCGATCTCCTCATTACCAAAAGTCAAAACAACTAATAATGCTTTTGTCTGTGCCTCTGAAAGAATTAACCCTTAAAAAAACTAATTACAACTGCAGCAGACAACATTTTATTTTAGTTTCATTTTTCGGGGAAAATAAGTCTTGACATGTTATGTGAATCATCTGCCAAGCAGATGATTCACATGATATGTCAAGACTCACTTTCTCTGAAAGATTAAAAAAAATACAAAAAAATACTTAGAATGTCATCTGCTGCATATTTTGCTTGGGGCATTAACAGTTAACTGCATTACAAACAAATAATAAATCTTTAATCAGCATTTTTTTTTCTTTTTTCAACTTCATGACAAACAAATAAGGCATGATTTATGAGACGCTGATCTGCATGATTGAGAAGCTATTAGACATTTTACATCTTTAATAGAGTAATTTGTTTTAATGTCAATCAGAATATTGCATAAACACATATTGTGTTCTGCGACCCACTATTTTGCATGTAAATGTCCTATCGTCTGTAACGCGTTACGACATTTTTTTTTGTCTGAATTTTGTTTTTTTATGTATTTGTTTAACGAAATGTCTGCTGGAATGGCAAATAATGTAGACCCTGATCAGATCGATACTTAAAAGACCCATTTTTGATCCTGTGCTTACTTATCAACAAGCCACTACATGGATTTTGTTTGAATTGGATGAAACCTGAAAACTGCTAAACATTTATCAGGGGCCATAACTTTGTAAACAATAAAGAAATAAATGCTGTTTTCATAATGAAACCATATTTACTGGTCATTTAACCCATTGTAGTTGGGAGACCCATAAAAAGGTAATTGGCAAACAGTGCAGACCCAGCAGAATGCGGCGTTTTGCAAATAGTTTAGCCATTTTTCTCTAGGAATATGTAAATCTAGCCAGGCATACCTATAACTGAAATTGGACTCTTCCAATATATGGTGTGGGAGAGTCTATTCAGTCTACAATGGGTTCACCAACACATTAATTGGCCACATCAAGTGAAAAAGTGCTTTTAACCATGCGCAAATGAGCAGATTCAGATCATTCTGCACATGCTCAAAGTTTAGCATGGGCTTTGTTCTCAATTCATATATTCTGTAGTATCCAATGATTCTGTTATCAGACAGTGAAAGCCGATCAGGGCCTTCACTGTCTGCATATGCCCATAGACAGGTTTTCGCATGGCATGGCCTAATTTTCTTTAATATCAGATGAAAAAGACACAATGATTCTATGGCATGAACATTTTTTTTAACTCTTATCAGGGTATATAACTCAGTCAAGAATTTTTTAAACTTGCCCTTAAACAATCCCATACAAGGCCTTCTAATACCAGAGCACATATAAACTTTCAACAGAACCCAAGAAACTAACAAAAGTTATCAATCAGAATCAAATATGGACAGACATACTTATGTATGAATGTATGAAAAAGGAATGAACACAAACAGCCTTCAAGTGTGAAAACAAAATACCCCAGCACTACTGTGTGGTTGGGTATAAAAAAAAAAAAACCTGATCTTGCTAGAATAGAGGTAAAAACCTACCTGCCAAATGCTAATAGTGGCAGGGCCAACCCTCCAAAAGTTTAGACATGAGGGTGCATCAACTTACCATCCACAGATCAGTTGGCTTGTTCAGAAGCCAACTGGTCTGGATCTGCACTATCTGTCATTCAGTATGTGAATATGTCTCAATAATCTTTATTTTTCTTATTTCTGCATAAAAATATCATGCTGATACTCATTAGAAGCACCTCACCAGGGCACTTCTCATGAGTACCCACAAGATATGTTTTTATGGAGAATTTGAGAAAATCATCCCTTAATCATCACCAAATACTAATAAGTCCTCTGAGAACTATAAATATTCTAAACACTTGCTGCAGCTTGCTTGAAAACCTTGCGCTTAAAAACATATTTAATCTATACCACTCTCTGGTCAGATTCAGAAACTCACAAACTGAAGATATTGACTCTCTTTTTTCTCACAGAAAACATTACATTTCAGCCTCAGTGCTCAGTCAGATGCACATCCAACTGGTGATCCGGAGGACGTGGGTTCAATCCCTGCAGGGTCCAACAACATCCTTTTGTGGAGACTGATCATGAAATATTTTCTATGGTCAGTCTTTCCCTTCCCCTCATTCAAGAAGGCAGATGTCAGTTTCTGCTGAAAGAATGCGCACAAGTACTGGTTTACAGGTTAGAAAACTAGGATTGCTCAGAAAAAGTATGGGTAGATAAACTGACCAGCTCGACATGACCTAATAAGGTTGCTTGGGCATCAAATCATTAACATTTCTTGTCAATTGTTACACTTCAACCCAGTGATAGACACTTCTTGCAAATTGTCTAAAGAGACAATTTGCATGAAATATAATTTTCTGGAGAAAAAACATTACGAAAACATACCTATATAATTTTGACCCCCTTAAACTCCACTTTTATACTGGGGTTTACAGGGGTATACATTATTTTTTTTATTTCTGCTCAAAAACATAGATTGTGGGTACTCGTTAGAACCGCCTCGTCGAGGCAGTTCTAACGAGTACCCACAATCTATGTTTTGAATAGAAATATGAAAAATATCTGATTTTTTTTATCTAAAAAGTTTCCTTTTTTGGTTGTAAAATTTTCAATATATTTGAATAGGCATGTTTCCGTAATGAATACAAAAATATTTCAAAATGTTTTCTGATGGATTTTTTACCCAGCATGATATGCATTTAGGTCAGCTGTGACAAAAATTATGACATCACAAAGCCTGTAATCCACATGACTAGGAGTTGCGTGAGTAAAGATAGATGGAGCATATTGAATTTCATGGAGAAATCACAACAAGTACATATATTTTTAATTTGGAAATATGAACTCATTTAGAGCTCGGAGACGGACTATAACAGGAATTGTTTTAAAAGCTTCCATCACTCAAAGCCACAATACACTATTAGACAGACATAAAAGTCACATTTGCATAAACCGTCTGCCCCACATTCTTCAAATCCAACAATAATACATCAAATCCTTCACTGAATCCACCACGTAATTCTGACTGACCTTTAAATTAAAAAGCCTTTGTTTTCTTTCTCCAGACAGCCTGTCAATGTTTACTGCAAAACCGAGGAAAGCACTAGAAGAGTGAAAAGAAAACGTCAACTTGTGACTATGGCACTCCATTTCACAGATCTTTCATTATCACCATCCCATTGTCTTGACAGACAGAAACATGTGCTCCTGGACTTCAGCGCAGCCTGATCAGAGTCTTTGTTGTCCGCATGAAGAAAGTTTGCATCCTTCGCTATCCAAAATGTACCTAGTGAAGAGTCTAGCTGATCAGAATGTGCAGATGCACAGGCTAATCAGAATCTTCACTGGATGCACATGACCGAAGGTCCATTTTCTGATATTGTGGCTCAGAATAAAACAAGCAAATTCCACAGGTAATTTATGACCCTCATCTTTTGTAAACATATGAACTGCAATTCAATTAGCCAACTTGATGGGCTTTTTTAACCCTTGTCATCCTGAATAAATTATGATGCCACACCCACTTCCAATTTTCAGCCAATCAGATTACTTGATCCATGTTGTTCATATATAAATTCACATACTTAATGACAAACAGTGCAGATCCAGTCCAACTGAGCTGAATCTACACTGTTCGTAAAAACAGGGTATATCCAGGTTCAGCAGGACTAGGGTTAAAGTTATTTTGCAGAAGATTTTATTACTTGTCTGTTGTTAACAATATCACAAAAATAATTTCAGGGATATACCAAAAGCACATGCATATTTTCAGACCAAGACAAAAGCGCCTGTCTTCAGCTGTAGGAGGAGTTGCGTTCACAAGGTACCACTATCCATACTCTTTGAGGTCAAAAATAACTAAGCCCAAAACCCAGAAAAAAGTAACAAAAAAATAATTTCAGGAATATACAAAAAGCACATGCATATCATGACAATTTTGTTATTGTAGTTTATGCAAAACTTTTATTCTATAATACTGCTTCATTATAGACAAGTTGAACTATTTTTTTCCTATATCTGACTGAGTTCAAATATTATAAGATAATACATATGGTGTTGTCTGGATTGCTGACGGGCAGCTGTGTACTTTGTGTATTGGACAGATCATACTGGTCAAAACAACAGGTGGCTGGACTGGCACTGATTGGTCAAGGCACACTGTCAACTAGGGGCTACTCAATTTAGTTTAGGGGCTAGCTAATGTACTCTTAATGGAATAAACCTCAAAATAGCTCATAAGTATGTCTAAAATAGCCCAAAAATAGCCCCTTAACCTTGGATGTTCGCCCGGATGATGGACATATGGATGGCTGGGTTAACAATATCCTCATCATTTTTTTTAAAAAAGCATGGGGATAATAAAACAAAAGCTCTTAGAGGAGTTGATTTCACAAAGTATGCACTATGAACCATAACTGACAAGGTGCAGTTGTTGCAAAATGGCTAAGTTGAAAATCCTGCCACTTTTTCAAAAAAAGTATTTTCAGCATCAAACTTGCACATGCACATCTTCAATAAGTCTGTAACATATATGCAATGTTTTGGAAAGATCCAAGTCAGAATGTCTGTAATGTATGTGTAATGTTTACAAAAGATCCAACAAAAGCTCTTAGAGGAGTTGATTTCACAAATGTGCACTATTAACTATCATTGACTAGGTGCAATAGTCGTAAATTTGCTAAATTAAAAATCCTGCCATTTTGTCAAAAAAGGAATTTTCAGCATCAGCTTGTACATGCAAATTTTCAATTCAATATATTTGTAACATATATGCAATGTGTTTTGGTAAGATCCAATGAAGAAAAAAAAAAACACTTTAAAATGTCATCTGTTGAAATTTTTACCCAGCTAAGTGTTTAACCCTTGTCCTGCTGAACCCAGATATGTCCTACCTTTGCAAACACTATAGATCCAGATAAGTTGGCTTCTGGATCTGCACTGTTTGCCATTCAGTATTTGAATTTGTACCAACAACCTGGATCAATTAATCTGGTTGGCTGAAAATTAGAAGTGGGAGTGGCATCTTGATTTATTCAGCAGGACAAGGGTTAAAATTCTTTTACCATATGTGGTCACAGTGGCCAATATCCAGAACTACAAGGTAAGGTACTTCTAATAACATACATTTTTTGTGCAAAAATATGAAAAAAAATGTCAATGCTTTTTTTTGATTGAAAAAAGCACTTTATAGGCAAAGCATATTTTCATTGAGAATAACATCAACTATTCAGCCAAACACGCTATTTATTCGGAGACTGATCTAATCTAGGAGTTACTAAATCAGGCTGAGATAGATAATCTGTCTGTGGAGTGATCCCTCGAGGTTATACATTATGAAAAATTAATAGGAACATTGTCAACATATCAAGCATAGCTGTAGCGAATCTGCTTATTTCAATCAAAAAATATTGATATTTTCTTCGGTTCTCCATGCAAACATACAGTGTGGGACTCATTGGAATAGCCTCAGCTAAATGATTCCAAAAATAAGCAACAACATGTTTTCACAAAGAAATCACAAAAATATTCATCTGACTGCCCTGTTATTTTCAGTTATGGTTGACAATTAATTCTTTCCCCACGTGGCGACTTTTGTCGTCTGCTGATAACCTTTGCAAATAGTTTGGACCCAGATCAGGCCTGATATTTTGTCGGGCCTGATCTGGATCCAAACTGTTTGACACTCTGATGGTATGCCTGAAAGATTTTTCTGAAAAAGTTAATAAAAAAAAAAATAAAATAAAATAAAAAAATATCCACAGAAGACAAAAAAAAAAAAAAAAAAAAAAAAAAACATGCAAAATTACACAGCATGCAAAGCGTTATCACTATGTTATGCCGTTTCATATTTCTAGATAAATGAAAAATTACTGATATTTTTCTTATTTCTTTATGGAAACATATGTTGTGGGTACTTATTAGAAGCACAATCATTAACGACACTAAAGCCATGGCTCTTCTAATGAGTAACCACAACATATGTTTTAATGGAGAATTTAGAAAAAATATTTCTCTGGATATTCCTCTTGCCTAGAGCTCTGTAATTTTTGTCACCAATTTTATGACACACAATGGAATAAAAAAGAAAACAGAAAGAATGCCAATGGCCATTAGTGTAATAATGTTTGAAGCCTTTTTATTTTCAGTCAATGATGCCAAGTGGGGGAAGAATCTTTATCAGATATGAGAAAAATAAAACAAGAGGACCATGGTGGTCCTTAATGCTCACCTGCGCTGAAAAGTAGGTCAAGGTCACACAGTGTTTACAACATTCATTAATCAGGAGGACATAACCCGTAACATATCCCCCCCCCCCCCCCGCCCCCCCCCCTCCTCATCTGCAAGTTTAAGGAAGATCCAATTTAATATGAATGGAGCAATGCTGCAAACAAGGTAAATATCTTTAACAATCAAGGGACATAACTATGTATCAGTGTGTAGATTTTAAACTTTTTCAAAATCAACTTGTTTTAAAGTTTAACCATGTCCTCCTCGATCTTCAGGAATATCCAATCAAAACTGAAACAACTATACACCTTAGGGCTTTTTAGCAGTCAAGGACAATAAAAAGTGTGACAGATGGATGGACAGACAGACAGATGGACAGACAACTGACAACCATGCTCTGGCCAGTTTTGTTTGTTTTACCGCCCAGTCAACCCAATGGGGTTATGTCAAGTCCGGTCAGTTTATCTCACTTTTCCTGGGCTGGCTTAGTCCTCTAAGTGGTTAACCAGTATTGTTCACATTCTTTTGCCAGAAACTGACAAATGCCCTTCTTGAATCAGCAGAAGGAAGAGAATGATGGCAGAAAATATTTCAGGATCAAATCTTCACGAAAGAATGTTGCCGACCCGGCGGGAACCCACCCTCTCTACAAGTTTCATTAGGAACTGATCACAGCTAAAGAAGTTATGGTGATGACAAGGTGTATAAAAGGCCAATTCAGCAATAAATGGCACATAACCCTTAGATTCATTATCTGATCTGGACAGTTTTTGAACGTCTTCAAGCTTTTGTTCATGTCCATTTTGTCTGCAAGTTTCATTTAAATCCAATCAAAACCAAACTTATGCTGATGACAAGATCAACTAGAAATGTGTCCACAGTACATGGATGCCCCCGCTGTTGGGTACCTGACTATAAAACTGCAAAATTCTACCTGGTACAAATGCCTTAACCTGAGTCTAACAGGATCACATACGTACGTACACACATTCGTACAGAAGGACGTACATTCATATGCATCATCCGATGCGCGGGCATAAAGACAGGCATTTCAGCAAGCAAGAGACAGAACTCTTTGATTAATAGACTGACCTGGTTATTGTTTTAACTAAATTGACTTTTTATCCCAAGCCTAATTATATGTTATTAGTTTCAGGAAGATCTGATTAAAACTGAAAGAGACAGATGATCCAGTTTGGCCAGCTTTCGCATTCATTTATGCTCACCTTATCTGCAAGTTTTAGGAAGATCCAATCAAAACTGAATGACTTATACTGATGACAAAGTCAAACAGAGGCTTTTCAGCAATCAAGGGGAGATAACTCAAAAAGTAATGATCCAATCTGGCCAAAGATCAAACTCCTCCAAGATTTAATCCATGTCCACCTTTTCTCCAAGTCCACCTTATCTTATATTTCAAGACCCAATCAAAACTGAACTGGGGCCGATTAAAGCTTAGGGGGGCATTAACTCTTACGGGAACAAGAAAGCCAACTGTCAGGTGTCTGATTACAAGGCCTGATTATCCCTTACGGGAATATTAGCCATTATTAGAATGCCCCACATTTAAAAAACATGCAGATTTTAGACCAAATCAGTTTCAAAATATTCCATTTACATATAAACAATCAAATACCATGAAAGGTTTTGTAAGCGAGAGAGCATGTGTCAACAGGGTTTTAATATGGCATGTTTGCATATATTTGAAATTCTCAATTGAGTAAATTCATTTAGAAGTTTCATTTTACTGCCGTAAAAATCCCTGGCTTTCTTGTCCCTGTAAGGAATAATGCCCACGTAAGGTGTAATTGTCTTTGTAAGTCATATTCGGCACAAATGTTTCAGTCCCTGGAACAAATGCTTGGGAAATTTAGCATCTCATCTATTTCAACGTAGACATAGGTCGCAGTATGCCTAATTTAGGTTGCAGTATGCCTTATTTGGTATGTTAAATAAGTATTTCATTGCCCAGATTGCTGAAAATACACCACAACCTCTTTATAACACGGTTCATTATAACACGGTTCAAAGATGGATCCCAAAAATGTATAGATTATATTGAAAAATGACCATAAATGGTCATTTTTCAATATAATCTATACATTTTTGTTTGGATATAACATGGTTGTTTAACTAACACGGTTTATGGTATGGGCCCCAACAATAGTGTTATAAAGAGGTTGTGGTGTACCTTCATTTTGCACTGGAAAAAAAAAAGTCAAAACAAGGAATATGGGATTCCCTTCTGATGATATTAACCCACTGTATACTGAATAGACTCTCCCACACTATATATTGGAAGAGTCCAATTTCAATTTTAGGTACGGCCAGCTATGAGATTTACATATTCCTAGAGAAAAATGGCTAAACTATTTGCAAACAGTGAAGACCCTGATCAGACGCCGCATTCTGCGGCATCTGATCTGGGTCTGCACTGTTTGCCAATTACCCTTTTACGGGTCTCCTGACTACAATGGGTTAAATTAAAAAAATTGCCATATGTTTTTTAAAGCCTACACCTATCTTTTCCGATGCAGAAATGGAAGTTGTTGGGAATAGCATTGTCCGATTTTTCGAATTATGTCTTTTCCCAATAACAAGTTGTTGGGAATAGCATTGTCCAACTTTTCGAAGTATGTCTATGAAATTGACTAAAAATCAATAAATTGGGATAACATCCATTTGTTGACATTCAGATGTCTCGCAAGTTCACATAAAGATTTTGAGTGCATAACCACCAGCTACCCCTTACCAGATTACCAGGCAGCGGACGATAGGCTCTTTCTTTCTTCACTTTAAGAGTCAAATGTTATAGTAAGAGGGTTGGATGGATTTACCATATCCCTACTTTTCTATGGAAAGTGTGTGGGGAAAAACATTGAATGTCAATCAAAACATCATTTCCCATTAACCTGTACCACTAGTTTGGCTAATTCATGAAAAGTCAAAACCTACTTTCTGGGAAAAATGAGAAAAAAAATATTTCAAAATGTTGTCTGCTGAAATTTTTACACAGCATGTTAAGCGTTAGAATCTGTAGTATAAGCTACTTATCACTCCTTGTGAGACAATTTGCATGAAATGTCAAAACCTATTTTCTGGGAAATAATAAGAAAAAATATTTCAAAAATATTTTATGCTGAAATTTTCACCCAGCATGCTGAGCGTTAAAATCTGCAGTATCAGCCACTTATCACGTATACCAGCATAATTTTTTTATATCATCTTGGCTTCTGTAATTATATCATCACATTTCTTCCTTTTCTGTCTTAACCCTTTGCATGCTGGGTAAAAAAAATTCAGCAGAAGGCATTTTGAAATATTTTTTTTCTTATTTTCCTACAAAATAAGAAGTGACATTTCATGCAAACTGTTTCCTTTGCATGAAATGTCAAATCCTGTTTTCTGGGAAAAATACAAAAAAATATTTCAATATGTTGTCTGCTGAAAATTTTACCCGGAGTGCTAAGCCTTAATATTACAAAGCAATTTTCTTGATAAGGAAAGCTCCTAATTAAGTCTTCAAAACAATCTGAAAGTAAACATGATAAATTTAACAGACAGGTTAATGTCCAGACAAGTAACTTAACACTTAAAGCGCCTATCACAGCTGCAGCAGACAACACTTTTATTTTTTTTTTTATTTTTATTATTCAAAGAAAATAAAACTTGGCATTTCATGTGACTCATCTTGTCTTATTTTTTCTGAAAAAATAACAGAAAAAAATGGACTGTCATCTGCTATAATTTTGCTAAAGTACAAAGCAAAATTATAGCAGATGACATTTTTTTGTTGTTGTTCTTTTTTTTTTAATAATTATTATTTTTCAAAGAAAATAAGGCCTGATATTTTATGTGAACCCTCTGTCTTACAGATGGTCTGCCTTATTTAACTGTTGAACCGCCAAGCAATATTGTCAGTTTAATTTTTGTTTATTATATTTCATGGGAAACTAGAGCTGTCAGAGGATCTGACTATTGCCCCACTACAGTGCCATCAGAGGAGAAAGACACAAGTGTGTTGAAAATGAAAACCTACCGAGGGACATAACTCCAAGAGTTATGGACCCTTTGCCCCTATTCCGGTAGACACGATACATCCAGTCATTGTCCATGTTTATACAAACTTTCAGATTACTAGCTTTCTTAGGTTCTGAGAAATCTGTTACGACGAACATTTTCAAGAATGGAAAAATTTGTAAACTTTCCAAGGGACATAACTCCATGAGTTATGGGCCCTTGGCCACCCCGTTCTGCCATTACACCTTCCTTACCTTAGAGACCAAGTGTGGTAAAAGTTACATCGAAGTAGGACCACACACATAAAAGTTGTTGAGCAAAATGCACTTTAATGTTTTTGAAAACCTACCAAGGGACGTAACTCCAAGAATTATGAACCCTTGGCCCCTATTCTGCTAAACACAACACATCCAGTCATTGTCCATGTTTATACGAACTTTCAGCTTTCTAGCTTTAATAGTTCCTGAGAAATCTGTTACCAAAATTTTCAAGAACAGCAAAATTTGAAAACCTATCAAGGAACATAACTCCAAGAGTTATGAGCCCTTGGCCACCATTTTGCCACTACATCTTCCTTACCTTAAAGACCAAGTGTGGTATAAGTTTCACTGAAGTGGGACCACAAACATAAAAGTTATTAAGGAATATGCATTTTAAATTTTGAAAACCTACCAAGGGACATAACTCCAAGAGTTATGGGCCCTTGGCCACTTTTCTACGATCACACCTTACTTACCTTAGAGACCAAGTGTAGTATAAGTTTCATTGAAGTAGGACCATAAACATAAAAGTTATTAAGCAAAAGGCATTTTAATTTTGCAGTCATGGAATCATGAAAGGACATGACAAATCCAGTATAGCCCCATTTTTTCAAAGCGGGGCTATAATAAAGCTTGATATTTCATGTGAATCATCTGCTAGGTACATGATTCACATGAAATATCAAGCCTTATTTTGTTTGAAAAAGGATATTAAAAAAACATTTCAAAATATTGTCTTCTACATTTGGGGCTGGCATTTTAAGTGACAAGTATTAAAACAAGACCTGTTGCTAGACAGGATAGCTTGCCTGATATTGCACATTTTGTTTCTGGAAAAATTTTGTTTCTGTGGGAGGGGGGTTGGGGGGGGGGGGGAGGGATTGGGTGGGGCGGGGATTGCACTGTGCAAAATTTTCATCAAACCAAAGATGAATCAAATCAGTGATAAGGTTAGAAAATAATAATGTCTTAAAAACTTAAAAGAAAACTTTAACATTTTTAAAGTTCTAAGTCTGTGACCTCAATCCCAAGGTCACTGTCATGAGTGCTGATGGTGCTGATAAAATCTTTGGACCAGTATATATCATGATACCAAATATAAATTAAATCCATCATTTGGTTTAGAAGTAATGAGGTCCTAAAAACTTTTACATAAAATTTTAATATGAAAATTTTGACATGACTGTGACCTTGACCTTCACATGAACAAGGGGGGTTAGGATGGAAGTGGGCAAAATATTGGACCAATAATTATAACCATACCAAAGAACAATCCAATCGGTGGTAAGGTTAGGAAATAATGAGGTCTAAAAAATTATACCAAAACTTTAACATTTAAAATTCTAAGTCTGTGACCTCGACCTCAAGGTCACAGTCATGAGTGCTGATAAAACATTTTGACCAGAGGGGTGGGTGGGGGGGTTGAACCCATGATCTCCTGGTCTGTTACCTTGGCCTCAAGGTCACGGTCATGGGTGCTGATGGTGCTGATAAAAACTTCTGACCAGTATCTTTCATGATACCAAACAGGAACTAAATCCATCTTTAGTTTAGAAGTAATGAGATCCTAAAAACTTTGACGTAAAATTTGAACATGAAAATTCTAAGTCTATAACCTTGACCATGACACGACCTAGGGTGGGGGGACGGTACTGCGGTAAAATTTTGAACCAATATGTATCATCATACCAAAGATGAATCAAATCGGTGATAAGGTTAGGAAATAATGAGGTCTTAAAAACTTTAACATTTAAATCCTAAGTCTGTTACCTTGACCTCAAGTCCATGGTCATGAGTACCAATGGTGCTGATAAAAACTTTCATGATATCAATTAGGAACTAAATCCATCATTTACTTTAGAAGTAATGAGATCTTAAAACTTTGACATAAAATTTCAACATGAAAATTCTAAGTCTGTGACCTTGACCTTGACATGACCTAGGGTAATGGGGATGGTACTGCGCAAAATTTTGGACCAATATGTATCATCATACCAAAGATGAATCAAATCGGTGGTAAGGTTAGGAAATAATGAGGTCTTATAAACTTTAACGAAATCTTTAACATTTGTGGACGCCAACGTCAACGCCGAGGGTAGTACAATAGCTCTCCGTGAATGTTGTTCAGGCGAGCTAATGAAGATTGCAGACTCAGATCAGACTGCTTAAATCAGACATGCATGCAGCTGTATCAGGGTCTTCTTTGTCATTATATCATTGTGCTATGTAAACCGCTCTTTTTTCATTTTAACCAAATTAATGTTGGTTTACGAGGGATGTTCGAAATGAATTGCTTATTTCTATCTGGAGACTTCAAATTTCAAGTTAGCCCAAAAGTACTCATTTCATGCCCTCAAAGTACTCCCCGTGGCTAGAAATGCAAAGTTTCAGCCGATGTATCCATTTCTTGAAGGCGTCACGGTACGCTGATTTGGGCACAGTTATAAGGTACTGATGAATGGCAGATCCAAGTGCCTGTCGGGACTGGTATTTCCGCCCAGCAAGGAATGCTTTCAATTTCGGAAACAAAAAGAAATCACATGGGGCAAGGTATGGGGAATACGGGGGGTGAGGCAAAACAGTTACCTTTTCTTTCTTCAAAAACGCCGTAACTATTGCGGAGGTATGAGCTGGGGCATTGTCATGTAGAAGACGGACATGTTTAAAACCAGTGGCAGGGCGTCGTTTCTGATAATACTTTTTCAGTTTCTTCAGTACTACGTCTTTGTAGTACTTTCCGGTGATGCTTTTGCCCTTTTTCACTGGCACTTTTATTGCGCCTCCTTCACCAGAGAAGAAGATTGCATACAAAACCTTCTTTGTACTCAAAGAACGTTTGGCAATTATTGGGCGTTTGCTGTGTTTAGTGGCCCAGATCTTATTGCTTACCTTTCTGACGGGCTCAAAATAATGGACTCAGGTTTCATCACTTGTGACGACATTGGCAAACTGCTTTTTGTCATATTTTGGAAACTTTTGGAGCAGCTTTTTGGCCACTTTAACCCGTTGCCTCTTTTGCTTGTCAGTCAACAGATGTGGCACCCATCTAGCAGAAATCTTTCTGACTTTCAAATGCTTCTTCAAAATAAGGTGAACCGTTGATAGTGATATGCCTACCTTTCGTGCAATATCACGAACTGTAAATCTGGCATCTCCTTCAATGATTTCCTTTATTTTGGAAACGATTTCTTTACGAGATGCAGCTTTTGGCCTACCTGATTTCGGTACATTTTTTATGGACTCTACACCAGACTCAAATTTCTTTTTCCCCCGCCGAACTGTGTCATAAGACACACAAGAAGGTCCAAAAGCAGTAGAAATTTCAGTCATCAGCTTCTTCAATGAACAACCAAGTTTTGAGCGAGCTTTGATGTAAGCCCGTATTTCATCTTTTTTGTCGACGCTTCTATCAACCATTTTTACTGCAGTGGTCAATGACTGCGTGTATTCAAATGGCAAATTTTATGTCTTACACTTAGTCTAACATGTACATTTATACACCATTGTGTAGATATTGAATAACCCTATACAGTAATGTATTGGTTTTTATCGTGCCCCACGTGGATATCGAGCTAGAGGACAATAAGCAATTCATTTTGAACATCCCTCGTATTTATTTATTTATTTTTTTTATTTTTGAGATTTCTAGTTGTTGCAATTTTGTCAAAACATTTTAAAAATTTATGTCCTCCCCACCAGATGTGAATGAGGACATATCCTTTTCTGATTTCAGTCTGAATCCCATCACCATTAATTTCAGCATCAGTTGTGTGTGCACCAGGGTGTGTGCACCAGGGGTGATCCAGGATGATTTCTATGACAGTTCAATTTGATCAAATTACTCTACTTATAATTACTCTTCATATTCAGACAAACAGTGTAGACCCATATCAGATGCACTTAATGTGGACTCTGATCAGGGTCTACACTGTTTGCCACTCACCTAACAATTTTACACACATTCACTTGTTGAAGAGAAGTATAAGATAAAGAGAAGCAGGTTTGAGTATTTAGAATAAATAGTACTAAATAATACATCCCAAATTTATCAAATTTATCCAAAATTTCCAATGCAAATGAAATTTTTACTCACTCCCCTGAACCCCATCTCTGACAGAATCGGCCCCTGTGCCTTATATCTCTTGAACTAGTTGAAAGATTTTCATCAAGCTTGCAAGAATACACTTTGGGACAAACTTTAGAGCTGATTGAATTTTGGTGACCAAACAAATCGTGAATTAATTTCTTGCGTATAATATCCCTTGAACGGATTGACAGATTTTCAACGAACTTTCAGGCATATGCCATGATACAAGCTTTAGAGCTCAGAGCTGATAAGATTCTGATGATGCCGACCTCATTTTCAAGGTCAGTACATGACAAATAGTATCAAAATTTGGGTAAGTTTTCTTAACCCTTGTCCTGCTGAACCTTATATACCCTGTCTTTGCAAACAGTGTAGATCCAGATCAGTTGGCTTCTGAAGAAGCCAACTGAGCTGGATCAGCACTGTTTGCCATTTACTAAGTGAATTTGTGCATTTAGTATGTGAACTATCTAAGCATTTCTACTTCTGATGAAGCTGACTGTCCAAAGATGAATCAAATTGGTGATAAGGTTAGAAAATAATGTCTTAAAAACTTAAAAGGTAAGTGTGTGAAAGCCAGGCCAGTTCTTGGCCATTTGGCTTGTAAAAACCCTGTGAAACTACCACAACCCAGAAGGTGACAGTCAAACTATTCACACATACTGGCAGGTTATTTATTGATAATTTTTCACCACTTGATATTTTTACTAGTGGTGCTAGCATATTTTAAACTTGTGCAAGGTAGAGGTATGTAGCTAGTCATCAACCAAGCATGCATTTAATTCACACTGCCTCCCAAGGAGGTGATTTGAATGCACTGTATTTTTTTCTTCTTTTCCCTGGACAAATAAGGTGATGATAACTTGAATACTGTCGGCTTATATCTAAATTAGCAGGTTAAAACATTTAAAAAGTCTCCCTGCAAAGAAATGAGCAAATCTATGATCGATGATCCACGCCCCCACCCCCACCACCCCCCCACCCCACCCATCCCCCCCCCCACCACCCCGTCCCCCACCCCCCAACTTTTATTTATATATATATATATATATATATATATATATATCAACCCCCCCAACCTGCCCCCCCACACCCCCCAACTTTCTTTTTTTCTAAATTAAAACTTCAAGACCAATTTAAGTAATTTCGAATTGTCTGAGAAATTGTGACTAATAGAGACAAATAAATAACAGCTATTCCCTAGATAGTTCAAACACCAAGCTTTTCAGGAACATAAACAAAACTGCACGGAATCTTATACACCATATTTCCTATAAGTATTTGGACACCTTACCGCTTCATCATACTTATCCTAAAATTTGATGTCATTTTAGTGTTTATTGACATGTCTAAATTACACTGATTGAGTGGCAAACAGTGCAGACGCTGATCAGACGCCGCATTCTGCGGCATCTGATCAGGGTCTACACTGTTTGCTCAGGCCTGTCTGTCCAAAACTTAAGGGTAAATATTTTACCAGCAAACTTATAATGGATCGCCCAAGGGAGTCTACTGTCGTGCTTGTTACTGACTGATAACTTTTCAATATTATTGTAAAAATTCCCAGACAAATGGACTAGTGAGAAGATCTATTTTGTTATTTCAGCATAGAAAACATTGGGTGGGTAAAAATCTCACTTCACCAAGGCAGATCCAATGGTTACGTTTTAATTACAGGAGAATGTCCACTAATGGTCACCCTCAACAGCAGCCATAACTCCCTGTAACAACGACTTTTCTAGTTCCCCAAAATACTGTTTTACTTAAGAAATAAATTATTCCAAACCATGCTCAAATGCCTAAGATAAAGCACAGTTGAGTTTGGGTTGTACCCATTTGAGCACAAGCGAGCGCAGCGAGCAAGTGCTCAAATGGATACAACCCAAACTCAACTGTGCTTTATCTGGGGCATTTGAGCACGGTTCGGAATAATTTATTTCTTTTCTAACACCCCTCATTGAGCGAGTTTTGCATAAATGATTTTTTTTATTGATTTTCATTATTATTTTTATTACCTGACTTCCCCTTTGGAAGTTGACAATACCTCTTAAGCATTACGTCACGCGGTTACGTAGTTACAAGGTTCGATGACGAATATTCAAAATGGCGGATAACTTATGCGAATCAGCTGATGGTGTAAAATATAAATAAACGATGTATTAATATAAAAACTTAATTCCTGTGTTCATGAAAGAATTACAAAACGTATGAAATTTGAGTGCCGCGATGGACTTTAATAAGGACAGATATAAAACAGCAAATAAGAATGTTAACCGACTTACTTTCGTTTTCGAACATCAACAAATACGCGATGGAAACAAGAAGTAAAACGAATGTGTTTGAATGGTGTAACCTGTAGAGAAACTCATTAGGTCAAAAAAAGTCAAAGAACTGCAATATGCTCATAGATCATTTTCTGTCTTAATAAATAAAATAATTTATTATGCATATGAATGTTTCGGCCAATATTGTAAGCTAATCTAGCGTCCATAGTTACCAGGGGGCAAAACTTTCGCAAATACGATTGGTTTCCCGTTGATAGCGCGCGACGAAATTCCTGTGCTCAAATACCTTAGATAAAGCACGGCTAGAAATGTAAAGACAAATAAGGAACAACACGTGCAGGGGTGTTAGAATATATATTAGTACTTAAAGCGCCAATCACAACTAAAGCAGGCAACAATTTTGATTTTTTTTTTATTTTCAGAAGAAAACAAGTCTTGACATTTCATGTGAGTTGTCTCCCAAGCAGACGATTCACATGAAATATCAAGACTTGTTTTCTCTGAAAAATAAAAAATGAAAATTTTAGATTGTCATCTGTTACAGATTTTGCTTGGCACTTTAAGGGTTAAAATTTCTACAATGGCCATCCCCCTACAAAAGTCAGCTCTATTTGCTTCTACGGGTGGTTGTTATAGGGAGGCTGCTTTGTATCATCACGAAAACATACCTATATAATATTGACCCCCTTAAACCCCACTTTTATATAGCCTAAACTGGGGTTTACAGGGGTATACATTATTTTTCTTATTTCTGCTCAAAAACATAGATTGTGGGTACTCGTTAGAACCGCCTAGTCGATCTATGCTTTGAGTAGAAATATGAAAAATATCAGATTTTTTTTAATCTGAAAACTTTCATTTTTTGGAGGTGAAATTTTCAATATATTTGAATAGGCGTGTTTTCGTAATGTATACTAGTGAAAAAAATAATTTGGGGACTATGGCATGACATTAATAATTTGGGGACTATGGCATGATATTAATGATTTGGGGACTTTGGCATGATATTAATAATTTAAGAATTTAAGGACTATGGCATTATGATTATGTTCTGATAATATATGTACTTCTGGAGACTATGGGATAAGAATAATACTTCTTGGGACTATGTTGTGAGAATACTTTTTGGGATCATGGTATGATAACAATACTTTTTGGGACTGTGTTAAGAGAAAAATACTTTTTGGGGATCATGGATGAGAATAATATTTTATGATACTATGTTATGATAATAATACTTTTTGGGGCTATGTACTGATAATAATACGTTTTGGGACTATGTTATGAGAATAAGACTTTTTGGGATTATGGTATGAGAATAATATTTTTTTTTATTTTTTGGGGACCATGCTATGAGAATAATACTTTCTGGGGCTATGTTATGATAATAATACTTTTTGGAGTTATGTAATGATATTGATACTTTTTGGGACTATGTTATGAAAATATTTTTGGGACTGTGTTATGCAAATAATACTTTTTCGGAGTCTTTTTCAGAGTATGATATGATAATAATACTTTTGGGGACTATGATATGAAAAGGATACTTTGGGGCACTATGTTATAAAAATAATACTTTTTTGGTCTCTGTTATGATGATGATACTTTTTGGGACTATGGTATAATAATGATACTTTGGAGAGACTATGTTATGTGAATAATACTTTTTAGGACGATGGTCTTATCATAATAGTTTTTGGGACTGTGTTATGATAATATTATTTTTTTGGGACTGTGGTATGATAATATTTCTGGGATGATGGTATAGCATATGCAAACCTTGGTAATGCAATATCTCTAGAGTGGCAACTCCTGGTTAGATGAAAAGTGTAACTCAAAAGATGGAGAAGCCAGGAAAATAGCCATACCTTCTGTTTGAAAAAGTGTCTTATCTGGAGCTGTGTTTAAAACTGGTACCAGATGCCCTTTCTCCTAACATCACGAAAACACACCTATATAATTCTGACCCCCTTAAACCCCACTTTTATATAGTAAAAACTGGGGTTTACAGGGGTATACATACGGGGAGGCGGTTCTAACGAGTACACACAATCTATGTTTTGAGCAGCAATATGAAAAATATCAGAATTGTTTATCTGAAAGTATTCATTTTTTGGTGGTAAAATTTTCAGTATATTTGAATAGGCATGTTTTCGTAATGTATGGCTGCAATGATTCTTTTCTTGTGATCACAATTTATAATGCCTTGTTTGATACAAACAGCCAGTTTCCTATGTAATTAACACTTTAATTTTATAAGAATTAGTGCTGGAATGTAGAATAACCTTGGACATAACAGCTTGAACACAATTAATAGAGCCATCTCATTTGGATCTACATTGTTTGCACAGGTATCTGTTTTGGTTTGCAGGGCTGAAAGGGTTAAACCTTACCACGTAGCATGTTGAGCAAAAAATTCAGCAGATCAAAACAGGCCCACCCTGCAAAAATGTTTATTCACATTTACATCTTCAGCAATATATGGGTTAATGAAAAATCTGATTTGCGATTTCACCTGGAAACACCGTTTTGGTCCTCAAAGAGGATAAAAAATGGCAGAAAAATAGGATATTGACACTGGACCCTTCTTCTCTGTTAACCTTACAATGCTGAATTCTTTTTTTCTAAATGGGGTCCCAGGAGGGCACCCTTACCTGAGCAGTCCCATTTTCCTTTGAGCAGCCCCAATTCCCTTTACTTTTGAAAACTTTAATTCAGACTTCCACATACTGTGTCCAAATATATAAAATGCCCTATAATCACGAGATCATGACATGCACTGAAGTGGACCCACCCCTCCAAAACCATGTAACATATTTACCCTAAGTATTGGACACCTCAACTCCTTACCAGAGTTGTTCTAAAATATTTAACTAGAATGCGCAGTTGCTGGCGTGCCATCGAAATCCCCTCCCTTCGTGCTAATGTTACTAATAGCATGAGGGACAGGCGGACAGATGGAAGGACTGGCCCCTGCACAACCTCACCATATAAAGAAGTCATGTAGCAAAAAATCCCTCCCCCCCCCCCCCACCCCCCCAAACACACACACACAAGTGGTTTGGGAGGAGATAGCATGACTGAGATGGATGGATGCTGGACAGACACAAGATAGAAAAACAAATTGCTCTCCACACCCTCACCATGAAGGATAGATGGACGGAATCCAGAGTGATTCCGACAGAAAAATAATATTGCATTCACATTATCCTTACCATAAGGTGGAGTCATATAGCAAATTTGGTTAAATTCTGCCTAGTTGTTTGGGAGGACATAGTGTGATGGACAGATAGATGGATGCTGGATGCACGGAAAAATACTGTTGCTCTAGCACACCCTTACCATGAGAGGAAGTCATGTAACAAGTTTGGTTCAATTTGGCTGAACAGATAGATGGACACCAGACAGAAAATAAAGTTGCTCTCCATACTCTTACCATGAGGGAAAGTCATGAAGCAAGTTTGGTTGAATTCCGTCTAGTGGCATCACGAAAACATGCCTATATAGTTTTTACCCATTTAAACCCCACTTTTATATAGTAAAACTGGGGTTTACAGGGGTATACATTATTTTTCTTATTTCTGCTCAAAAACATAGATTGTGGGTACTCATTAGAACCCCCTCACCGAGGCAGTTCTAATGAGTACCCACAATCTTATGTTTTGAGCAGAAATAAGAAAAATATCAGGGTTTTTTTTTCTGATAATTTTCATTTTTTGGAGGAGTAATTTTCAATTTATTTGAATAGGCGTGTTTTCATAATGGTTTAGGAGAAGATTGAATGATACCAGACAGAAGGAAAAATAATGTTGCTCTAGCACATCCTTAGCATGAGAGGAAGTCATGTAGCAAGTTTGTTTAAATTCGGCCCAGTGGTCTAGGAGGAGAGAGAGTGATAGACGGAGGCATGGACTGATGGAGGGTCAGAGGTGTTCACAATATCACCATCGCTTTTTTAAACAAGAGGGCCATAGTGGCCCTATATCGCTCATCTGAGTATCACAGCACTCAAGGAGAATATGACTTAATCAGAGGAACATTTCTGCGAAATTATTTTGAAATCAGGCCATAGGCCTAGGAGGAGATGTTGTTTAAATGTTTTTCTATTTTTAGCTCTGGTGGCCATTTCGTTCAGCAGAGCAGAACCATTTTAGCCAAAAAAGGTAAAGTGGTACTAGAGGAACATTTCTGTGAAATTATTTTGAAATTGGGCCCTTGGCCTAGGAGGAGATGTTGTTTAAAGATTTTCCTTTTTTTTTTTTTTTGCTCTGGATGCCATTTTGTTTAGCGGAACGGCACCATTTTAACAATTTTGGTAGCGGGTCATTCAAGAAACATTCCTGTAAAATTATTTCAAAATCCATTAACCCGTTTAGAAGGAGATGTCTTTCAAGTAGATTGTTGACAGACGCATGACACATGACAGTCTATGCCCTTTTTCTATTTTTAGCTCTGGTGGCCATTTTTTAAGCAAAAGGGAACCATTTTAGCAAATTTGGTCAAGGGACATAAGAGGAACATTTCTGTGAAATTATTTTGAAATCCGGTCATAGGCCTAAGAGGAGATGTTGTTTAAAGGTTTTTCTATTTTTAGCTCTGGCGGCCATTTTGTTCAGTAGAGCAGAACCATTTTAGCGATTTTGGTAAAGGGGCATTAGACAAACATTTCTGTGACATTATTTTGAAATCGGGTCATTAGCCTGGGAGGAGATGTCCTTTAAAGTTTTTTTTTATTTTTAGCTCTGGCGGCCATTTTGTTCAGCCGAGTGGAATCTTTTTAGCAAATTTGGTAGAGAGTCACTCAAGGAACATTCCTGTAAAACTATTTCAAAATCCATTAACCCATTCAGGAGGAGATGTCTCTTAAGTAGATTATTGATAGATGCATGACAGTCTACGCCCTTTTTCTTTTTTTAGCTCTGGTGGCCATTTTGTTCAGCCAAACGGAACCATTTTAGCAATTTTGGTAAAGGGTCATAAGAGGAACATTTCTGTGAAATTTATTTTGAAATCCAGTCATAGGCCTAAGAGGAGATGACGTTTAAAAGTTTTTATGTTTTTAGCTCTGACGGCCATTTTTGTTTAGCAGAGTGGAACCATTTTAGCGATTCTGGTAAAGGGGCATCAGAGGAACATTTCTGTGAAATTATTTTGAAATCAGGCCATTAACCTGGGAGGAGATGTCCTTTAAAGTTTTTTTTTTTCTTTTTAGCTCTGGTGGCCATTTTGTTCAGCTGAGTGGAACCATTTTAGCAATTTTGGTAGAGGGTCACTCAAGGAACATTCCTGTAAAATTATTTCAAAATCCATTAACCGGTTTAGGAGAAGATGTCTCTTAAGTAAATTGTTGACAGACGCACGACAGTCTACGCCCTTTATCTATTTTTAGCTCTGGTGGCCATTTTGTTCAGCAGAGCAAAACCATTTCAGCAATTTTGGTAAAGGGCATTCGAGGAACATTTCAGTAAAATTATTTTGAAATCGGGCCCTTGGCCTAGAAGAAGATGTTGTTTAAAAGGGTTTTTCTAGTTTATAGCTCTGGCGGCCATTTTATTCGGCGGAGCGGAACCATTTTTGCAATTTTGGTAAAGGGGCATGAGAGGAACATTTCTTTGAAATTATTTCGAAATCGGCCATTGGCCTGGGAGGAGATGTCGTTTAAAGGTTTTTTCTATTTTTAGTTTTGGCAGCCATTTTGTTTAGCGGAGCAGAACAGTTTTAGCAATTTTGGTAAAGGGGCATGAGAGGAACATTTCTCCAAAATCATTTTGAAATCGGACCACTGGCCTAGGAGGAGATGTTGTTTTAAGGTTTTTCTATTTTTAGCTCTGATGGCCATTTTGTTTAGCGGAGCAGAACCATTTAGACAATTTTGGTAGAGGGTCACCCAAGGAACTTTCCTGTAAAATTATTTCAAAATCCATTCACCGGGTTAGGAGGAGATGTCTTTTAAGTAAAAAGTTGATAGACGCATGACGGATGACGGACAAAGACCGGTCACAAAAGCTCACCTTGAGCATTTGGCTCAGGTGAGCTAAAAAGGGCGAGGATAACAAGTATACCCAATGTTGTGTATAAAAATTAGTGGAGGAGTGGCAAATAGTGTAGACCCTGATGAGATGCCGCATTCTACTGCATCTCATCTGAGTCTCCCCTGTTTGCTCTTGCCTGTCTTTTGAATACATAAGTAACTACAGCAAGTGGATGGCACGTCATCGCATATCCCAATACCAGCCCCATCACATATCCCGGTGACATCAAAATTCCAAATACGTTCTTCCAGTCCTCATCCATAGGGCTATTACCTGTGGCAGTTTCAAGGTTCTAGCTCAGAAAGCCTAGGAGGTTGTATAATAATTTAAAAATAAAAAGGACCCAAAATCCTACTTTTTGACCTCTGGTGACCTCCAGACATGCCCCCGGGGCAAAATTTTTGCACCACTGTATTCTACTCTTCATTACCTTTGATTTGATATGCAATATGACTATGCTTGTACAAAATGGATTTTGGACCTTCTGGGCCACACCCTCCTGACCCTGCCAGGGGTTACATCAAAATTCCGAATGTGTTCCTCCAGTCCTCATCCAAAAGGCTATCGCCTGTGAAAGTTTCGAGATTCTAGCGTAAATGGTCTAGGAGCAATGGTGTGACATTTCAGACAGACGGATGGACAAACAGGGGTATCACAATATCCCTGCTTTTTCTTCGAAAAGTGCGGGGATAAATATGGTATACATGTCTTCAGTATTGCAAGAGATTGTGTCTTAATATTTTGGCTATAGGAATTACTTTTTAGCTAGAATCTGAATATTTTGCTAGTTATGGGAAATACTGTTTAGGTAGAATCTGATTATTACTGATAATTAACCTAAATATTTGGACAGACATACCGAAGCCAACTGCTTAGTCTTGATCAGGGTCTGCACAGTTTGCAGGGGAAGTTCGATCAGGGTCTGCACTGTTTGCAGGGGCAGTTTGATCAGGGTCTGCACTGTTTGCAGGGGAAGTTCAATCAGGGTCTGCACTGTTTGCAGGGGCAGTTTTGATTAGCGTTTGCACTGTTTGCAGGGGCAGTTTGATCAGGGTCTGCACTGTCTGCAGGGGCAGTTTGATCAGGGTCTGCACTGTTTGCAGGGACAGTTTAAGCAGGGTCTGCACTGTTTGCAGGGACAGTTTGATCAGAGTCTGCACTGTCTGCCATTCAGTCAGCTCTTTTTTGATGCATTGTCAAGCAGTTAAATGGACTTGTTGAAATTATAGGATAATGGACTCATTCAAATTGTAGGATAAGTATAGTAATACACTGTCTGAATAGTTAAATATCTGGTCCTGCTGATCCCTGATATACCCTGCCTTTGCAAACAGTGTAGATCCAGATCAGTTGGCTTCTGAAGCCAACTGATCTGGATCTGCATTGTTTGTTATAAAGTATGTGATATCATATCAACAACCTGGATCAAGTACATGTAATCCGATTGGCTGAAAATTAGGTGTGTCATCTTAATTTACTCAGCACAGCAAGGGTTACATCATAAAAAAACATACCTATATAATTCTGACCCCCTGAAACCCCACTTTTATATAGTAAAACTGGGGTTTATAGGGGTATACATTAGAGGCGGTTCTAACGAGTACCGACAATCTATGTTTTGAGCAGAAATATGAAAAATATTAGAATTTTTTATCTGAAAATTTTCATTTTTTGGTGGTAAAATGTTCAGTATATTTATATAGGCGTGTTTTCGTAATGAAGAGTAATTAGTCTATATAGCTGCAGAAAGTAGCATCCAGGAAATTATTTTTTCTTACTATTAACCTCATCAAGGCACTTCTAGTGAGTACCCACAACATATGTTTTCATGGAAATCTCACTGAGGCACTTCTTATGGGTACATATAACATATGTTTTGGCACTTCTAATGAGTATCCAGAGCATATGTTTTCATGAAGAAATAAAAAATAAAATTTCCACACTTTTTGTCTAAGAAAGCATCTTATCTGAAGGTATGACCATGATAGCTACTTTTTCGAAAGATAATGTAGCCAACAAACCAGAAATGGTATCCAGACTTGCAAAAATGTAACTTAACGTATTTAAATATGTCATTTCTTTAATGGAAGTTTGTCAGTTAACAACAGCTATTGAATTTCACATCATATTCTCTAAATGCCAGGATGTGCATCATAAAATGTTTCTGTTTTTCCATATCAATTTAGCTTATGAATTATTCATAACCATAGCTCTAAGTAAAGTGCTTTTTTTCAACCAAAAAATATTAATATTTTTCTAATTTCTCCATAAAAACATATGTTGTGGGTATTCATTAGAAGCGCCTCAATGAGGCGCTTCTAATGAATACCACAACATACGTTTTCATGTAGAAATAAAAAAAATATATTTACCTGATACCTCCTCTTGTCTAGATCTAAGAATTAACCAATGCAACTTAACTCAGAAATTCCAGCAAAACAAAACAAATAAAAATTACTGTATAAACCCTAAATATTGGAACTCCTTAACCCTTGACATGCTGAATAAATTAAGCTGCCACGCCCATTTCTAGTTGTCAGCCAATCAGATTATTTAATCCATTTTTTTTTTTTTTTATAAAATTCACATACTGAAGAACAAACAGTGCAGATCCAGATCAGTTGGCTTCTTCAAGTGGCAAATACCAATACAAAGAAAAGCCACTTAAACGTCAGAGAAGACTTGGATTAATGCGGGTTCAGCAGGACAAGGGTTAAGACGCCTTTCCTGAAATTTGAACAAATCCATTTTACCATTTGCTGGTATCTAAGAGGCAAAACTGTGTGCACCCTGATCAGGTGCCAAATTCTGTTGAATCTGACCTGCATCCATACTGTTTACTCCGGCCTTTCTGGTCCAATATTTAGGATTATTATGGCCACCATTTTTTTTTTTATAATTTGTTTTTTAAGGTTTATGAGATTTATGAGACAGCCTACCCTATGGTTTTAGCCCCTCCAGAAAAATAAAACTTGCATTTTAAATTTTATTTTTACTTTATGTCTCCGGTAATGGTCTAGAAGGAGCTGGCATTACTTACAAACACAGCGATGGTTTGTTTTATACGGGGTTTATGTCACCTTTCAAAAATCTTTCAATCATATCCCTATGGAACATAGCGATGGATGAATGGTATGACATGATCTGTTTTTTTTTGTTGCTTTTTTTTCTTTGAGAAGTGCCTGAATAATTATTTTTCAAAGATCCCCTTTTTATCTGCAGTTCATTTGTCTCAGATTGCAATTAGGTGATTCCTAAAGGAGCTTTATCACTAATCAGCAGCTAAATCCATATGGCACAGATTCTAAGACAAACAAATTTGTGTTTTCGCTTCAAAAATATACGTTGTGGGCAAACATTATATGTGCATGGTGAGATGCTTCTAGTGAGTACCCACAACATAGGTTTTCATGGAGAAATAACAAAAATATTCACATGCACATGGGCCACATCTAGCAAAAAAGTTTAACCGTCTTTGAACATATAGGAAATGCCCAGGTTAACCCTAGTCCTGCTGAATCTGGATATGCCCTGCCTTTGGAAACAGTGTAGATCCAGATCAGTTGGCTTCTTCAGAAGCCAACTGATCTGGATCTGCACTGTTTGTCAATTAGTATGTGAATTTGTATCGACCATCTGGATCAAGTAACCCGATTGGCTGAAAATTAAAAGTGGGTGTGGCACCTTAATTTATTCAGTATGGCAAGGGTTAAGACCATGCAGTCTCATTAGAGCATTTGTCATCTGCTGATATAATCTACATTATCCAACAACACTATAAATAGATGTCAAATTTCCAGATCAGCCTGCACATCTGCCAATGTTTTAAAGATATATTTTCACTCAGCATGGTCCATATCATCACAAAAACATGCCTATATATTTTTTACCCCCTTAAACCCCACTTTTATATAGTAAAACTGGGGTTTACAGGGATATATATTATTTTTCTTATTTCTGCTCAAAAACATAGATTGTGGGTACTCGTCAGATACACCTCGTCAAGGCGGTTCTAACGAGTACCCACAATCTATGTTTTGAGCTGAAATATGAAAAGTATCAGATTTTTTTTTTATCTGAAAATTTTCAGTTTTTGGTGGTAAAATTTTCAGTATATTTGAATAGGCATGTTTTCTTAATGCACTTTTTAATGGGCAGAAAATCATAGGGGCTATATCAGAATATTACACTGTTTGCAAAGATAAAACATGCTTAACAAGTTCATTTAATTACTTTCCATTTGTGTTTTCCATTTTTGTCTATGCTTCTTCCCTGGCATGCTGCATAAAACTTTCAGCAAATGACATTTTGAAAGTTTGTTTTCTTATTTTCCCCAGGAAATAGCATTTGACATGTCATACAAATTTTCTAGTACAGAAACAATTTGCACAAAATTTCAACTTATTTTCTGGGAAAAAAATATCACCAGTTTTGTGAATCTGCCCAGAGAATGCTAAAAAGGTATTAGAATCTGTCATACAAATGCAGGAAATATGTGAGCCAAACCATCGAAAAATGGTCTTACAGAATCAGAAAAGAAATTCAACACTACTAAAGGCTTAAGCTTTCAAAATTTTACATACCATCATATACTTTCTATATACTAATAAAAGCACCGCAAGCATAATACCCCACCATACCAATTATTTGTGTATTAAAGTTATCATTGTGAAAATGCCTGGAAAGAAAATGACGGAGGGACAGATAACAATCCTAAACCAGATCTTGATAATATCAATGCATATAGCAAGTTTGGTTTAAAGGCCTTGTTACTTACTCAAGTTATCATCCAGAAATGAAAATATGGGCGTGCGTCGGGCAGATAACTCTGTAAAAATTTGACGAAATTTGCCCATTAGCAATTCCAAACCAGATCTCCTTAACGTCAATAGCAATCCCAAACCAGATCTCCTTAATGTCAATGCATATAGCAAGTTTGGTGAAAATCCCTTGTTATTTACTCAGGTTATAGTCCAGAAACGAAAATATGGATGTGTCTCAGGCAGATAACTCCGTAAAAATTTGACGAAATTTGCCCATTAGCAATTTCAAACCAGATCTCCACAATATCAATGCACATACCAAGTTTGGTGAAAATCCATTGATGTTTACTGAAGTTATCATCCGGAAATGAAAAATGGATGGACGTATGATGGACAGACGGACGGATGGATAGACAGACACACGGATGACCAACATGAAACCATAATACCCCACCACTATTGTGTGGCGGGATATAAAAATCAGCTTACTATGTCAAGTGATTAAGTTGGAAAAATACCAAAATTGAAAAGCGGCATAATTCTCACAAAATTCATCTGATTTTTATTTATTTATTTATTGATGTTCTTATTTTTTTGGAAAATTAACCAGGTGATCTATTCCTCACCCATAATAAGTATGCCAAATATCAAAGCCCTAGCTCAAATATTTTTAGATATCATGCGCTTAACATTGTGTTTGATTTTTTTAAAAGGGAGCACAACCCTGCAAATATATAGGTCAGCTAGGAAAGAAAAACAAATACGTCTGCAAATTTATTCTGATCTATCCATATATGAAAATATCACGGTCCCAGTATTTACTGTTCGCGAGTTATGGAGAGTGTGACACAAAGTTTATCAGCAAAGGGAAATAACTCTTTAACTATGGCCCTGAGTTCCCTCAAATTTTATCAAATTAATACACACGTAATATACTCTGTCTGGATACCAAAAATCAACTCTTTAGGTCAAAATGGTTAAGAAGTTTGAAAAAATGCCAAAATTGAAAATGAAAAAGTGCCTAACTCCCAAAAAATTCTTCATGTGGATTTTGTTCTGGGGTTTATTGTTTACAATTGAGCCATAGTATACAAATGCAAAAATTTCCTTAACCCATTGTATACTGAATAGATTCTCCCACACTATATATTGGATGAGTCCAATTTCAATTTTAGGTACGTCTGGCTATGAGATTTACATATTCCTAAAGAAAAATGGCTAAACTATTTGCAAACAGTGGAGACCCAGATCAGATGCCACATTCTGCGGCATCTGATCTGGGTCTGCACTGTTTGCCAATTGACTCCTCCATCAGGCAGTTATAACCACGCCCACGTGAATTTCCTTACACAAACTTTGTATTGATATACCTGTGCTTACCTGTAAAAAGCACGTGTTGATTTGTTTGTCTAACTAAAAACATTGATAATTACCTTATTAGCTATTTTGAATGGTTGGTTGTGGTTGTCAGTGAAATGGTCAAGTGACTTGACGGAGGAGTCAGTTACCCTCTTATGGGCCTCCCCACTACAATGGGTTAAGGTAGTTGTCCATGTGACTATCAATGACCACTGTAACTATCCAGGTAAGTTATTTATAGCTACTCTATGCTTGTTGCTGTGACATCAGAGTGCTGTTGATAGAGGGTTATATGTAAAACCTGGACTGGTACATTTGGGACATTGGCAAACAGTGCAGACCCAGATCAGACATTGCATAACAATGCATCTAAACAGGGTCTGCACTGTTTGCTTAAATTACAGGAAGTTAAGGTTTAAATGAAACAGTCTTAAATCCCAGTTCAGGACCATTTTTCCCAGCCAAAACTTGGGAGACAACGGACCCACCAGTGCTGTCAGTGCTTTGATTTTTCATGTTAACCCTTGTCCTGCTGAATAAATTAAGAAGCCACACCCATTTCTAATTTTCAGCCAATCAGATTACTTAATCAAGGTTGTCGATATAGATTCACATATTTAATGGCAAACAGTGCAGATCCAGATCTGCCTCTATGTGACTCCGTTGCCTGGAAGCGTTAAAAATCTAGATAGATAGATAGATATCCAGATCAGTTGGCTTTTTCAGAAGCCAACTGATCTGGATCTACACTGTTTGCAAAGGCAGGGTATATCCGGGTTCAGCAGGACAAGGGATAATCAAATGATCTACTCTTGACCAAAATATCAAAGCCCTAGCTGAAATAGTTTTTGAGACAGCTTGTACACAAGGCTGTGTTTGTTTTTGTGTGTATTTTTTTTCGTTGTTGTTCTTTTTTTTAATGGAAGCATAACTCTGCAAATATAGGTCAGCCTTAAAAATACTAGTCAACTGACTTTCCTAAGGAACACATGTATAAAAAATTAAGAGCTAGCATTGACCCTTCATCAGTTATAAGACCTATCAAAAGGTGTAATAAAAAAAAAAAAAAAGGAAGGATAAACAAATGAAATGATGAACAAACTAAAAGCAATACGCTCCCCTCAACATTTTCAAAGTTGGGGACATAATAACTTATCCCCAGTCTTTGGCTCAGGTGAGCTAAAAATCAATCATAATAAGATTTAACTCTTAAAGCGCCAATCACAACTGCAGCAGACAACATTTTTTTATTTATTTTTTTTTTTATTTTTCAGAGAAAACAAGTCTTGACATTACATGTGAATCGTCTGCTTGACAGATGATTCACATGAAATGTCAAGACTTGCTTTCTCTGAAAAATAAAAAAAAATTTAGAATGTTGTCTGCTACAAATTTGCTTGGCACTTTAAAGGTTAATTATCTGAAGAATCTGATCAACACTTCTTAGCATGCTGGGTAAAAATTTCAGCAAATGACAATTTGAATTATTATTATTATTATTTTTTTTTTTTTTTTTTGCAGAAAATAGGCTTTGACATTTCATGCAAACTGTAGTTTGCATGAAATGTCAAATCTTATTTTCTGAAAAAAAAAAATCACAATGTCTGCTGAAAATAGTCTTTGACATTTCATGCAAATTGCCTCCTACAGAAAAATAAAAAAAATATTTCGATATGTCGTCTGCTGAAAACATTACCCAGCAAGCTAAGCTTCAAATGAACTGCAACAATCGGTTTGTCAATAGGCATAATATTCCCGGTGGGAAAATACATGCCTGATGCTTAACACAACATTAAGAATTTGACGTATTTTGTCGGTTGGATAGATTTCCAGTTAATAACAATAATAACGCATTTTGTCGCTAATCTAGTGAAAAATCGCACTCTGATATTTAAGGGGACCAAAATACTCTTGCAAGATTTTCTGCCATTTTTTTTACAAGAGAGACAACTTCTGTGATTTACTGTCAGTTTTCATGCACACCAATCCCCTTCTGAAAAGGGGTCTATTCTATAAGGACAGAATTTGCTCCCTAAGGGAGAAAATTCTTTCCTTATAGATTAGACCCCTTCACAGGAGGACAACAAATTTTGACAAGAGTTACCATCCCTGAAATTGTATTGATTCCCCTTAAAGATGCATTTAATAACTAGAAAGTATTGGTATTTTTCTATGGCATTTTCAATGATGGTTGGTTGGGTTGGAGTTTAACTGCCCAGTCAACACTATTAAGGTTATACTGAACCTGTCAGTTTACCTAACGACACCTAATCCTATGACTACTGGAAATTCTTTATTTTTTTTTATTCTTTTATTTTTTTTTTTTTTTTGTGGAGAAATAAGAACATTATTTCTCTGTGTACTCATCTAAAGTCTGCTGTACTATCTCCTCCACTGTCTTTCTGATTTCAACCAAATTTGTTGTATGCCTTTCCCATGAGATCCTGGCAAGAGGCCAAAAGGTCAATTCTGGTAGTGTTATTATGCCCCCAAGAAGTTGGAGGGGCATATTACTTTAAGTTGTTTGTTCATTTGTTTGTTCATCACATTTTTCTGATCTTAACCCTTGTCCTGCTGAATAAATTAAGATGCCACATCCACTTCAAATTTTTCGCCAATCAAATTACTTGATCCAGATTGTTGCTATAAATTCACATACTTAATGGCAAACAGTGCAGATCCAGATCAGCTGGCTTCTGGATCTACACTGTTTGCAAAGTAAGGGCATATCTGGGTTCAGCAGCACTAGAGTTAATAACTATTTGAGCTGGGGCCTTGAAACTTGGTGAGCTCATTTGGGTTGAGTGGTAGATCACCTGAATAGCTTTTGAAAAAAAAAAAAAAAAAAAAAAAAATGATGGACAGAAAACCGGATCCCTATATCGTGCTATGCTAAAAGGAGGCACAACAAAAATCAGATTAATCTTGAGAAAGTTATTCCCTTTTCCTACTTTTGTAAGGACAAACATGGTTGGGGCATAATGTTTCACAAACACACATTTCTAGTTTTGTCTTTTATGCTATCACCTCTTACACTGATGCACAGATTTCTACAAATTTTGCTGTATGCTTGGCAGACAATTCACATGAAATGTCAAGCCTTACTTTTTCTGAAAATACAATGTAATAAAAAAAAAAATGTTTCAAAATGTCATCTGCTACAGTTGTGACTGGTACTTTAAGGGTTAAAGTTAGTCTCTTTTCTTATTATTACTTTTTTTTTTTTTAAAGAAAATACCATATTTATCCTAAATACCATAAAAATTCTAATAAATGTCCATGCTCTAATAAACCCCTAGCCTCACAATCTGGGCCTGAAAATCAGTGATTTTGTTTACATTTTTCTTGGAAATACCAACCTCTCCGAATCCAAATCTACTGTTCAATAATTGAACAAACGTCCTTTTTTCTCTCATGGTCCAAATAAAAGACATTATGAACATGGAATTTCTAGTCCTCTGCCAGGTACAATGATTATCCTAGAGAGGCTAACACATCTTTTGTTTGTTTGTTTGTGTTGAGGTTTTAAGGCCCAGTCAACATACTGGGTTCATGTCAAGTGCCATCAGTTTACGAAACCATACTTTTACTGGGCAGGCTTAGTCCTCTGAGCGGTTAACCAATATTGTGCACATTCTTTCACCAGAAACTGACAACTTCCCTTCTTGAATCATCAGAAGGGAGAGATTGACCTTGCAAAATATTTCATGATCAATCTCCATGAAAGAAGGTTGCCGACCTGGCAGGGATCAAACCCACAACCTCCTGATCACCAGTCTAACACATCTTTTGTAATATTAGTCTACACTTAACACATCCGTTGTAATGATAGTTGTCTCTACTTCACAGGTCACTGTTGTAATGCTAGTTAACCCTTGTCTTGCTGAATAAATTAAGATGCCACACCCACTTCTAATTTTCAACCAATCTGATTACTTAATCCAGCTTGTTGACACAAATTCACAAATTTAATGACAAACAGTGCAGATCCAGATCAGTTGGCTTCTGAAGAAGCCAACTGATCTCGATCTACACTGTTTGCAAAGACAGGGCATATCCAGGTTCAGCAGAACAAGGGTTAATACTTCCTTTTTCAATATCAATATGGCGGTCATGGGGAGGAAAACTTTAATATTTCAAAGTTTTTCTTACAGTTCTCAAACACTGTAGCCTCTAGTAAATGCCCACCTCCCTCTTTATGAAATATAATGATTCTAATAAAAACGCCCTGGCAATAATTAGAATTTTTACAGTATTACAATATTGTGACACCTTAAATTCTCACCATACTTTGATATGTTGAATGTCTATTTTACTACCTGTGAATGTGTCTAAAAACTGCTGGATGAGTGGCAAACAGAGTAGACCCTGATCATGTCACCATTTAATTAGGTCTTTCAGTATGAATTGAAAGTAAATACAGCAGACTTGAAATTTTGAAATATGAAACCTTTTTGTCGGAGATTTTTTTACCCTTAAAGTGTTAACCCTTATTCTGTTGATTTGTTTGTGTTGAGGTTTTACGGCCCAGTCAACCCAATGGGGTCATGTCGAGCGTGGTCAGTTTACCTAACCACATGTTTACTGGGCAGGCTTAGTCCTCTAAGCAGTTCACCAGTATTGTGCACATTCTTTCGCCAGAAACTGACAACTGCCCTTCTTGAATCAGCGGAAGGGAGAGAATGACCGTAGAAAATATTTCATGATCAATCTCCACGAAAGAATGTTGCCGACCACGGCGGGGGTTGAACCCGCAACCTCCTGGTCTCCAGTCGGACGGCGCATCCAACTGAGCCACTGAGGCCGCTTATCCTGTTGAGCCAGGATATGCCTGCCTTTGCAAACAGTGTAGATCCAGATCAGTTGGCTTCTGTACCGTTTGTCATTACGTAGGTGAATTTGTATCAACAACCTGGATCAAGTAATCTGATTGGCTGAAAATTAGAAGTAGGCGTGACATCTTGATTTATTCAGCATGGTGAGAGTTAAGTAAAAGTGTAGCAGAAAAAATTCCATTTTTTTTTTTTTTTTTTTTCAGAGAACAGAAGGCATGGCATTTCAGTTGCCTTACTACAATTCACATGAAATGCTCAAACCTTATTGTCTCTGAAAAATACAAAAAAAAAAAAAAATAATAATAATAAATAAATAAATAATAAAAATGTTATCTGCTGCAGTTGTGACTAGCATTTTGAGTATTAATAAAAGGCCACAGGCCAAGTGTCCCCCGACATTTGAAATGTCAGTATACTGTGGTGAATGTCTATAACATATGTCCTAAACAATGTTTTGATATTTTACAACACTTTAAACAGACTAATTTTTTAATTTTTCTATATGTTGTAAGGAACAATTTACGGAAAAAAGTGATCTCCAAATTATTTAAGTTGAATGGGTACACTTTAAGGGAAACCAACTGTTTCATTTTTAGTTTTGCCTCCCTTCTTGATATGATCACCTTTAGATCATGGGAATATTATCTGGATAGTTTCATCAAAATCCTCTGAACATTGTATGAGGAGTTGCAGAGATAATAATTTCTGTTGGGAACATGACTAAAATTAACAAAGGGCCATAAATCTTGTAAAAAAGGTAGTCAAGTGCACCTTGGTATAATATGAGCCTCTTCAGGTCATGGGAACAATAACTGAAAGGTTTCATCCAAATTCATTGAAAACTGCAAGTAGTGTTGCAGGGCCAAAACTTCATACAGAAAAAAAACAAAAAAAAAAAAAAAACAAAGGGAAATAACTTTGGTAAAAATCAGTACAGCATGACCTCGATAAAATATGATCATCTTCAGGTCATGCGAGAAATAACTGGAAAGTTCCATCAAAATCTCTTGAAAACCATAAGAGGACTTGCGGAGACAAGATTGTGTCTACAAACGGACGGACAGATGGATTGACGGACGACTGAAGGACGAACTCATCCCTACAGTTCCTTTGAATAACGTCGAGGGACAACAATAACTGGAAAGTTTCATCAAAATCCCTTGAGAACTGTGCGGCGACAAGATTGTGTCTAGGGATGGACAGACGGACGGACAGGCAAACCCACTACTACAGTCCCGTCGACTAACATCCCGCGACAACAATAAGTGGAAAGTTTCATCAACATCCCTTGAGAACTGTACGAGGAGTTGTGGAGACAAGAACTTCAGTTGATAAAATGGCTAAAAATGACAAGGGGCCATAACTCTGGTAAAAAGCAGTAAAGCCTGACCTCAGTATAATATGATCCTCTTCAGGTCATGGCAACAATTACTGGAAGGTTTCACTAAAATCCATTGAAAACTGCAAAGGGAGTTGCAGAGAATAATTGGAAGGTTTCATTAAAATCCACTGAAAACTGCAAGAGGAGTTGCAGAGACAAGACTTACTGTTAAAAAATTGCCAAAGGACCGTAACTCTGGTAAAAATCAGTTGAGCATGACCTCGATAAAATATGATCATCTTCAGGATATGGAAATAATAACTGGAAAGTTTCATCAATATCCCTTGAGAAATATAGGAGGAGTTGTGGAGACAAGAACTTCTGTTGATTAATGGCTAAAACTGACAAAGGGCCATAACTCCAGTAAAAAGCAGTCAGACGTGACCTCCGTATAACATAATCCTCTTCAGATCATGGCAACAATAACTGGAAGGTTTCACTAACATCCACTGAAAACTGCAAGAGGAGTTGCAGAGACAAGATTACTGCTGAAAAAATGCCAAAGGGCTATAACTCTGGTAAAAAATCAGTTGAGCATGACCTAGATAAAATATGATCATCTTCAGGTCATGGGAACAATAACTGGAAAGTTTCATTAAAATCCCTTGAAAACTGTAGGAGAAGTTGCGGAGACAAGATTGTCTACAGATGGACGGACGGATGAACCCATTACTTCTAACGTCGGGGGACAAAAAAAGTCACTCAGGTATGCTTATCTTGTTCAGGATGCACTGAGCATTTAACACTTTGCATGCTGGGTAAATATTTCAGCAGACAACATTTTGAAATATTTTTCTTAGTTTTCCTAAAAAATAAGATCTGACACTTCATGCAAATTGTCTCCTTAGGAGACAATTTGCATGAAGTGTCAGATCTTATTTTCTAGGAAAAGTAAGAAAAATATCAACAACTTCTCATCTGCTGAATCTGCCCATAGTGAGGTTTGTGTTAAGCATCAAACAATACATTCACTTTGGTGTAGCCAATATTTCATCAATAATATGATTTAATCATATCTTGTACCCCCATCCATTAAACGACATAAATGCTATTTTATATGCAAGTCAATAATTTTTCCATTAGGGACTGATCATCAGTACAAATAAGGATGCACATAAGTTCTAAACTCTGCATGCTGGGAAAATATTTCAGCAGATGACATTTTATAATACTTTCTAATTTTTCCCAAAAACTAGGCTTTGACATTTCATGCAAACTGTCTCCTTAGGAGACAATTTGTATGAAATGTCAAATCTTATTTTCTTGGAGAAGAACAAGAAATATTGTATGCTGGAATTTTTACCAAGCATGCAAAGTCTTGAAATATTTTTTTCTTATTTTCCCCAGAAAACCGACTTTGAAACTTCATGCAAATTGTCTCCTAAGAAATGTCTACAGAAATTTTTACCCAGCATGCTGATGATCAGTACAAGTAAGGATGCACACAAGCTTTAGGATGAACTGGATATTATTTTTTTACCCTTTTTTGTTGACTGGACTCTTCTACCACAATTCTTTGGACCAGTCTGTTTCCAATAACAGGGTGTCTGCTTAGTTTTTTATTATAATCACAAGGTTTTATAGACATTTCTTTAGTTAATGCAAAACAGTACAGACCCTGATCAGACAGCGCCGAATGCGGAGTCTGATCTGGGTCCGCACTGTTTTCCAATTACTATTACAGGAGTCTCCAGACTTAATAGCTAAACTTCAGGGGCAACAACCTATGTCATCAATATGGTGAAATGCACATAGCTGCGACTGTAACATTTGTTCGGATTTATGCCAAAATCATGATGTGTGCATAATGCAGCCAAAAATCACTAAGTATACTAAACATGTCCATTTTAGTGCTGACTTTCTCAAAAGAACTGAAAATTCCATACACATTCTAGTTATTGAAGATTATTGGACCGAATACACTTAAATGATTAGCATTACAATGCATCAGGTGTCTGAATATCTGTTGCATTTCAGAATAGACAGGCGAATTTTATGCGCTAAGTAAATGTGCTGAATTTTTGAAAACCCTATTTAATTCAGAAAGATTACCAAAACCATGTTACTGATGAATTTAATACCTGTCATCATCATCTTTATGATGTAATAGGGAGTGAACTTGTGCACAGGTGAGCTAAAAATATTTTAACATGTCATCTGCTGAAATTTTTACCCAGCATGCTAAGCATAAATTAATTGCTCCAGACAAGGTAAATATTGGGACAAAAATATTTTTGCTATAACTGCACAAATGAGTATCCACAACAAATACTACTAGGTCCACCCACCAGAGGTAAGAGGGGAAAGGATTGGGGGGTGGGGGGAGCATTTTTTTATTTTTTTTTTTTGTCCTGATCCCATGAGCATCCCATATTAACATACACACACTTCACACACATGCACACACACACACACACACATGCACACACACACACACACACACACAAACACACACACAATGTTTAGATTCTCAGGCAATCTTTATAGAAAAAAAGAGCTTTTTAATTTTGTTTTTTCTGGTTGGTAAATTCTTGGACATTTTCAATCATTTGGCAAAATAAAATGGCAATCCCAAACATGATCTCCTCAATATCAATGTATGTACCAAGTTTGGTTAAAATCCCTTGACATTTACACTCAAGTCGTTGTACGGAAATGAAAATATGGGCGTGTATTGGGCATATAACTCTATCAAACTTTGACGAAATTTGCCCATTAGCAATCCCAAACCACATCAATCACATATCAATGCACATGCCAAGTTTGGTGAAAATCCATTGACGTTTACTCAAGTTATCATCCGGAAATGAAATACCGACGGACGGACCACTGATGGACAGACAGACATAATAAACCATAATAACCCGCCACTATCGTGTGGCGGGATATAAAAATTCCCATGGGGAAAAAAAAATAGTATAAGTGGGACCAACTGGACAGATGCCGCAGCGCCTATTATTTTATTTTATTTTATTTTTTATTTTTCTGCCTTAACATTAGCATTGGCACTAACTTGGGCATTTGCCCAACAGCTTCTTGTCTGCAGGATATCCCTTGCAACAGTTGTCCGATTTTCATCAAACTTGTAGTGATACATTACTGGGACATGCTTTACAACAGATTAGATTTTGTTGACCTTTACTTCATTTTCAAGGTCAGCACATAAATACTTATTCAGACAAATCCGACACAATACTAGGCAGACAAATGGACTTTGTTCAAATTGTTTATACACAACCCAGGTCCTATATGACTGAAATATTGTGAATTGGCCATAAATCTCAAACAATAATATAATTAAAATTTATGCCATTTATAACCCTATATTGGACAATATTATTGTTCAGAATCACTCTGTTTAGAAAGATTTTGAAAGTAAAGGAATATTTGACAAATGTTAGGTGCCAATATGAGACGATATATATAAGGTTTATTTCATTATGTTAGTAATTCTTCATGATCTTCAACTTACAGAAAACATTAACACGTAGCATGTTGTGGGCAAATACAGCAGCTGACAAAATCATGATATTTTTCTTATTTTTTTTTTCCAGAAAATGGGCTTTGACATTGCAGGCAAATTGTCTCCTAAGGAGACAATTTGCCTGCAGTGTCAAAGCCTATTTTCTGAAGAAAAAAATAAGAAAAATATTTCAACATGTCCTCTGCTGAAACTTTTACTAAGCATGCTGAGCGTTAAAGAAAACCAAAGTTAGGAAAAACTATTTGTGTTCTTTACCACTATAATGTCAAGTTCTTTAATGTTTTTTTTTTTTTACCATTACCACTCTCTTAGGACAAATTTTGCAGATGATAAATTGGTAATATATATTTTTTTATTTTTCCCAGAAAATAAGGTTCGACTATTCATGAAAACTTTCATCTCAGGAGACCATTTCCATGAAATATCAAATCTTATTTTCAGGAAAAACAAATTAAAACATTTTTGAAAATGTTGCCTGCTGAATTTTTTTCCCAGCATGCTAAACGTTAATTTGAATATCTTGAAAAATGACTGTGATGATGTAATAAACCCTCCAATATGTCTTTCTCATATAGGCACATATAATTTGTCAATTCTTTGTTCATTCAAAATAAAGAGTGACTGGACACATTAATTACCATCTGAGTATTCATACCAGTGGCATAACTTTATCTTAGAACCCCACCCCCCCCACCCCCCCCCCCCCCCTCACCCCAAAATCCCTCCCACCCATCCCATGGGCAGCTTGCCCCAGGCACTCCCACCCCACCTCCCAGGGTGAAGATACCCTGGGTTATTGCCCCTTTTTCTGGGCAGCTTGCTCCTTACCTCTGAAAACCTGGCAAACTCAGTTCAGAAAGGTATTTTAAACCACCTTTATGACAAATTTCTATTGCAAAGTCATTAAAATTGTAGTAATGTCTGCTTGTATCTATCTTCCTTTTTATGGGAATGGGTTGGGACCAAGACATTGAGCAGTTTGCTCCCAATCTCAGAAAACCTTGCTGATACTGTTCAGAAAGATCATTTGAACACATCCATTATACTCCCTGCTGATATGATTAAAAGAGCTTCCAGGTGAGTGTTAAACAGTGTAGACTCTGATCAGATGTTGCATTCTATGACCTCTGATCTGGGTCTATACTGTTTCTTCAAGCCTGTCCATTCCAGTACTTAGCGCAAACATGGTAGAAGCATTTTTGTTTTCCTCCAATGATTTTTTTTGGTTTTGTTTTTCTGACATTTTTTTTTTTTAACCAAAAGGTATTTTAACTCATTTTAGACTGAATATAACTTCCCTACACTATGTGACGAAAGAGCCCAATTTTAAATTTTAGGTATGTCAGGCTATGTGATTTAGATATTCCTAGAGAAAAACTATAAAACTATCAAAGGGTTTTTTCTAGTGTCTTTTTTTTTCTTCTTTTCAGTTTTATTATTAATAATGCATAAGTCAAGTCCCAGTCACAGTTTTTATTACCATATTTGATCTAATTACCACACATACCCCTATAAGTGCATAGTCAAGCAATTCTGTAGTCTTCAGATTACAGCCAGTGTACTTTTTGTCTACTTCTTTATAAAGGCATATGTTGTGGGTACTCATTTGAATTGCCTTTATAAAGAGAATCAGAAAAAAATCGCATTCATCAGCAAGTAAGTTTTTTTCTGATCTTTTTACAGTGTAGGTAGATACATATTTTACAACAAATCAGTGTTCCCAGTAATTTTGAAAACCCTAAGCGCACAGTGCGGTAATTAGGTTGAATACCGTATTTCTTTTTTTTTCTTTCTTGTCTATATGTAACGACATACATTAAATATCAGATAGCCGGCCTCGGTGGCTCAGTTGGATGCGCCGTCCGACTGGAGACCAGGAGGTCGCGGGTTCAACCCCAGCTGAGGTCGGCAACATTCTTTCGTGGAGATTGATCGTGAAATATTTTCTATGGTCATTCTCTCCCTTCCGCTGATTCAAGAAGGGCAGTTGTCAGTTTCTGGCGAAAGAATGTGCACAAAACTGCTTAACCGCTTAGAGGACTAAGCCTGCCCAGTAAACGTGTGGTTAGGTAAACTGACTGCACTCGACATGACCCCATTGGGTTGATTGGGCCGTAAAACCTCAACACAAACAAAATAAATATCAGATATATACAGTTAACATTTGCATGTTTTTGGTGGCCAGCTTGAAAGCTGCAAGTTGTTGAATTTGCTTTTACAGTTTTCATTCCTAAGCTGTCTACACACAGGGCAAAGGCATTGTAAACTTTCTATATTTTAGTAAGCTCTTTGACTGCCCAACTGTAACTGTCCTAAAATTCTCAAACCTTTTAGAAAGAATTTTATATTAACTAATCAAATGCTTTTTTTCTATATTCTGTCAATCCATCTCTGCAATTTGAAAGAGAAACCAAATTGCACAATATTACTTTCATTATTTCCTGTCATCTGTTTGAAAGTGTAATAAAACTAAATGATTTGACTGAAATAATAATAAAAAAAAATAAATTCTGTAAAGGAAGCTACTTCTTTACTGTCAGATTTCACCAGAACAAAACAACATTTCCAGTTAAATGATTATAATATAAGGGCAAGCTTTATACCAAAAATTATATCATGAAAGACGTAAATGATTTTAGCAACAACCATAAAATACTGGGCCCAGTTGTTCAAAGCGTCGTTAGCTTAACGAGCTTGTAAAGGGTCATTTCGTTAACTGTTTTAGCGGATTCAGTATACAATATTCTGATATTTTTTGCTGAAAAAATGTGAGTAGCTTTTGCACTGCAAAAGCTACTCACATTTTTTCAGCAAAAAATTTCAGCATATTCGCGTATCACTCGATTTAAAGTTTAACGAATCGTTAACTAACGACCTCGTTAGCTTTGAACAAATGGGCCCAGATATTATCTGAAAACAACTAAATTAAAATGTCATTTTGATTTTGTTTGTTTCTTTGTGTTGAGGTTTTAGGGCACAGTCAACCCAATGGGGTGGGTCATCAGTCAGAGGTGCATCCAACTGAGCCACCGAGGCCAGCGACATTTAAATTAATAGATTAACTATTTGCAAATAGTGGGGATCCTGATCAGATGCCACAGTCACTTAAATCCTGTGTCATATCATTATTTCGTGGGATTAAAATTAGAAAAAAAAAAAAAAAGAAAATAAATACATGTATATATCATTACCATATTCAAACAAATAACTGCACTATGCAGCTGAAATTTCTAAAATTATTAGAAAAACTTGTGGTAAGATGTTGACCTTATATGGCTACATGCATTTAGAAAGAGCAGCAATGGAGTCCTAATAAGAGTAGAATTTGTTTGTTTGTGTTGAGGTTTTACGGCCCAGTAAACCCAATGGGGTCATGACGAGCGCGGTCAGTTTACCTAACCACACGTTTACTGGGCAGGCTTAGTCCTCTAAGCGGTTAACCAGTATTGTGCACATTCTTTCGCCAGAAACTGACAACTGCCCTTCTTGAATCAGCGGAAGGGAGAGAATGACCGTAGAAAATATTTCATGATCAATCTCCACGAAAGAATATAAGAGTAGAATTAAATGATTTTCTGATTTCTTAGTAAAAACTCATGCTGTAGATACTTATGTTGAAGCAATTCTAATCTGAATGGTTTTTAGTTTGATGGCCCAGTCAACATTATTGAGGTCATGTTGAGCCAGTCAGTTTACCTAACCACACTTTTCCAGGGCAGGCATAGTCCTCTAAGCAGTTGACTAGTACTTGTGAACATCTTTTAGTGCACTTATAAAGACATGTGCAATAATTAGGCCAAATATGGCAATTATAATGTCATAGCTTCAGATAAAGCATCTTTTTTTTTTCACCATCAGGTCTGATGAGCTACTTGTGCAGTTTGGCATTGAGGATCTGGACCTAATTCTGAAGTAGAGAAGGCTCTGCTGGTATGGACATGTGAAATGCTCCAATGGTGCAGTCAAGACAGCCTGTGGCATACAGATTGATGGAAAGCATGGGCCTGGGATGCCCAAGATGACATGGAAACAACTGACAGGGATTGCAGAGAGTGGAAGCGCTTGGCTATTGACCCTCATGATAAGACACACCTGGAGATTTGGTGTGAGATCAGACATGCATGCAGCAAGCCAGCAGCTGCTACCTGGAAGGGAGCCCACTGATATGGATGTTGCCCCTGTACCTGCACGTTAATCAAAAATCCAATGATGATGATGATGATATTGATGAAAAGCATTGATATTCTTCTTATTTCTCCAAAAATACATATGTTGTGGTGCTCATTAGAAGTTTCTTGCCAAGACACTTCTAATGAGTGCCCACAACTCATGTTTTGGGGAGAAACAAGAAAAAAAAAAATTCCTGATGCCCCCTGTTGTCTCTAGCCACTTTTATTATCAGCTAATTTCACTTAACAGGGAGGTGTCTCATCAGTAAATACACCTGCCCTCCTGTAAATGAGATTTTCAAAACCCCTTTCAAAATAATGGACTTCTCCAACTCAAAGATAGTACAGTCCATTTTTCGATATTGAATACAAATGGAGTAAGCCTTCTCTATCATGAAGAACACCAGCTTTGATTCTTCTCATCAATGTTTTTGTTTCATATCAGATCGTCACAAAAACATGCCTAGATAATTCTGACCCCCTTAGACCCCACTTTTATATAGTAAAACTGGGGTTTACAGAGGTATACCTTATTTTTCTTATTTCTGCTCAGAAACATAGATTGTGGGTACTCGTTAGAACCGCCTCAATGAGGCAGTTCTAACGAGTACCCACAATCTATGTTTTGAGCAGAAACTATTAGAATTTTTCATCTGAAAGTTTTCATTTTTTGGTGGTAAATTCACAATATATTTGAATAGGCATGTTTTCCTAATATGCTCTAGAGTATATGGGCCACTTCAAGCGAAAAAAGTGCCTTCGAATATTCACATTATCCTGCATATGAGCAAAGTCCCATTCCGCATTTACTCTCCACTGAAACATACCTAATGATTCTGTTTGCAGAGAGCAAAGGCCCTGACTGGACTGCATATATCTGATCAGGGCCTTCCCTGTCCGCACATGACCCCAAGATATATTCTCGCTTGGTCAGGGCTCATATGTGAATTTAATCCTTGCCCTGCTGAACCCGGATATACCGTGCCTTTGCAAACAGTGCGGATCCAGATCAGTTGGCTTCTGAAGAAGCCAACTGATCTGTATCTGCACTGTTTGCCATTAAGCATGTGAATTTATAGCAACAATCCGGATCAAGTAATCTGATTGGCTGAAAATTAGAAGTAGGTGCGACATCTTAATTTATTCAGCAGGACAAGGGTTAAACAATTTTTTTTTTTGTTTTGTTTCTCCATTTTCTTTCTTTTTTTTTTTTTTTTTTTTTTTTGAGTGTTCATTAGAACTGACTCAGTGATTTGATTCAAATAAGTGTTCAAGATATATATGTTCTTTTTTTTTTCTGAAATAAATAGAAAAAAAAAAATCTTCTTGCTTAAAAAAGTTCTTCATCTAGAGCAATAAGAATTTCATTTCCACATCATCTAAATTGATTTTCATACTTCCGTTACTTCATTTCCTGTGCTTGATTATTTCTTTAGCCATCTCAGCAAGGATTTACGTTTCCTATTTTTTTCTACTACTCAACAATACGAAGTTCAGCACAGCTGTAGTTAAGAAGGATATCAGATAAATATTTTTTTCTTATTTCTTCATGAAAACATATGTTGTTGGTACTCATTAGAAGTGCCTCAGTAAGGTGCTTCTAATGAGTACCCACAATGTATGTTTTGGTGGAGAAATATCAAAAATAGCAGAATTTGATTGGTTTAAATATGTGCCTCATCTGAAGCCATGTTTCAGTGAACAAGATCATGACTGTAATCTGCAGTTCTCCAAGTGCATCATGGATTTCTCAGATTTTACTATAGTAACTGTTCTAATCAAAGCACTGACAGCTGCTTCTGAGTGTAGGCTAGGAAAATTGTCCTGAACTGGGAACTGAACCCTTGTCCTGCTGACCCTGGATATACCCTGCCTTTGCAAACAGTTTAGATCCAGATCAGTTGGCTTCTGAAGAAGCCAACTGATCTGGATCTGCACTGTTTGCCATTAAGTATGTGAATTTATGTCAAAAATCTGGATCAAGTAATCTGATTGGCTGAAAATTAGAAATGGGCATGGCATCTTTTTTTTTTTTTTTTTTTTTTTTTTGATTTGGGTTTTACAGCCCTTTCAAGAATATTTCACTTATATCGAGCCGATCGTTCATCGAAGATGGGCGAAAACCGGAGAACCCGGAGAAAAACCACCTGACCATCCGTAAGCAGAACTTGGCTTTCCCACATATGACCCGAGCCAGGCTCGAACCACAGCGGTGAGAAACCTAATGGATTAAGAGTCAACTCTCTTATCCACTAGGCTACGGGGCCCGTCAGCATGGCATCTTAATTTATTCAGCAGGACAAGGGTTAATGGCTCCATATTCCTCAAAAATAGAGTTTTTTATCCAAGAAATTGATATATAGTATTAATACAATCATAAAATGTGGCATCTGACAGCTCGTAAAATTTCATTTAGTCTCTCATTTTTGAACTGGATCAAAAATGAAGTGATTTTTTTTATCTTATCTCTGAATTAATGTTAATCACATGGACAACTACCTTAACCCTTGTCACGCTAAACCCAGATATACCCTGCTTTTGCAAACAGTGTAAATCTAGATCAGTTGGCTCTGCACTGTTTGCCATTAAGTATGTGAATTTATATCAACAATCTGGATCAAGTAATCTGACTGGCTGAAAATTAGAAATGGGAGTGGCATCTTAATTTATTCAGCAGGACATGGGTTAAGGAAATTTGGTGTTTGCATACTATGACTCAACTGTAAACAGACAACCCAAAAACTGGAACAAGAAACCGGAGGACCAATGGTTCAGTAGCTCACCTGAGACTACATGTAGTTGTTCTGAGCAGGCTTTTGATAATATTTTTAAAGAATTAAACATAATGGTTCTGTAGCCTATAGTTTGAAAAACCTTTGGTCTCTGTATCCCACAGTAATTTGGTATGTAGTTTAGTTATAACCCACTGTATACTAAATAGACTCCCCCATAAATGAGGGTTCATATCACTTTTTATGACAGGATGCTATCCACTCAATAACAGTGACATCATATGCATATACTGCACAAAAACCAAGCAGGTTTTTTGTGGGCATGTTTTTTTTTTCTCTGTTATAGAAACAAATGAAACAGTTAAAATATATATGGAAAACTCTAAAATGGACTGAGACAGAATGAAACAAATAAAACAAACGATAGTGGTTCTCGCTGATGGTCAGTTTCAGTCATTTCATTTGTTAGGAAACAGGATGAAACAGACCAAAAACCTTGGTCAGTGCTCATTACAAAACAGGATAAATTGAAATGTAACAATGAAACAGATACTATTCCTAGTCTTTCAATTATTTTTATAAACTTGTTTCTGTTTCCTAATAAAAGAAACAAAAAAGATATATAGGGAAAATTCTGAAACAAGATGAAACAGACCAAAAGCCTTGGTCAATATTCGTTACGAAACAGGGCAAAACGAGATGACAATGAAACAGAAACTTTTTTTTAATAAACCCCTTTCTATTTTGTAAGAATCTATTTTGTAAGAAATGAAACAAATGAAACAGACCTACAACTTTGGTCAGTGCTTGTTATGAAACAGATCAAAGCAAAATGAAATGATGAAACAGATACTTTTATAATGACAGTGGTTTTGGAGGAGGAGTTGTTATTTAACCCTTGTCATGCTGAATAAATTAAGATGCCAAGCCTACTTCCATTTTTTCAGCCAATCAGATTACTGGATCCAGGTTGTTATATACATATACTGAATGACAAACAGTGCAGATACAGATCAGTTGGCTTCTTCAGAAGCCAACTGATCTGGATCTACACTGTTTGCAAAGATAGGGTATATCCGGCATCAGCAGGACAAGGGTTAACACTAACCACGCCATGGGCAGATTCAGCAGACGACAAACTGATGATACTTTTCTTTTTTTCCTAGAAAATAGAATCTAACACTTCACGCCAAAGGAGACAATTTGCAGGAAATGTCAAATCCTATTTTTAGGAAAACTAAGAAAAAATATTTCAAAATGTTGTCTGCTGAAATTTATTCACAGCATGCAAAGTCTTAAAAAATTTTTTTTTTTGTTTTGTTTTTAAATTTAATGCTGCTATGGCAACCAAATAAAATTGTCACTGGTCATAAAACACATAAACTGGGTAGACAATCATCAAATGATCATAACTGCCAAACATGGTTCACAATACTTCACCCGTTAAAGAGAAAATATAATTTTATCATTTTCCCATTATAAGTAACAGGGAAAATTTTCATGACATTTTAATTTAATGAAATATGACTTTCATTTTAATTTTAATAAAGTACTTCAAGTTTTTCATTTAGACAAAGTCTCATTCCTAAACAGCAGGCTAAACTACCACAAAGAGCTTTGTACATTAAGTAAACAGATGCACAATAATTTGATTTGTACTGACCAAATACAACTATTGTTTTGCCTTCTTTGTGGAGAAAAAATCAAGCCTTCATATCACCTAATATTTATAATGACTGTGCTAAATATTTGCATTATCAGGTCTTTTCCTTACAAAAGGTACAAAACTAAATAATTCATTCACTGGTATGTGTGAAAATTGTAAGTGTTAATTCAAGGAAGTTAATCTTTTATGAGGACAGTATGGTCAAATAATCAAATGTCAAATTCTGCTTCTTGTTCATCTGTCATTACTGACAATGACCAATCTTAATCAACTGTGTGATGTGTTATTATTTGTGTGTTCTAAGATGGCTGATGAGACCAATCTTAGCTCTAAACTGCCTGTTGCAGATAGAACAAGAGAGGTCTGAGGAAGAAAGCTCTGTTGGTGATGCCTTAGCTCTGGCTTTCCGCTGTGCACGTTTCTGCTCGGCTTCGCTGATTCTTTTTGCTTCGTATTCACCAGCTCATCTTTTTATGAGGCCTCGCCACTTTGTATGATCTTGTGCAATCTGTTCCCATGACCCTGTTGGAATGTTGAAGTCTTTAAGGGAGGCTTTGAGGGTGTCCTTATATCGCTTCTTCTGACCACCATGGGAGCGTTTTCCTACTTGAAGTTCTCCATAGAGGATTTTCTTTGGCAAACATTCATCAGGCATTCTGGTAACATGGCCTGTCCATCTTTACTGTGCCAATTTCAGAAGAGTATGTATGCTCTGCATCCCTGCCCTTTTCAGGACTTCTGTGTCTGGAATCCTGTTTTGCCACTTGATCTTTAGAAGTTTTCTAAGACAGTTTGTATGGAAGTGGTTCAGTCTTTTGGCATGCCATTGGTAAACTGTCCAAGTTTCGCATGCATATAATAGTGTTGGCAGCACTGCCCATCTATATACTTTCAGCTTTGTGTCAAGTCTGATTCCACTTCGGTCCCAAATACTTCCACGCAGCTGGCCAAATGCTGCACTAGCTTTGGCAATTCTAGCATTGACTTCATCATCAATGTGCACAACTCTAGACAATGTGCTTTCAAGGCAGGTGAACTTGTCTACCACTTGCAGTTGTTGACCTTTCACTGTGATGGTAGGCTCCTTGTAAGGCTTTCCAGGTGCTGGCTGATATACTACCTCAGTCTTTTTGATGCTGATTGTGAGATCATAGCTGTTACATGAATCAGATACTTAATCCACATCTTTTTGCATTGTCTCTTCTGTTGGAGCACCCTTTGCCATGTCATCAGCAAAGAGGAACTCGTCTAGCACCTCTGTCTGCACCTTAGATTTAGCTTGCGACCTTCTTAGGTTGAAAAGTTTCCCATCAAAGCGAACCATTGTCACCATTCTGGAAAGCATCTGTAAGCATGGCAGAAAACATCATGCTGAATGGTGTTGAAGCTAGTACACAGCCTTGCTTAACTCCATTTGTCACAGGAAATGGATCAGAAAACTCGCCATCATTTTGGACCCTTGCAAGCATACCATCATGGAACTGCCGCACCATTGCTATGAATTTGGCAGGACAACCAAACTTTGCCATAATTTTCCAAAATCCCTCACAATTGACTGTGTCAAATGCTTTGGTAAGGTCGACAAAGGTCATGTAGAGGTTCACATTCTGTTCCTGGCATTTTTCTTGACGCTGTCGTGCTGTGAAGATCATGTCTATTGTTCCTCTGTTTTTCCTGAATCCACACTGGCTTTCTGGTAGAAGCCCTGAAAGTTCCAGGTGTTCATTCAATCGGTTCAGCAGGACCCTAGCAAGAATCTTCCCAGCAATTGACAATAAAGAGATGCCTCTATGATTGTCACAGACTTGAGGATTCCCTTTCCTTTTGAATAGGTGGATAATTGTTGCATCCTTGAATTCTTGAGGGATGGCTTCTTTTCTCCACATACTGTGAAATAACTCTGTCAGTTTCTCTGCAACTGGAGAACCTCCTGTTTTGTAGATCTCTGCAGGTATTGCATCTGATCCTGGCGCCTTGCCAGATGACAGGAGTTTTATTGCTTTCACTGTTTCAGAGTCGTTTGGGAGCTCATCTAGCAGTGGATTACATTCCACCTGTGGTAGTCTGTTGATACGTCATCATTGATAGATGATGGCCGATTAAGGACACCATCAAAGTGTTCAGCCCATCTTTTCAAGATAGCTTCTTTATCAGTCAGAAGACTAGTTCCATCTGCACTAAGGAGTGGGGTGGTTCCTGAGCTCTGGGGACCATATACTGTCTTGAGTGCATCAAAGAACTTTTTCATGTCCTTTCTGTCTGCAAAGGACTGGATTTCATCAGCCTTTTTTCTCAGCCAGTAGTCTTGCATGTCTCTGAGCCTCGTCTGAACTGTCTTGCATATGTTTGAATAGGCAGTCTTGCTAGATACTGAACTGGTATTTCTGAGGTAAGCCTTGTGTTTTTGGTGTTTCTCTTCAAGGAGTCCCTGAATTTCTTTGTCATTCTCATCAAACCATTCTTGGTGTTTGCGAGATACTGGTCCTAGGGAACCCATTGCTGAAGAGTGAATGGTGTCTCTGAAGACTGTCCAGCTCTCATCTACATCTTCTGAACTGTGTTCCAGTGCATCTAAACAGCTGCAGAGATCATTGATGAATGCTTGCCTCTTGCTGTATTGTTTCAGCTTGGAGACGTCAAATTTCTTTGGCACCTTCTTGCCTTGTGGTCGTCGTACAGGCTGAATGCGCAGGTTGAGTTTGCTGACAACAAGCCTGTGATCTGTCCAACAGTCTGCACCACACATAGTTTTAGTCACTCTGACATCCTGTCTGTCCTTCCTTCGCACTATGACATTATCAATGAGATGCCAGTGTTTGGAGCGAGGGTGCATCCATGTTGTCTTTCCGCGAGTTGGTAGACGGAAGTCTGTGTTGGTGATCAGTAATTCATGCTCTGCACATTTCCTTAAAAGGAGGAGTCCACTGCTGTTGCACTTCCCTACACCTTCAGATCCAATCACTCCTTCCCAGATCTGGTGGTCTGTGCCCACTCTGGCACTGAAGTCCCCGAGGAGGATGAGTTTGTCTGTCCAAGGTGCTGCAGAAATCACAGAATCCAAATCATCATAGAACTTGTCTTTAACCTCATCTGGGTTGGTCATTGTGGGTGCATAGGCACTTACAATTGTTGCATGCCTCTTGCCAGATAAGGGAAGTCTCAGGGTCATCAGGCGGTCATTTATGCCTTTGGGAAGTCCTGAAAGCTTGCTCAATTTCAACTTTGTATCGGTCGATCTCTACCAACTAGAGCTGTTCTTCGCTCAGGTCTGTCAGAACTAGAACTGTCCATTAGGTGCGCACATTCCAAGCGCCGATGATAAGAGGTATCACCTTCATCTTCTTTTTTCTTGTTTGACCGCTAAGTGGGATTCCTGCTGATCGCGGTTTGTTTGTTTGTGTTGAGGTTTTACGGCCCAGTCAACCCAATAGGGTCCTGTCGAGTGCAGTCAGTTTACCTAACCACACGTTTACTGGGTAGGCTTTGTCCTCTAAGCGGTTAACCAGTATTGTGCACATTCTTTCGCCAGATCGTGGTTAACCAGCCAGGAGTTTTGAAGCAGGCAACTGTTTAGGGCACCTTTTCTAGCCCCTTCCCCATGCTACGGGGGTGAGCAGTGCGATCCTAAAAAGGTCTGCTCAGTCACTCAGTTCAGCTGCCGAATTCCCCATACTGCTTCGCTCTTAAGGAAAGCGACCATATAGAACCAAGCCGTCTGTGTGCAGGTCCGCAACAACAGCTTCCAGTGTTTCCTCACCTGCTGCTTCGCCGCTCGCCTATCGCCATAGGGCTTTTGTATGATTTGCATATATGTGCTTGCTGTGAATGTGTGTTGTTGATTAAGATGACATGCGCTGTGAATTGGATTATAGCGAGGGAGAGGCGCACAGAGTCAACCTCACTCTCTCATCCTGACCTAGCTGAATCCAGAGGCAAGACAGTGTCAGGACATCTGGAGCTAAGCCCAGATGCAGTGGATGACCATGACTTCTTTTGTGCCTTGTCATGTTCTCCATGCTCCACAACATGCTGCTGCATTGCCATTTGGGCCGTTGAATCATAGTAATGATTTATTCCGCCCCAGCTGCCAAGTCTGAGTACCAGGCCAAATTCTGCTAACTAAGTCTTGAGTGACAGTTCAAAGTAAAATACAAACTTTGGTTGGTGCTTAAGATTGGTTGCTAAGAGACAACCAGTTTGACTGGTAAAATGAAAATTAGTAGAAGGCCTTGTAAAGGAGTCTTAATGATGCACTTGGCCTGACAAGTCAAAATCTGGCGCTTGGACAAAAAAGTCCAGTAGTTCATTTTCTTCAGTTTTGTGGACACTATTTTAGTGTCCACAAAACTCAAGAAAATGAACTACTGGACTTTTATTTTATTTATAAGTTTCAGAAATAGGCACTGGCCTGTTGGCCATTGCCAGGAACAATTTCTACATGTGGGAATTAACTGTAAACACTGTATTGTATATGTTGAAAAATACGAAGAAAAGAATAACAAAAATAAAAATGTGAAAAGTGTTATTTGGACTTCAGATTTTATCAATTCAGTGTTAGAATTATCCGTTATCAAAGTTATCCATATCAGCCTACCACAATATGAGCTATTCCCCAATGAGACAATATACTCATTAGAAAAGTAAAAAAGAATGTAAAAAAAACCCTCTGCTACAAAGTGTTAAAAAAATCTTTTTTTTTTTTAAATTTAATGCTGCTATGGCAACCAAATAAAATGGTCACTGGTCATAAAATGCATAAACTGGGTAGACAATCATCAAATGATCATAACTGCCAAATATGGTTCACAATACTTCACCAGTTAAAGAGAAAATACAATTTTACCATTTTCCCATTATAAGTCTATGGGAGCTTTCTGTTGCCATTGCACCAAAACAAAGAGGCAGATCACCATAATTTTAGCTATTTTTAAATCCCCCAATTCAAGCAACATTCTTACCTAATTAGGGACAAACAGCTTCAATGGCTTTTGAGGAGTGAGTGTTGTTTGAAAGTGTTAATGGACAGACAAAAAGTGATCACTATAGTTCATTCTGAGCATAGCTCAGGTGAGCTAAAAATGTTGTCTGCTGCAGTTTGACTGGAACAAAAAATGTTAACAGAATGCCAAGTCTGAGTACCAGACAAGACCAAATTCTAAGACTGATTGTCATATACTGAACAATCACTGATTTTTAACTTTTAACTTTTATCATTCTCTGCAAAAATAGAGCAGACAACAAAATGATGATATTTAACTTGTTTTTCACAGAAAATAGGCTTTCATATTTCATGCAAAGGAGACAGTTTGCATAAAATGTAAAAGCCTATTTTCTGGGAAAAATAAGAAAAATATTCCCGAATGTCGTCTGCTGAAACTTTTACCCAGCACGCTTAGCGTTAATTCCAGACCATACTTAAATGTCAATTCCATCATTAAACTGCAGTTTCTACAGACATATAATATCAATGTTGTAACAAAAACAGTTAAATAGAAATTTGATTTCGGCAGAGATGTCAAATGTTAACAGACGGACCATGAAGACCAGACAACAGGCCTATCAAAATAGCTCACTGAGCATATCCCTTGAGCACAATGGGCTCAGGTGAGCTAAAACTTCTTAGAGTAAATTTGAGACAACTTTTGCACCTTCCGGTTTGCTTTCCAGCATATTATGTCCAATATGAAAAGGTGGCTACTTTTCAGAAGGGAGGCATAAACAAAGTTGACAGTCATCTCTCCCTTGAAACTACATCATTTCCCTTTAACCCTTAAAGTGCAAATCACAACTGCAGCAGACAACACTTTTAAATATATTTTTTTTTATCTTATTTTTTTTTTCTTAAAAAATAAGTCCTGACATTTCATGTGAATCATCTGCCAAGCAGATGATTCACGTGAAATTTCAAGGCTTATTTTCTAAGAAAAAATATATATTTTTTTTTTTAAACTGTCGTCTGCTACAAACTTTGCTTGGTGCTTTAAGGGTTAACTGCTGTCATTGGATGGAATCTCCTGCAGGCCTCTCATTACTTTGGCTGCCAAGTGGCATCTTCATTCTTCATTTCAGAAAATAAACCCTCAAAGTGCCAAGCAAAACTTGCATTCTCATTTATTTTATTATTATTATTTTTCCACAGAAAATAAGATATGACATTTCATGTGAAATGTCTGCTTGGCAGACAACTCACAAGAAGTGTCAAGACTTACTTTCTATGAAAAATAATCAAAAACAAAAATATTTAAACATGTTATCTGCTGTACTTGTGACTGGTACTTTCAGGGTTAAACCTGCAATTACTGCAACTGAAAATGAGGAGAACTTTGGCAAGTCAGGCAATAGACGGAAGAAATCAAACAGAGGTTACGTCAGAAACAATACCGTAATCTAAAAAAAACATCAGAACTAGACATGAAATGGGTCCAGAGGAAATCAAGCAGAATAAACAAGAAGGCAATCACACTGAGCTTTATCAAATCTTGACTGAAAGAAAAACTTTCTGTCATCAATTATGATTCTGAACATAGCTCAGAATAAAGGGGTGTGTGTAAGGTAAGTCCCCATTTTATTGAAATTTCATGCCCTGAAGGTGTTATAGGGTATTACTGCATAACAAGAGGCCCAAGGGCCACAACTCGCTCACCTGAGTGAAACCACCACTGTAGATATGCAGATGGCATGCAACATTTTTCCAATACTCTTATGACAAGGCAATGGCTTAAACTGTTTTTGAAATATCTTGCTTACAAGGTTAAAATGGTGAAATTTTCAAAACGTCACAAGTAAAACAAGTCACCCCCATTGCCTCCTACCAATTTTCAAGTCAACTGGCATTTCGGTGCAGTAGAAAAAGCGAAAAATAGATTTTCAAGATGGCGGCCATCTTGGATTTCCGATCGGAACAATTATAGCTATTTTTTATCTATAAGTGACCCTGATGCTTCCTACTAAGTTTCGAAGCAATTGACTTTCAGGTTTAGGAGAAGAAGCGAAAAATAGATTTTCAAAATGGCTGTCATGGTGGCCATCTTGGATTTCCGATTGGCATGATTTTAGCTATTTTTGATCTACAAGACATCCCGATGCTTCCTAGCAAGTCTGGAGTCAATTGGTCTTTCGGTTCAGGAGTAGAAGCGAAAAATAGATTTTCAAGATGGCTGCCATGGCGGCAATCTTGGATTTCCAAACAGCACAACTTTAGCTATTTTTGATTTATAAGTCACCCTAATGCTTCCTAATCAGTTTGAAGTCAATTGGCTTTTGGGTTTAGGAGTAGAAGCAAAAAATAGATTTTCAAGATGGCTGCCATGGCGGCCATCTTGGATTTCTGACCGACACAATTTTAGTTTTATTTGATCTACAAGTCACCCTGATGCTTCCTAGCAAGTTTGGAGTCAACTGGCCTTTCTGTTCAGGAGAAGAAGCGAAAAACAGATTTTCAAGATGGCGGCCACCTTGGATTTCCGATTGGACCGATTTTAGCTATTTTTGATCTACAAGTCATCCTGATGCTTCCTACCAAGTATCAAGTCAATTGGCCCAGGGGCGTAGGAAGAGTAGGCTTTTAAAGCAATAGTTCACGCCGCATGACGCACGCCGCGCGGCCCCCATGATGGACGACCGACATTGACTGACCACAATAGCTCACCATGAGCACTTCATGCTCAGGTGAGCTAAAAATCTGAGCAAATTTGGCTCAGTGACTTCAGAGGAGAAGTCGTCTGAAATTCTCAACAATTTTCCCATACAAATGTTATGGGGCTCATACAAATGCATAGGGAAGCCGTAAAAGGTCAAATGTCAACGTACAACAATCTTTTTAGCAATTTTGGTAGATCTCCTGTCCCTGATGATTTGTGCACAGATTCAGCCCCAAGGCATACTCAGTTCTGGAGAAGAAGATTTTTAAAGGATTTTACCATATATGGGCATGGCGGCCATCTTGGTCAATGAACCGTGACCATTTTAGCAATCTTTCGTTCACCCAACTTAAGAAGGCTCAATATGAAATTTGAGCAAATTTGGCTCAGTGGCTTCAGAGAAGAAGTAATTTAAAATTGTCAACAATTTTCCTATTCAAATGTATGGGGTTCATACAAATGCATAGGGAAGCAAACTTGACCCTGCCGTAAAAAAGTCATTTGTCAATGTACGACAATTCTTTTAGCAACTTTGGTAGATCTCTTGTCCCTGATGACTTGTGCAACGATTCAGCCCCAAGGCATTCTCGGTTCTGGAGAAGAAGATTTTTAAAGGTTTTTACCATATATGGGCATGGCAGCCATCTTGGTCAACGGACCGCAACAATTTTAGCAATCTTTTGTTTCCCCAGCCTAAGGTGGCTCCATATGAAATTTGAACAAAATTGGCTCAGAGGCTTCAGAGAAGTCATTTGAAATTCTCAACAATTTTCAAATTCAAATGTATAGGGCTCATACAAATGCATAGGGAAGCAAACTTGACCTTGCTGTAAAAAGGTCAAACGTCAACGTACGATAATTCTTTTAGCAACTTTGGTAGACCTTCCGTCCCTGATGATTCCTGCAAAGGTTCAGCCCCAAGGCGTCCTTGGTTATGGAGAAGAAGGTTTTTAAAGGATTTTACCATATATGGGCATGGTGGCCATCTTGGTCAACAGACCGCGACCATTTTAGCAATCTTTCATTCCCCCACCCTAAGGAGGCTCCATATGAAATTTGAGCAAAATTGGCTCAGCGGCTTCAGAGGAGAAGTCGTTTGAAAATGTTAACGGACGGACGGATAGACGACGGACGAAAAGTGATCACAATTTTGAAAAGGTCAGGTAGTTTCTACTGTACTTCACCAATATCCTGCTTTATAAATCAGTGCTGTCACTCAGTATTTCCTAATAAAGTTTCTTCCCAAGAATTAAAATTTCCTTAAAATATGATTCACATTACAGAAAATCTGCCTTATGGTATACACTGTATGAATCAGAGCATGAGAAACCACCTCTGGGGCGCATTACGAAAACACACCTATTCAAATATATAGAAAATTTCACCTCCAAAAATTGAAAAATTTTCAGATAAAAAACTCTGATATTTTTCATATTTCTGCTCAAAACATAGATTGTGGGTGCTTGTTAGAACTGCCTCGGCGAGGTGGTTCTAACGAGTACCCACAATCTATGTTTTTGAGCAGAAATAAGAAAAATAATGTATACCCCTGTAAACCCCAGTTTTACTATATAAAAGTGGGGTTTAAGGGGGTCAAAATATTATAGGTATGTTTTCGTGATGGGATCCAGAATGATTGCTGAGTGGGGTTTGATTTCATCAAATTACTGTACTTATTCTACATATTCCTACAGACTGGCCTAAGCAAACCGTGTAGACCCAGATCAGATGCTACAGAATGCGGCATCTGATCAGGGTCTACACTGTTTGCCACTCACCCAGCAATTTTACACATGTAGTAAAATGAACTTGTTGAAGAGAAGTATAAGGTAAAGAGTAAGGGGTGTGAATATTTAGGGTAAACATGGAATCCTAAAATTTATCAAATTTATCCAAAATTTCCCCCAAAAAATGAAATTTTAAGCCCCCCCTCCCCATCCCACATTCTGACTTAAAATATATCACTTTTAATGTTGGATAAATCTGACATACCATAGTTACCCTAAATACTTAAACACCCACCCTGCCCATTCCCCCCACACCACGACCACCACCATGAACCCCCTCTTAATTTGCCTATTACGCAGTATGTGGACAGAAAAAGGCCAAGACTAGCTGGACCAAAGAAGATTATCCTGATACATAGTTTTCTTATGTCTCCATGAAATAAGAAATAAGAAAAATATGAACATTTTTTGTTTGAATAAGTCCTCTAAGCGGGTAACCAGTATTGTGCACGTTCTATGGCCAGAAACTGACAACTGCCCTTCTTGAATCAGCAGAAGGGAGGGAATGACCATAGAAAATATTTCATGATCAATCTCCAGGAAAGAATGTAGCTGACCCAGCGGGGGTCAAACCCACAGCCTCCTGATCACCAGTCAGACTCGCATCCAACTAAGGCCGACTTCTGCAGTCTGGTCAGTCTTTGTTGTCCACTTGCAGATTCAATAAATACTCATAATAAAGCTCTGATCAGACCATGAATACTTGGGCTGATCTGGGTAACTTTTTTGCTTGAGATGCTTAGATTCTAGCAAAAAAGGTCTAAATGCCAAGTTTTGCTTCCATTCAGTCTAATCAGGGTCTTTATTTTCATCCTCTTAACCCTTGTCCTGCTGAATAAATTATGATGCCACGCCCACTTCTAATTTTCAGCCAATCAGGTTACTTGATCCAGACTGTTGCTATAAATTTGCATACTTGATGGCAAACAGTGCAGATCCAGATCAGTTGGCTTCTTCAGAAGCCAACTGATCTGGATCTACACTGTTTGCAAAACAGGTTATATCCGGGTTCAGCAGGACAAGGGTTAACCCATTTTAGTCAAGAGACCTCAATGGGGTTAACATGTGAACAGTGCAGACACAGATCAGATGCCACAGAATGCAGAATATCCACTATATTCAAACAGTTTAGCCATTTTTCTGTAGGAATATCTAAACAAGAGGCCCATGGGCCACAACGCTCACCTAAGTCAACTGCTGCAAGTTAATCAGGTCATTTACTCATCATTCCCTATCAGCCTGTCAAGTTTCAAAACAGTGGCTTAAATAGTTTTTGAGATATCTTGCTGACAAGGTTAAAATGCTGAACTTTTCAAAGGGCCATACTTAGTCAAAACAGGAATATATATGGTTTATGGGTGGGGATCTGAACGGTTTCCAAGATATTATGCATTTTATGAAAAGAGCGGGTGGGGCATGCCCCCTGGGGACCCGGGGATCCATGTCGCTAAATGCACCTTGTCATAAGGAACAACAATATATATGGTTTATGGGTGGGGATCTGAACAGTTTCCGAGCTGTAACACATTTTATGAAATGAAGGGGGTGGGACATGCTCCTGGGGGACCCCTTTGGGATCCCTGGTCCATGTCACTTACTGCGCCTCATCATAAGGAACAAGAATATATATGGTTTATAGGTGGGGATCTGAACAGTTTCCAAGATATTAAGCATTTTGTGAAAAGAAGGGGGTGGGGCATGCACCAAGGGGACACCCAGGGGTCCCAAGATCCATGTCACTAAATGCGCCTTATCTTAAGGAACAAGAATATATATGGTTTATGTGTGGGGATCTGAACGGTTTCCGAGATATAACACATTTTATGAAATGAAGGGGGTAGGGATATAACACATTTTATGAAATGAAGGGGGTAGGGCCTGCCCCTGGGGGACCCTCTTGGGATCCATGGTCCATGTCACTAAATGCGCCTCATCATAAGGAACAGGATATATATGGTTTATGGGTGGGGATCTGAATGGTTTCCAAGATATTATGCATTTTATGAAAAAAGCGGTTGGGGCATGCCTCCGGGGGACCCAGGGATTCATGTCACTAAATGCGGCTTATCATAAGGAACAACAATATATATGGTTTATGGGTGGGGATCTGAACAGTTTCCGAGATATAACACATTTTATGAAATGAAGGGGGTGGGGCATGCCCCTGGGGGACCCCTTTGGGATCCATGGTCCATGTCACTTACTGCGCCTCATCATAAGGAACAAGAATATATATGATTTATGCGTGGGGATCTGAACGGTTTCCGAGATATTAAGCATTTTGTGAAAAGGGGGTGGGGCATGCCCCCAGGGGACACCAAGGGGTCCCAAGATCCATGTCACTAAATGCGCCTTATCTTAAGGAACAAGAATATATGGTTTATGGGTGGGGATCTGAATGGTTTCCGAGATATAACACATTTTATGAAATGAAGTGGGGTAGGGCATACCCCCGGGGGACCTCCTTGGGATCCATGGTCCATGTCACTAAATGTGCCTTATCTTAAGGAACAAGAATATATATGGTTTATGGGTGGGGATCTGAACGGTTTCCAAGATATTAAGCATTTTGTGAAATGAAGGGGGTGGGGCATGCCCCCGTGGGACCCCCTGGGGTCCCAAGATCCATGTCACTTAATGTGTCTTATCATAAGGAACAAGAAGTTATATGGTTTCAGTGATTTTTTTACAATTTTGCCTTTATGGGTCGTGGGACTCGCTAGGTCCAGAATTCATGCATCCCAAACTCAAACTATGCATCCAGCCTGGGACTCGTGGTGAAATATTTTGTTGCGTCCTAGACTTTTCATTTAAACTTGTGTAACAGTGTTTTATAATTACTTTCTTGTATTTCAATTGGATGTGCAATAAAAGTAAATAGTGGTGACTGAGTTGCTTTAATTCTTTCCAGAAAACTTCCTGAGAAATATGACACTATAGTACCACTGTCTATTAAAACTGAAGTGTTTAGAAAATGTTTTCACCTACAGGTTTATGAAAATGTTTTCATAAAACTTCAGTTTTTGTGACAGATGATCAAATACCTGTGATACATAACTAAGGACAGACATTTTGTCTGTTTTGACTAGACCGTAATACAAAGCAGAGACTTTTTTTGTCTGTTGCTTTGTGGGTTCAGTTTGGAACTGGGAGTTTTCGTTATCGAGATCGCCATCATGGGCAGTCACAGACTTTGTTGTCTGATTTGCTGACCTAGCAGACCGAACAGCGTTTTCTGTAATGGGTCTAGTTTTATTATCTTTTTAGGGTGCATCTTTTACTTTCAAAAAAAAAAAAAGAAACAAAAAACGATCGCTGTTTCCTGTTGACAATTGCAAGGTCAAACGGTGTTACGATAAAAGTTCTCAGCAGACTAAAAACCAATACTTTAGTGTCCGCTACGGTTTCCTCCGGTACTGGACAGCTTGATATTGATTATTTGACTGTATAGGTAAAATCGGTGTACCGTAGAGATACGACGCCTTTCAGTATTGGCTTTTACCAAATACTGTACTGAAACACCGCTTGCGCATTCGCTTTTTCCGAAAATGAAAGTAGATTTCAAGAAGCAAAACGTACGTACCTTTGAGAATTTTATGAGTCCACGGGACTCACCGAGGCTAATTTTCTGCGTCCTCTGGCGAAATTATGTGTACAGGACGCAGGACGCACGCCTAAAAAAATCACTGGGTTTAGGGAGGGTATTCTGAACCCTAAGTAAGTTATTATGCATTTTCACTTTTTCACATACAAATGCCTATGCAACCAAATTTGACATTGGCCTAAAATAGGTCAAGGTCATCCCAGGGTCACCATTTATGCAATTTATGATGGGCCCATGTCTCAGATGCTACATAACAAGTTTCATGCAAATCTGCCCAGCGGTTCCGGAGAATAAGATTTTTGAAGGGTTTTTACCATATATGGGCATGGTGGCCATCTTGGTCATGTGACCTGGACCCCATATGCAAACTTTCGTTCCCCCATCCCATGGAGGCTCCACATGAAATTTGAAATTTGAAATTCAATCGGCCCAGTGGTTCCAGAGGAGAAGACGTTTGAAAATGTGAACACAAGACACACAGACAGACGGACAACAGCCTTGCCATATGATAAGCTAATGACATAGCCTGACATACCTAAATTTGAAACTTGACCCTTCCAATATATAGTGTGTGGGAGTCTGTTCAGTCTAAAACTGGTTAAATTCAGCAAGGTCCCATACATGTATAACAAATGCAGGCCTTGATCAGAAAATGCACTTTCAATGTCAAAATCTTGGTAAAAGCCCAGCTTTATCATGACACGGCCCTAAATTCATATTATAGCTCTTGATATGGCCTTTTTTTTTCTACCAAGCAGTATCAATATTTTTCTTGTTTCTCCACGAAAACATATGTTGTGGGTACTCATTAGAAGCACCTCACCGAGGCACTTCTAATGAATACCCACAACATATATTTTTGTGGAGAAATAAGAAAAATATGTGTCTGGATACCCCTCTTAATTAGAGCTATGTCATATGTCTGCCAGCATTATGCAACATAAGATGCAGTCGATAGGATGCAGTAATTAGATCTATTTTCTGACAAATTGGGAAAAGATTCTATAGGGCTTTTTCTGCAAAAAATTCTTCCAGTAAATGACAGTAATATTAGGTTTCATATTTTCCCTAAAAATTCAGTCAGGGCTGGTTTGAAGTTAAAACAACTCAGTTAACACCATCAAGCTGGTCAGTTTACCTAACCACACTTTTTCCTAGGCAGGCTTAGTCCTCAAAGTGGTTAACCAGTACTTGTGCACATTCTTTCCCTAGGTCAGTTTCTGGCGATAGAATGTGCACAATACTGGTTACCCTTCATGTATCAGCGGAAGGGAGAGAATGACCGTTGATCATGATCAATCTCCACAAAAGAATGTTGTCGGATAGGGCAGGGATTAAACTCGTGACCTCCTGATCACCATTCGGATGCATATCCGTCTTAGCCACTCAGAGGCCAGAAAAAAAATTTGGTCAGATAAACATGCCTGAGCAGACCCTGATCAAACTGCTCCAAAAGCAGCCATCTGATTCTTCAGAAGCCAACTGATCTGGATCTACACTGTTTGCAAAGGCAGGACCTATCCGGGTTCAGCAGGACTAGGGTTAAGACCCAGACATGGACTTTGCACCAGAGGACATAACTTTCATAGTATTAACCCTTGTCCTGCTGAACCGGGATATACCCTGCTTTTGCAAACAGTGTATATCCAGATCAGTTGGCTTCTGCTCTGGATCTGCCTTGTTTGCCATTAAGTATGTGAATTTATATCAACAATCTGGATCAAGTAATCTGATTGGCTGAAAATTAGAAATGGGTGTGGCTGCTTAATTTATTCAGCAGGACAAGGGTTAATCCCTAAAGTGCCAATCACAACTCCAGCAGAGGACATCTTGATCTTCTTTTTTTTCTTTTTTGGAAAGGTCAAGCTTTATCATAATTAAAAAAAAAAAAATTCAAAATATTGTCCACTGCAGCTGTGACTGGCATTTTAAGGGTAAAGAGATGTGCCCATTTCTGGAGACCATGGGAGTAAATGAAAGAGGTCTATATGCCCCTCCCAATTTCTTTGAAAAATAAGAAACCCTGTTTCCCCACACTTTAAAGATTAAACTTTGTTAAGTTTTGGTTGGTTGGTTTGGAGTTAAATGGCCTAGTCAACACTATTTAGGTCATATCGAGCTGGTCAGTTTACTGGGCAGGCTTACTCCTTTAAGCAGTTGACCAGTACTTATGCACAATCTTTTGCCAGAAAAATTGACAACTGCCATTCTTGAATCTGCAGAAGGGAGAGAATGACTGTAGAAAATATTTCATGATCAATCTCCACGAGAAAATGTTGCTAGACCTGATGGGGATTGAACCTATGCTCCTGATCACCACTGGGATGTGCATCCAACTGCGCCAACAAGGCCGATTTAAAATTTTGGACAAACACATGTATGAATGAAGACATTAACGGTCAAACCAAATGCTTGCCACTATTGCAACTTACCATATTCAGACAGCCAGGCCTGAGCAAATAGTGTAGACCCAGATGAGACACTGCAGAACACAGCATCTCATCCGGGTCTACACGGTTTGCCACTCAACCAGCAATTTTTAGACACAACATCGGGTAGTATATTGTACTTGTTCAAATTTTAGAACAAGTATGGTAAGGAGTTGAGGTGTCCGAATACTTAGGGTAAATATGATATTTCTAATTCCCTATGGTTCTCATTAACTTTTAACACTCCCTGGGTAATTTAGCAGATGTCAAACTGATATATTTTTTATTTTCCCCTGAAAATAGGCTTTGATGTTTTATGCAGATTATCTCCTTAGGAGTTAATTTGCATGAAATGTCAAATCCTGTTTTCTGGTAACCATAAGAAAAATATTTCACTATGTCGTCTGCTGAAAAAAATTTACCCAGCATGCTATACATCAATAGCAAACTGCCTCATCATACTGGATATAATCATGATAACAGGATAAGGGGATTTTATTGTATTTACCCTAAATATTGAGACACCATACCATACTTGTCCTAAAATTTGAACGGTCCATTTTATACATGTTGACATGTGTAAAAACTGCTGGATGAGTGGCAAACAGTGTAGACCCTGATCAGATGCTGCATTCCGCAGCATCTGATCTGGGTCTACACTCATTTGCTTGTGCCTGTCTGTCCCAAACTTAGGGTTAGTCCGGTACTTCGATGTGGTCTGTAAGCTGGCAGACAAAAAAGCTTCTTACCTGATGGATAATAAGTATCATGCATCAGAACAGACAATTGAGGAAATTAATTAACCTTGAAAGCACCAGTCACAACAACAGTGGACAACACTTTGATTTTTTTTTATCATTATTGTTATTATTATTTTCCAGGAAAACAAGGCTTGAAATTTCATGCAAATCATCTGCTAGAAAACTGAAGCAATTAATCAACGCATAGCACTCTGTGTAAATTTTCAGCAGATGACATACTGATTCTTTTTTTCTTATTTTCGCCAGATATAGGTTTTGACGGTTCATGCAAACTGTCTCCAATGAAATGTCAAATCCTGTTTTCTGGGGAAAATAAGAAAAATATCATCAATTTATCATCTGCTGAATTAGCCCTGGGAGTGGTAATGGTTAACCCTAGTCATAACAACAACAGACAACATTCAGAACTGAACTAGACAAAGTGACGAGCGGGTCAAATATACCCCTGGCCAGAGCCAATCCATCCACAAGCCTTGATAATAATATATCCTTTTAAAAACTTTGAAGCAAAAACTTTGATGTCCAACATTTTCACTGGAGATAGAAAAATGGACAAATAAATGGAAGAATAAACAAGAGCTAGTCAGTGTTCTTTCCCACATTACAGTAAGTCATACCCAACATTTGTGCTCAATTTCAAGATCCTAGATGGAGTAGTTCTAAAGAAATGTTTGAACGAAAAAAGGTTTACAGATGGTGTCACGTCCCTGTTTTATCTTGAATATATTTTACATGTACATAGTATAAAAAGAAGTTTGTATCGATTTTTATTAACCAGGTTAGATTAATGCATTTGTAACTGGAGCGCTGATTATTATGATAGTTTTACTTTTTAAGCAAGTAAGTACACTTCAGCTTTCAAGTTACGGTATTACGGTAATCACGAGATAGTTATGCTGAGGGTGTATTTGATTATTTACGTCTATATACTTGAGCGGTTACCAGTGTCTATATATTCCGAGTGAACCTAGGTTTGGTGATCAATATCTTCACTGTTCTGGGATTGATTTTCGTCTCAAGGCTATCTTTTGAAAGGGGAGACAATTTTCTGTCGTAATTTTGCAGTTTTGTAGCGTTCCGAGAGAAAAATGTTTTTTACTTCATAGTTTTAGCAGTTGCTGTGTGAAACTTTGCACCGTTCGGACAATCGAACAGGTTATTTTAAATCTTGACTATCACAGTATTCTTGTGAATATTATTTTTAGATCTTGAATTTCACGGATTACTTGTGGACACAATGTTTCAAAACGTGCCACATTACTATAAAAGTTCCCTGGTTGAATAGAACGATACACACTACAAATTCATTTCATCGAAGACTGATCCTTGTCTTCCTTTTTCTAATCTTCATGTTGTGTTGTATCTGGGGAATCTGACCATGGTAAGTCAATAATTTATTTTAATTTTATTCTTGCAATATTCTTGTTCGTCTTTACCGCAGCTAAAATTCGAGTAGGTAAATTTATTGCTTTACTACGTTGCGATTTTATGTATTATTCGTACTTACAAACCAGGAATGATAAGTAGATAGACCCTGATCAGATGTGTATACTTTGGTTATATGTGTAGACCCTGATCAAACGAATAAGCCGTGTCGGGTGTGTAAACTATAAACCGAATAGGGAGGTTAAGTTTGATCGATTCTATGGATCCTGATCAGTCTGGTGAGTCTGATAGGTTCTGTAGACCCTGATCAGAATGCAATCATTAATATTTTTATTTGAATAAGATAAATGGATATTACATATTCTCATCTGACATGTACATACCAGACATATACGCTTAAATGTAAGACACAGTTAGGCGTTATGTTGTTATGTTAACCGCACACACCGTACATATACGCGTAAAAGTACGCTACCGTTAGGCGTTATGTTAACTGCATACACATTCATTAATTAGCGCGATTTACACAAATGACAAAGACTATATTCACCTTGAACACATATACAGAGGTCCTTTTTATTTTAATCACAAGTCTGTTTACTACAATATTTTACGGTGAAATGGCTCAAGCAGCGAGGAGTCATGTTTGAGGCTATGACGATGGCATGTTGATATTGTACCCAATGATTACGTGGGGACGATGTGTGATCGTGTAATCATTGTGGTATAATGGCAGTTATAATTTATTTTAGCCTTTAGCGTTCTAAAGGGATTCTTACAGTGGAAGGCGCATGGGTTCTTCCTGTAAGAATGTGTAATCGTCGAGATGCCATTCCTCCGATTAATATAGATGTCAGATATATTCTGACTGTCTTTCTGCCTGTGTTACATTTTTTTTACAATATTAAATGTCATTAACAGCGTCCATGTGGTTTTAGGATCTGATTTTGCTATATAATAATCAATTGCAACGGACTTGTCGCATTTATAACATTTGGCGTACACACTCTGTATATCTAGTGGAAATTAATAAGGAAATATCTTGTCATGTTTGATATCGAGAGTTCTAGGACATGATACTTATTTTCAGGTCCAGTATCAGTATCCGTATCCGTTTATGTATCTGTTTCACCACTGTTATCGTCACTATGATTGACCATCAAATGTTTTCCGGCAAGTTTTGTTCAAAGTTCTATAGAAACAAGTGTTAGTGATAACCGGAAATATCATGGAGGATACATCTGTGGACAAGTTATGTAATTACTTCAAATTTATATTATATTTAATTATGGAAATATAATTAAATAGTTTTTTCAGATTATGAAGTTTAACAGTACCTGTGGATTATGGAACCTTCGGAACATAGAAATTGGAACATGGAAATTTGAACTTTTAATTATAGTTTGTTTTTTTTGAACTTTTTAAATACATGCTTGTTTTTATTTTACAAAGTGTTGTTTATCCTCTGATTGCTTGTAATTGCGTCTAGTCCATCGTCACCGTGCCCAACGCTCGTCCGATCACGTGACAGATGAATAAGATAGACAGACATACACATAGAAAAGACAAAAACTATATAACTTCTTGGCTATTATACACTGTAAATAGAAAATCCTGCTTGTAGAAGATGACTTTGATTTTACCAAGCTGAAGCTGTGTAAAAGCAAGGCCCAGCTGTTCTAAGCATCGTTAACTTAACGAGCTTGTGAATGACAAACTTGTTAACTGTTGTAGCTAAGGTATTTTCAAATACATTGATATTTTTGCTGCAAAAATGTGAGTTGCTTTTGCAAAAGCTACTCACATTTTTTTTTTTCAGCAAAACATATTGATATGTTTGACATATTTCAAGATAGAAATTTTGACATCACATTAGCTAACAACTTCATTAAAGTTTGAACAACTGGGTCCAGGATAATAAAGACATCCAGGAAGAGCTACAAACACAAAACATAGCCTACAAAGGACACAGACAGGAAGTACAAACAAGTTACTGTATTTGCCCTAATTATCACTTAACCCTTGTCATGCTGAATAAATTAAGATGCCACACCCACTTCTAATTTCAACCCAATCAGATTACTTGATCCGGGTTTTTTGACAGAAATTCACATATTTAATGACAAACAGTGAAGATCCAGATCAGTTGGCTTCTAGCCAACTGATCTGGATCTACACTGTTTGCTAAGACAGGGCATGACGTGTTCAGCAAGAGAATGTTTAAGTTTTTTTCAAAAATCACTAGACCAGAGGACCAATGGTCCTGTAGCTCACCTGAGAGTATCTGTTCTGAACTTGCTTATGATAACATCTTTAAAGAATGAAACATATGGGTATGGTAGCAGGTACAGTTTGAAAAGCCTTTGACCTCTGTATCCTACAGTAATTTGGTATGGAATTTAGCTTTAATCAATTTGGTGAAACAGAAACTTCACATAAAATATGGCTTTGATAAAGTGACATACCAAATACCAAAGGCCTGTGCCTTCTTTGTTTCACATAAGAAGATTTTTAAAGTTTTTCCCCTAATGAGTCTATGAAAAACAAGTGACCCCTAGGGCAGGGCCATTTTTGATCCAAGGGCTACAATGTGAACAATCTTGGTAAAGGTCCACTAGATAAAACTAAGTACAAAATGTCAAAGCCTAGGCCTTCTAGCTCCACACAAGAAGCCTTTGGTTCCGGAGAAGATTTCAAAAGGTTTGTACCATATATGGGCATGCCGGCATTCTTGGTCATGTGACTAAGATGCGGTGAACAAACTTTCATTCCCCCTACCCATTGAGGCTCCATGTGAAATCTGGCTTTGATTGGCCCAGTGGTTTCTGATAAGATGTTTGAAGAGTTTTCCCTGGATGAGTCTATGTAAAACAAGAGACCCTGGGGCGGGGCCATTTTTGACTCAAGGCCTATAATTTGAACAACCTTTGCAGAGGTCCACAAGATAAAGCTACATAAATATCAAAGAACTGGGCCTTCTAGTTTCAGACAAGAAGGTTTTTTTTTTTTGTTTTTTTTTTTTGTTTTTTTTTTTTTGAAGTTTTGCTTATAACAGCCTATGTAACAAAATTTTACCTGTCCATAAAAAAAGGTCAAGGTCAACCCAAGGTTATCATTTTTTCAAAATTTATTGGGCCCATGTCCCTAATGCAGCTTACCAAGCCCCAGGGCCATTGTCTCTTTTGTTCTGGAGAAAGAGATTTTAAACCGGTTCTTACCATAGATGAGCATGGCAATTATCTTTGTCATGTGACCCAGATGCAGTGAACAAACTTTCGTCCCCCCTATCCACTGAGGCTCCATGTGAAATTTGGTTCTGATTGGTCCAGTGGTTTCTCAGGAGAAAACGTTTGAAGAGTTTTTCCTGTATGAGTCTATGTAAAACAAGTGACCTCTTGGGCAGGGTCATTTTTTACCCCAGGGCCACTGGTCCTTTGGTTCCGGATGAAGACACTTTCGTTCCCCCTACCCATTGAGGCTCTGTATGAAATTTAGCTTTGATTGGCCCAGTGGTTTCTGAGGAGAAGACATTTGAAGTGTGGATGACAGATGGAAGGACAACAACAAACGACAGAGCTTGCCAATAATATAAGCTCACCTATGAGCTTCAAGGCTTAGGTGAGCTTAAAAACTTGTAACAAAATATCCTCCTAATCGGTACATTTTAAAGAAAGATCAGCAGAGAACTTCATAAGGGGAGTATTTAGTGATATTTTATGCAATTTTTTCTGACTTTCTATATAAAAAGCATATGTTGGTGCTACTTAACCCTTCTCTTGCTGAACACGAAGTGCCCTGTCTTAGCAAACAGTGTAGATCCAGATCAGTTGGCTTCTGAAGAAGCCAACTGATCTGGATCTGCACTGTTTGTCAATAAATATGTGAATTTCTATCAAAAATCCAAATCAAGTAGTCTGATTGGCTGGAAATTAGAAGTAGGCACGGCATCTTAATTTATTCAGCATGACAAGGGTTAAAATCGAGGCAATGCAAATGACTACTAACAACATGTGTTTTTATAAATAAGCAGATAAAAGTACACTGGCTGTAATCTAAGGACTACTAAATTGCTTGACTGTGTGCTTATACAATGAACAGCACACACATAACAGACCCATTACGAAAACATTCCGAAAATTTCACCACCAAAAACTGAAAGTTTCAGATAACAATTCTGATATTTTCAGATTTGTGCTCAAAACATCGACTGTGGGTACTTATAGAACCGTCTTGGAAAGGCAGTTCTAATGAGTACTCACAATCTATGTTTTGAGCAGAAATAAGAAAAATAATGTATACCCCTGTAAACCCCAGTTTTACTATATAAAAGTGGGGTTTCAGGAAGTCAAAATTATACAGGTATGTTTTCGTGATGAATGAAAAACAAAGCAGCCAGCTCGTGATCACAATACCAGACAGAATCCATCAAAGACAATAAGACAACAAACTGGGCCCAGTTGTTCAAAATTAATGACATTGTTAGTTAACGTATCATTAACCCTTAAAGCGCCAAGCAAAATTTGTTTGTTTGTGTTGAGGTTTTACGGCCCAGTCAACCCAATGGGGTCATGTCGAGCGCGGTCAGTTTACCTAACCACACATTTACTGGGCAGGTTTAGTCCTCTAAGCGGTTAACCAGTATTGTGCACATTCTTTCGCCAGAAACTGACAACTGCCCTTCTTGAATCAGCGGAAGGGAGAGAATGACCGTAGAAAATATTTCATGATCAATCTCCACGAAAGAATGTTACCGACCTCGGCGGGGGTTGAACCCGCGACCTCCTGGTCTCCAGTCGGACGGCGCATCCAACTGAGCCACCGAGGCCGGCTGAGCAAAATTTGTAGAAGACAACATTTATTTTTATTTTTTTTTTTTTATTTTTCAAAGAAAACAAGTCTTGATATTTCATGAATCATCTGCCAGCAGATGATTCACATGAAATAACAAAACTTGTTTTCTTTGAAAAACTAAAAAAAAAAAAAAAAAAAATTCAAAATGTCGTCTGCTGCAGTTGTGATTGGTGCTTTAAGGGTTAAAACTTTGATCATTAAATATTGCATATACGCTGATATTTTCGCTGAAAAAATGAGAGTAGTTTTTGCATTTGCAAAAGCTACTCACATTTTTTCAGCAAAAATACCTATGAATTAAATATTATACTTACTAGAACAGTTAACATTTTGACCACTAATGAGCTTGTTCAGCTAGCAATGCTTTGAACAACTGGGCCCAGGACAATACACAATAAAAGCCCCACAAAGAGCAGCTATAAGGTCCAACAAAGAAAGAAAAACACTAAAACTAGGTAGTTCCTGCAGTAAGAATCCTCCATTAACATCAAAGGGGTCTGCCTCATAAGCTATTGGTATGAAAGTCATCATCAGCAGTCAAAGTCCTCATCAGATCAGAAACTGTTAAAAAACTTTATATTGTCATCTGCTACCATTCTATTTGGCACTTTAACCTTTACCGCTCTCTGGGCTAATTCAGCAGATGACACATTGATGAGATTTCTCTTATTTTTCTCAGAAAACAAATTTTGACATTTCATACAAATTGTCATCATTGGAAAATTTGGACAAATAAGAAAAATAGTTCAATATGTCGTCTGCTGATAATTTTACCTAGTGTGCTAAGCTGTAGTTATAACGGGGCACTTACAAGGGAAATAATGAATTTTGTGAAGGGAAACAATTTGCTGTTAAGGAAAGCAATTTAATTTAGAAAAAGACCTGATATCTGCTATCCAATCAAATCTTATGTCTATAGCTTTTCTCTATATTGTCTTGCGTAAAAGTAAAGTGTACATAAATTTCTCCCGTTTTCATCAAATGTGGAATCAATCAGACACCTTAATGGCAATGTTGTTGATCTGTCGTGCACTATTACTACCATTAATATATAGGCCAAGTCAAGCGAAAACAGTGCCTTCTAGCATGCGCGTAATGTCGTATTCACATCATCCTGCACATGCACAAAGCCTAATCTGGACATTTCCTCTCCATTAAATCATGCAACAGTATCCAATGATTCTATTTGCAGACAGTGAAGGCCCTGATCAGACTGCGCGGATGCGCAGTCTGATCAGGGCCTTCACTGTCCGCATCTGCCCAAAGACACATTTTTGCATGGCACAGCACAAATAGTGGCAACACATAAAGCTTTGCTTCAGATAACGGTATACACATTAATGTGTTTTTTTCCTTATTTCTCTAAAAAACATCACAGTTCTAGATAAGAGGTTATCCAGACAAGCATTTAAGAAAACATATGTTGTGGGAACCCATTGTAAGCATCACAGTGATTATGGATACAACATTGCTGTTCATCTAACTGGATTTTTGCTTTGGACCCCAGCAATGATTGTGGTGTAATTTATTTTCTACCCAATTTAATGCCTGTCTTGCTGAATAAATTAAGATGTCATGCCCACTTCTAATTTTCAGTCAGTCAGATTACTTGATCCAGATTGGTGCTATAAATTCACATACCTAATGGCAAACAGTGCAGATCGAGATCAGTTGGTTTCTTCAGAAGCCAACTGATCTGGATCTACACTGTTTGTATAGGCAGGGTATATCTGGGTTCAGCAGGACAAGGGTTAATTTCAACCATTACAACTAAGAACCACAACCTGAGGAAATGTGCTCGTTATATGAACCACAATGTAATAAAAATGTACCCATTACCCAGTCAGCATTCTGCTTAAATGTATATAGGACCGTTATCGGCCAGACAGGATTCGATAACGGGCCAATATAGATTTAAGCAGAATGCTAACTGAATATATATTTAGAGGCTGGAGTACATGTATACAGGTAATTCAATTTTAACCCTTGTCAATCTGAATAAATTAAGATTCCATGCCCATTTCTAACTGTAAGCCAATCAGATTACTTTATCTACGTTGATGATATAAATTCACATACTAAAAGGCAAATGGTGCAGATCCAGATCAGTTAGCTTCTTCAGAACTCTTTTAATGCCCTATATTTTTCATTCAAAGGGAAATAATTACAGACAGGTAGAAATCCAAATTTGGTCTGATGCCGTTTGATGGTTATTTCAGATTAAATGGTGTTATGGTTTTACTCACAGACATTTAAGCAAGACATTTGTGAAATTATGTGAAATGATTAAATGCCATTTGTCTTATATAAAATGAAGTATGAATGGAAATGTTTTTTTTTAATTAAGGGCCCATAACTTCAGAAGCTATGACTGCAAAAGAATTAGCTGTTGCATTTTGTAAAGACACAAATGACCATGAAAACATTTTAATGAAAACTATTACACACAAGCCAGTATTTAAAAAAATAAAATCAGTATACTTTTTTATTGCCTCTGAGTATATGAACCTTAATTCAACCCTTGTCCTGCTGAACCCCGATATACCCTGATTTTGCAAACAGTGTAGATCCAGATCATTTGGCTTCTGAAGAAGCCAACTGATCTGGATCTGCACTGTTTGCCATGAAGTATGTGAATCTATATCAAAAACCTTGTTTAAGTGATCCGATTGGCTGAAAATTAGAAATGGTTGTGGCTTCTTAATTTATTCAGCAGGATAAGGATTAAGAAAACATGCCTATAATATGAACCACAATGTACCCATATCTATGCAGTCTGATTAGAGTCTTTGCTGGGCACCCTCTGGTTAGTCAAGTGTCCAGGTTTTCTTTAGACAGAGCGTGAAGACCATTCAGACAGCTCGGATTGCACAGCACCAATGTGCAAGTTGACTTGGCACATAATATGTACAAAGGCACATTACCTCAAGCTTCAGCCAATATTGCAATGATACTATAACTCAGATGTCTCCACACCTACCCCAACTGCCCCTCCACCCCCATCACAACCAAATTTTCAATTTCTCTACTGCTGTGATCTTAAAAATTAGGTCAGGGTCACCAAAATCTAATCAGTTCTTTATTATGTCCCATATATCCATGAAAATTTGGAAAGAATCCAGCTATTGGTTACAGACAAGAAAGTCTCACGCCAATGCAGACGCCACCAAATTTTCAGTTATTCTGCTGCTGTGATCTTGAAAATTTGTTCAAGATCACCAAAATCTAATCAGCTCTTTATCATGTCCCAATTATATCCATGAAAATTTGGAAAGAATCCAACCACTGATTCACAAGATATTGTGCAGACAAGAAAGTCTCCAGCTGACGCCAAAGGGATCCGCACCAAAAACAATATATCCCCCTCCCCATTGGTGGCGGGGACATAAACACCTTAAGGAGAATGAGTACACTTTCAGGGGAGGCAACTTTATAAAAGTTTTCTGTCCCCTTTCTGAAAAAGGCCTGAGTAAAAAAGGTACATCCAATTTGGACAAAACAGGGTATCTGATCAAGGTCTATGACGTCTGCCACTCATCCAGCACTTTTTAGACAAATCAACAGGTAATAAAATGGACTTATTAACCCTTAAAGAGCCAAGAAAAACTGCATCTGAAAATGTCGTCTGTTTATGTCGTTTGCTGAATATTCTTGCAAACTTTTCAAACCTATTTTTGCATACCGGCAAACAGTGTAGACCTAGATCAGACTGCTCCTAGAGGAGCTGAGGTCTGGGTCCACACTGTTTGCAAAAAATGACTTTTAAAATCACAAGCAGATGACAAAGCAGACGACAATTGTTGTGATTGGCGCTTTAAGGGTTGAATATTTTGTAAAAGTATGGTAAGAAGTTTTAAAGATGTTCCAATATTCAATGTAGATATGTTATCGTTAAGGAGCATGTCCATTAACATAACTATCCTATTCTCCTTGCTCAATTTTTCTGATTATGATGTTTACGCCAGACGCCAATGTACTAATATTTTAAAATTTCTTTCATACTCGGTTAACCTTAACCAATTTCTGGGCTAATTCAGCAGATGACAAATTGATATTTTCTTATTTTTCTGCCAAAACTAGGCTTTGACATTTCATGCAAATTATCTCCTTAAGAGACAATTTGCATAAAATGTCAAAGCCTTTTTTCTGGGAAAAAACAAGAAAAACATTTCAAATTGTTGTCTGCTGAAATTTTTACCCAGCATGCTAAGCATGTCTTTGGCTGATGTATCTTCGTTTTGTGTAGGTGTTTTCTACTGACTTAATGAAGTCCTCCAATGCCTGGCTGCAGTTTGTAGGAGTTCGAAAAATACTTAAGTTTCTTCTAAGTGATATGTCGATAAAAGAATTCAGATATTCCATTTGCTATTTTTATCAAAACATGAGGACCAAGGTGGTCCTGTATAGCTCACCTGAGCACCTAGGATAAGAATATTAGCTCAGGGATAGAGGCAGACAAATCTTGGGCAAAATCACATCCAAAGGAAAATAATATAGACTTGGTTTATACTCTATATGAATATTCTTTCATGGACATTGAAAATGAAATATTTTCTGTGGTCATTCTCTACCGTCTGCTGATTCAGGAAAGGCAGTTGTCAGTTACTTGCAAAAAAATGTATACAAGTACTGGGCCAAGTTGTTCAAAGCCTCGTTAGCTTAACGAGCTCGTTGAGGGTCATTTCGTTAACTGTTTTAGCAGATTTAATATACAATATTCTGATATTTTTTGCTGAAAAAATGAGAGTAGCTTTTGCACTGCAAAAGCTATTCACATATTTTCAGCAAAAAATTTCAGCATATTTGCGTATCACTCGATGTAAATTTTAACAAATCGTTAACTAATGACATTGTTAGCTTTGAACAACTGGGCCCTGGTTAACTGCTTTGAGGATTCAGCTTGCCCTGAAAAGCTGTGGTCAGGTAAATTGACTGGCTCAACATGACCTTAATAGTGTTGACTAGGCCATTTAACACTTTGCATGCTGAGTAAAGATTTCAGCAGATAAAATTTTCAAATATTTTTCTTATTTTTCTTAGAAAATATGATTTGACACCAATTTGTATGAAGTGTCATATACTATTTTCTAGGATTAAATAAGAAAATATCGTTGTCATCAGCTGATTTTGCCTATAGCATGGTATGTGTTAAACTTCAAAGAAAAATATACCATATATGGCTATGATGGCCATCTTGGTCAAAGGACTATAATCATTTAAACCTTGTCCTGCAGAACCCGGATATACCCTGCCTTTGCAAACAGTGTAGATCCAGATCTGTTGGCTTCTGAAGAAGCCAACTGATTTGGATCTGCACTGTTTGCCATTGAGTATGTGAATTTATATCAACAACCTGGATCAAGTGATCTGATTGGCTGACAATTAGAAGTAGGTGTGGCATCTTAATTTATTCAGCAGGACAAGGGTTAACTAAACTTCAATCAGGCTATGTGATTTAGATATTCCCAGAGAAAAATGGCTAAACTATTTGCAAAAAGTGGAGCTCCTGATCAGATGCCACATACAGCAGCATCTGATCTGAGATTGATTGTGTTGGGGTTTAACGACACGTCAACCCTTGAGGGTCATTTTGTGTCGTCTCCCAGAGAAAGGGAGAAAAGAGATAGAAGAGAGAGTAGAGGAGATGAAAGAGAGGGACAGGGAAGAAAGAGGAACAGGAAAGAAAGTGAAGAAACAGAAGAAATAAAAACATTCCCCCTCTACCCTTACCCACTACAAGGATAGCAGGCCTTGCCCAATTGTAAGCCAATATCAGTTGATGTAAGATACACAGCACCTTCGCACCACCCGACCACCCCAGATACACAGCACCTTCGCACCACCCGACCATCTGATCTGAGACTGCACTGTTTGCCAATATTACCCTTTTGGGTGTCTTCCAGACTAAAATGGGCTAGGAAGCATAACAGGTCTGACTCATTCAGTGTCTAGATGTAGCAGGGAGGTCAATGCTCACTTTTTTGGTACTGCCTCAGTATAATATCATATCCCAGACACATGACATAATATTCCACCAAGTCACATTATACCAACCCAAGGCCGGCTAATTCTGATTCCTGTCTCTACTACATCAAGGAAAAAAGCAGCTAGAAGCATTTTTAAAGTCTGCTGGTATCAAACTGAAAACCTCCCAGACATAAAGTGGACGCTCTTTGTTTGTTTGTTTGTTTGTGTTGGAGTTTTACCGCCCAGTCAATGCTGTTAAGGTCATGTCAGCAGATGACAAATCGATGATATTTCAATTATTTTTCAGTGAAAATAGGCTTTGCTAGAAATGCCAAATCCTATTTTCTGGGTAATGATGATTTGGTGTTTTATTTTCCCACTATGAAAACACGCCTGTTCAAATATATTGAAAATTTCACCACCAAAAACTGTAAGTTTTCAGATAAAAATTCTGATATTTTTCATATTTCTATTCAAAACATGGATTGTGCGTATTCATTAGAATTGCCTCGCCTAGGCAGTTCTCACAGGTACCCACAATCCATGATTTTGAGCAGAAATAAGAAAAATAATGTTTACCCCTGTAAACCCCAGTTTTTCTATAAAAGGGGGTTTAAGGGGGTAAAAATTATATACTGTATTCGACCTTATTACCGCACATGCTCCTATAAGCGCACAGTCAAGCAATTTAGTAATCTAAAAGAATACAACCAGTGTACTTTTATCTACTTCTTTATAAAAACATTGTTGTGGATACTCACAAGTCGAGGCAATTCAAATGAGTACACACAACATATGCTTCTATAAAGAAAACAGAAAATAATATCCCATATGCATCATTAAATACGCTCCACATGAAGTCCTCTATTGAACTTTCTTTAACCCTTAAAGCGCCAATAACAACTATTGTCGTCTGCTTTGCCATCTGCTTGTAATTTTAAAAGTCATTTCTGCAAACAGTGTGGACCCAGATCAGACTGCTCCTTTAGGAGCAGTCTGATCTGGGTCCACACTGTTTGCCGGTATGCAAAAAATAGCTTTGAGAAGTTTGCAAGAATATTCAGCAGACGACATAAACAGACGACATTTTCAGATGCAGTTTTTCTTGGCACTTTAAGGGTTAAAATGTGCCCTTATTAGGTGGATATTTTACTACAAGTTTTCTCAGTGCTTTTGAAAAACCAAAACGCACAGTGCGGTAATTAGGCAAAATACGGTAGGCAAAGTTGTATCGACACGATGGGAGGGTGGTGATGAAAGGCTTTGTGCAATGAAGTGCTGTACAGACATAAGCTGAATTCTGCCTCCAGCAGGAGTCAAACCCTGGACCTCATGATTTAAAGTCAGAAGCGCTTATCACTTAGCCACCTGAAAAATTTCCCATTTTCTGGGAAAATAAGAAGAATATTTCAAAGTGTCATCTGCTGAAGCTATAATCCAGCATCCTAAGAGTTATACCCTTGTTCTGCTGAATAAATTAAGATGCCTAACCATTTCCTAATTTTCAGCCAATCAGATTACTTGATCCAGATTGTTGACATAAATTCACATATTTAATAGCAAACAGTGCAGATCCAGATCAGTTGGCTTCTTCAGAAGCCAACTCATCTGGAACTACACTGTTTGCAAAGGCAGAACATAGCCGGGTTCAGCAGGACTAAGGTTAAAGAAGTCTAAAAATAGAACAAAATAAATAAAATCAGAATATAGCACTACAATTTGCATGAAATGCCAAACTTATTTTCTGTGAAAAATAAGAAAAAATATTTCAAAATGTCATCTGCTGAAATTTTTACCCAGCATGCTATGCGTTAAAGGAGTCTAAAAACAGAACAACATGAACAAAAGTGGAATATAGCAATACCACTTACATGGATAATAGTGTTGTAAAAAATATTAAAAGAACAAAGATGTCTAAAATGAACAATCACTAAAAGAACAATCAATGAAGTCTAACAATAGAACAAAATATAAACAAAAGTGGAATATAGCTGTACTATTATATGGAAGGTGTTGTAAAATGACACTAAAAGAACATTCAAGGAAGTCTAAAAAGAACAATAACTAAAAGAACAATCAATGAGGTCTAAAAATAGAACAAAATACTACTTATACTGGTGTTGTAAAAAACACTAAAAGAACAATTAACCCTAGTCCTGCTGAACCTAGATATACCCTGCCTTTGCAAACAGTGTAGATCCAGATCAGTTGGCTTCTGAAGAAGCCAACTGATCTGGATCTGCACTGTTTGCCATTAAGTATGTGAATTTGTATCAATAATCTGGATCAAGTGATCTGTTTGACTGAAAATTAGAAGTGGACGTGGCATCTTAATTTATTCAGCATGACAAGGGTTAAGATATATCTAGACACATACTTCTCAGGAGAGAAATAAAAAAGGCTTCTGGAAAAATGAAAATAGTGTAATAGATTCTTTTCAATTTTTAGTACTCTCTGGGGATATTCGGCTAACCATGAATAATAATATTGATAATTATGTTATTCTGATATTTCCAAGAAAATAGGACTTGACATTCAGGGATACAGACTGACCGAAATTTTTCTGGAGCCAGCTGGGCTACTAAAAAAATTTTTCATCAGCCCAGGCCAAAACTTAGGGGCCCAGAATTCACGCCAAAAATTTGAACCAATTAAGACAGGTGATTGGAACCTTAAAATAAAAAAGCACATGGTTTCTGACTACTTATTGTACCCTATTAAACACTTTGCTAATCTGTCTCTAGAATTTAGACAAGTCACTTGCTGCTGAGAAATGTCTTGTTCTTGAAAAATCTAGAAGTTTCTAAATATTAAGGATAGAAAGCACAAAGAAAAGATTAAAAACAAAATATGTATGCATTCAGGAAACAAAACAATAATAATAATTATTAATATTATTATTAAAATAATAGTACGATAGTGTTATCTGTGCGTTCGTGTCAGCCATGAGACCGTTACCTAATATTAAATGACCAATAGAAGTTTTACCTGAACATTAGAAACACTTCACAAAGAAAACAATCTACTTTCATTTTTGAAACGCGATTGATTTCATAAAAATTAATGGATTTCAGATGCAGATTATGATTTGAAAGAATAAAATTTATGGAATGAAGAATTGATGCAAAAACAGTTTCTGTCAATATCGAACCGCGATACCATATTTTTGTTGTTCAAACTGTTTCACCACTAAATTTTACTGTCGCCAGCTGGGTGACCCTCCAATTATTTTTTGGCGACAATTGCATGGAATGTCAAGCTCTATTTTCTAGAAAAAATAAGGAAAATATTTTATAAAGTTGCCTGCTCTTATTTAAGCCCAGCAGGTTAAAGGTAAAGCTTTAGACTGCTGCAGGTGAAATTAGAAAAACAAACCATATATTGTTTCTTTTTTCGTGTTGTCAAAAAACAGACCTTGAATGATAGAGTATCAGTGCCTTTTTTTAGATGAACTGCCATAAAACCGTAGTTTCTGGTGAAAATAAAACAGTCACGCTAATTCTTGGATAATTTCTCCAGTTCTCAACAATAACATATATTGTGGGTACTCATTAGAAGTGTCTCAGCAAAAACATATGTTGTGGGTACTTATGAGACGCTCCTCTCTGAATTAAGTACTTATAGGAATACCCACAACATACAGTAAAACTTAAACCCATTGTATACTGAATAGAATCTCCCACACTATAGACTGGAAGAGTCCAATTTCAATTTTAGGTACGTCTGGCTATGAGATTTAGATATTCCTTTAGAATAAAGGCTAAACTATTTGCAAACAGTGGAGACCCTGATCAGATGCTGCAGAATGCAGCATCTGATCTGGGTCTGCACTGTTTGCCAATTACCCATTTAGGGGTCTCCAGACTACAGTGGGTTGATGACTCCACACCGATGGCTCGTTTGTGAGTCCCTAGAAAATTCGTCTGATAACATAGGGAAACAAATATTTGGGGAGACGTTAGGGAAATTTTCTTAGTTGTTCATAACAAAATGTATGTTCTATGTACTCATAAGGCAATTCTAATGAGTACTCTCACCATACCATTTTTATAATGAGGCATATTTCTAATGAGTACACTCAACATACCATCTTTTTTTAAGGAAGACCTAAAAGACATCCTTAATTATCCCCATTTGCCTCCTAACCTGGCATTAGGATTAACCCTAAATGACTTGAACTACCCATGTCTAGAGCAATAATTTCAATAGTCCCAAAGATGTTTGAGCCATTGAACTTCAACTGAATGTTTTTTTATGGAGAAATAAGAAAATTGATCCTCCAATTATCACCAACTACTCCTCCATAACTCTTTTGGCACCAAATTTCAGACTACATTATCGAGGGTTGAGCGCAAGACTATGGTAACTCAAACATATTTTTGAAACCCTTGTTTAGGGACAACTTGGACCCCTTTGTAAACAATGCAAATTTAGGTGCCATTGCTCATACGAGCAATGGCACCTAAATTTTCATTGTTTACAGAAAGAAATGTTGTAATCTTCATAATGCCTTCATGGTGAGGAGATTAGGTTTGGGGAAAAACAACCATCTGACTTACGATAGTCTTGCGCTCAACCCTCGAATTTTGTTGTCTGCTTTTTTTCAAACAAACTTTCGATTGGAAGGAAGTTTAGGTGTAAAGCTGAAAGACTGAATGTCAAACACTGTAGATCCTAGTGAGATGGCTCATAATGAGCCGCCTCATCTGGACATATGCAGTTTGCAAAACCCTATCATTATCGCCGATGGCAGTGAAACAAGTTCTTTGAAATAATCTACCGTAAAAACCCTAAGTATTGGGACAGACAAGCCTGTTCAAACATGGAATCCCTATTTTGCGGGCATGCGGGCTGCGGGCATGCGGGTTGCGGGCATGCAGGCTGCAGGCATGCGGGCCACAGGCTGCCAGCAATAGTATATGTTAAGCCAAAAATTTGTGATCAATGTTATTTTTCTTATTACCCCCTCCCCACTGCCGCCTACTCCAATAAAAAAGGAAAGAAAGAACAATGTACAATTATTAATACCATGTGCATTGTAGTACAGAATCTATATGCACTATATGTGCAACTATCTGAGCCTCTGAACAGCCTTACACCTTCACAACCTGATCAAAGCTTGTGCCTGACAAAACTGACAAGATCTCTAATCAGACTTGGTAAATATGCAGGTCCCAGGCTGGGTCTTTGCAGAGGGGGGGTGGGGGTGGTGGGGACACATCATAAGAAACATATATTTTCTCATGACACAGCTTATCTGGCATTCAGGACCAAAACAAAGTTCAAGATGCTGACAGGTGAAAAAAGGCAGACCTGCAATAATTTAACTTAATTTGAAAGATTTGTCCTGATGAACCAGTCAATAGGCCAGGCTTATTGAATAATTTGTTTTGCAGTTGCCAGCCTATGAATGTTCCTGGGAGTAGATAGGCAAAAATATTTTCCTTTCTTAAAATACAATTCCATGAGAAAAAAAAAGTTCAGTACATGTACCAGTAAGTATCCTAAAAATTGAAAAAAAAAACAAAAAAACATCTGGAGGTATAATGAAATATGTATGCAGTAAACAGTGAAGACACTGATCAGACTCTCCATAGCTGTTTTTCCATTGGTCCTGATATACAAATGAAATATAGTAAGGTACAAAGAAAGAAGAACAAAGGACTCTGCACAGTGATACAATTTTTAGCTCGCCTGTACGAAGTACAAGGAGAGCTATTGTAGTCACCCCGGTCGTCCGCGTTTGCGTTCCCGTTCCCGTCACACTGCGTTAAAGTTTTTCAAATGCTTATATCTCAACAGTCACTCCTCACAGAGGCATCAAATTTGGAACTTAGGTACCTTGGAGGGTCTTCTGAGATTCCTAGAGAATAAACCCCTGGGTTCATGCCCCTGGGTGGGGCTAGGGGTCAGAATCTAGGACACCTTTGCAATACTGTGTTAAAGTTTTTCAAATTCTTATATCTTGACTTTCACTCCTCATAGAGCATTCATATTTAGAATTTGGGTACCTGGAGGAGTCTTCTGAGATTCCAAAAGAACATACCCCTGGGTTCATACCTCAGGGTGGGCCTTGGAGTGGGGCTAGGGGTCAAAATCTTGGACACATTTGAAAAATCTTATATGCCTACAGGTTATAGGCACAACTGGTTATACATCAGCTAACTATGTAAAATCGGTTTAAGTGTAAGAGAGTGAAGGTCATGGTGACCTACATTTTACGGTCCAGGTCACCTAGATTTCACGGTCCAGTGATTTTGCCTTATATCTTGAATACTATTTGTTGGATAAATGTCACACCTGGGATATTACTTCCATGTGACCCAATGAATGACCACTTACTATATCTAGGTCATTGTGACCTATATTTCACGGTTCAGTGATTTTGCCTTATATCTTGAATACTATTTGTTGGATAAATGTCACACCTGGGATATTAGTTCCTTGTGACCCGATTATTGACCTCAAAATATATCTCTGTTGGTGTGACCTATATTTCATGGTTCAGTGATTCTGCCTTATATCTTGAATACTATTTGTTGGATAAATGTCACACCTGGGATATTAGTTCCATGTGACCCAATGAATGACCACTTACTATATCTAGGTCATTGTGACCTATATGTCATACTTCAGTGATTTTGCCTTTTATTTTTATTACTATTTTATGGAGAATTGTCATACCTGGATTATTATATCTATGTGACAAAATGATTTACATACAAATACATCTAGGTCAGTGGACCTATATTATATGGTTGAATGATTTCGCCATATAACTTGAAAATTATTTCATAGAAATATGTCATACCCATCTGACTTAATCATTCTAGGACACTGTGACCTATATTTCATGGTTCACTGATTTTCCCTTATAAAGGAAGACAGTGTGATGCAGAAATATCATACCTGGATTATAATTTCCATCTGACCCGAAGGAGCAAGAACTCATGATGAGTTTGTGTTTTATTATTATTATACATTTTGAATTTCTTAATGATAAAAATGTTACAATATAAAATGTACCCAGCAGGCGAGCTACGCTGTCCTACGACAGCTCTTGTTTGTTTTGTCTTATTAATGGAGGAATCGGGGTAGGTCTTAGTAGGCAATTACAAACAAACAAAAATTACTTTCAACCTTAACAACATTTCCAGTGTTTGAAGCAAAACACTATAAAAAAAAATGTTGAAGAATATAAAAACATGGTTTAAAAGGATTTTTTCCCCCTTAAACCTCCACTTCCTTACATATGCTGTTAAAGCTCAAGGAAAGATTGCTGTAAACATACTGCAGTTTTTCTTTTGCTATCTCATTTTTTTGGTCTTGTTAGTCATCTTTTCTTTTGCAATTTTGAAAGAAAAAGATAATGTAATTATAATGGAAATTTAACAATCTAACATTGTAAATACAATGTAGTACCTTGTGCTTTAATAATAAAAGCATCGCAAACACTGCATGATACCCTGCCACTGTGGGGCAGTATAACTCAGAGCAAAGATGACTAAGTTTTGATGGCCGGCCTCAGTGGCTCAGTTAGATGCGCCGTCCGACTGGAGACCAGGAGGTTGCGGGTTCAACCCCCGCCGAGGTCAGCAACATTGTTTCGTGGCGATTGATCATGAAATATTTTCTACGGTCATTCTCTCCCTTCCGCTGATTGAAGAAGGGCAGTTGTCAGTTTCTGGCAAAAGAATGTGCACAATACTGGTTAACCGCTTAGAGGACTAAGCCTGCCCAGTAAATGTGTGGTTAGGTAAACTGACCGCGCTTGACATGACCCTATTGGGTTGACTGGGCCGTAAAACCTCAACACAAACAAACAAAGTTTTGATAAAAGTTAAGTTTGTTTAAACAATAGTCTATCCAAGAATAGACAATACAAGCACGAATGTCAGAAACTTACTAATTATTTGTCTGAAGCATGCGAAGTGAATTTTGCAGAAGAGTCAAGGGCAAATAACTCTTGTACAAAAGCAATCAGAGTTGTGGCTTTTGTGCTAGTATGTAACCTTTGATCCTTTATATATCCATGAAGTTCCATTCAGATAGTTCCAGAAGTAAAGGAACTAAGGGCCAAAAACCAATTTTCAGAAACTGAAACGGGCCATAACTCTGTCATTAATTAACAAATTTCACTCATTCACAATCCCATATTACTCATTCCCAATACTAATATATTAGGAATAAAAATGAAATTCATGAAGAAATACTTTAGTAATTGGTCATGCCCATGATCTTAAGGTCAAGGTCACAGACTTTGAAAGTTTACAAATAAAATATTATGTTAAAGTTTTTAAAGAGCACATATTTTCCAAACCATATGATGGATTTCCTTCATATTTGTTATGATGATAGATATAATGGTCCAAAGTTTCTTTCAGCAATACCCCAGCCCATGCCCATAATCTTAAGGTCAAGGTTACAGACTTTGAAATTTTACAAATAAAGCATTACGTTAAAGTTTTTAAGAGCTCATACTTTCCAAACCAAATGATCGATGCGATTCAGATTTTGCATGATGACAGATAGAGGTCCAAAGTTTTATCGAGCAATACCCTGTCTATGCCCATGCATTTAAGGTAAAGGTCACAGACTGAAATTTCATGTTTTAAGATTTTTTTGAGGTCACAATTTCAAAACTATATGATTGATTTGGTTTATATTCGGTATGATGATGTTTATAGGTCCAGAGGTTTTATTCAGCTATACCCCCACCTATGACTATGGCTGAAAGGTCAAGGTCACAGACAAATTTCACGCTAAAGTTTTACGTTAAAACTTTTTAAAAGCTCAAATTTCAAAACCATATGATGGATTTCAATTTGGTTCATGTTCAGTCTGATTATAGGTATGGGTCCAAAGTTTTATTCAGCAGCACAATTGACAATTATGACCTCCTTCCCCCCCCCCTCCCCCCGATAAGCCAAAGGGGTATTCAGCCCTTAAATCCAGCGAGCATTTGCTGTCTGCTGACAGGTCTTGTTAGTAAACTTTCATAGGTTTAATTTGTCTGAAAGTTTTTTCATAGAATGATAAACCTTGTAAAATTAGTGTTTGCATTGTTTCATTCAGCTATATCTGGGCAGTATTTTGAGAAAATATACCTTTAAGATGATTTGCGATAAGTCAAGTCATATCAGACTGTTCCTCTGTGCAGGCTGATCAGAGCAGAGTCTTTGATGATGGCATACAGCAGCTACTTGGCCTGGCTATCCACAGAGCATACAAGTAAGACTGATCCGTATTTCCTTAAGTGCATGTCACATGTTTCCAAGGGGACACTTTCTCATGAAGCGGCCAGTAAAAGCCACATGTCCTGATAATAACCTATTCCAAAGAATTATGGCATTGCTATCTTGCTATCTATCAGTTTCATTCAGATATACATGTGCATGTATTCAATGATCATATTCCGTTGATGTATTATACACAAAACAAAAAAAAGTATAAATTTAATCATTTCAGTTTTCTTGTGTAATGACCTTATTACAAGGCAGCAGTTATATATGGCCCACAGCCCGCAACCCGCAGCCCGCAACCCGCAGCCCGCAGAATAGTCAATTTGGTTCAAACAGAGCAGACCTGATCAGATGTCACATTCTGTTGCTTCTGATCAGGGTCTACACTGTTTGCCACTCATCTACCAATTTTAAGATACTTTAACAGGTAGTAAACTTGGCTTTGTTCAAAATTTAGTGCTAGTATGATAAAGAGTTAAATTGTCCCAATATATAGCATTAATATGGTACTGTCATCTGCTAGTTGCTGTCTGCAGCAAGTGGAATCTTAACCTATTGTAGTCGAGAGACCCATAAAAGGGTAACTGGCAAACAGTGCAGACCCAGATCAGACGCCGCAGAATGCGGCGTCTGATCAGTGTTTCCACTGTTTGCAAGTACTTTAGCCATTTTTCTCTAGAAATATGTAAATTTCATAGCCAGACCTACCAAACTGGATTCTTCCAATATATAGTGTGGGAGTGTCTATTCAGTATACAATGGGTTAATGTTACAGTTTATATAAAGTCCCTAGAGTCTACTTAGAAATATACAAGTAATCACTTATATTTCAACAACAGGGCAGAAACAGAACTCCGGATAAATTCAACCAACATCAACCCATTGTATACTGAATACTCTCTCCCACTAAATATTGGAAAAAAAAAAAAAAAGTCGAATTTCAATTTTAGGTATGTCTGGCTATGACATTTACATATTCCTGGAGAGAAATGGCTAAACTATTTGCAAACAGTGGAGACCCTGATCAGGTGCCGTGTTCTGCAGCATCTGATCTGGGTCTGCACTGTTTGCTAATTATCCTTTTACGGGGTCTCCGGATTACAATGGGTTAACCCAGATACGACTGCACATCCACAGGCTATGGTCAGGAGCCAGGCAAGTCCCTAACAATTAGTATGGTCCTTAAACATTCTATGAAGAAACAACTTTAATCCTGATCAAACTGCAAAGACGAGAAAGCTCTATGTCTATTCCGCTCTCATGTTATCCAAAGCTTTAATGCCTGGCATTCTGGGTAAAATTTTCAACAGACTACATATTTAAATAGTTTTGTTACCATTCTCCTGTTACCAAAGTTTTAAGATAAAACATTTTCTTCCATTAAATGTCGACATGGAGAGCCTTAGGTTTTGTCTAATTCTTTTTTTCTTCACAATAACTGACTTTTTAACAATGATTCAACAACATAAACTTTGTAAATATGGTAAATGTCATAAAATTTTGAACTTCTAAATTTCTGACAAATTTACATATGCAAACAGTGTAGACCTTGATCAGACTGATCCTTAAGGAGCAGTCTGAACAGGGTCTACACTGTTTGCCTGTCCACTAAGTATTTTAAGAAACAACTATATAAAAAGCAAACTTTAGGCCAAAAAAGTATGGAATAAAGTGTTCGAAATTTTCGGACATTTACGGTACACACTTTTATTCCCACATTTGGATCAACAGTTATTTGAATGGAAAATGCATGTTATTTATACTCTTTTAAGACTCCATTAAAACAAATGGAATTCATGATGAGAACGCAAGTTGCATGAAAAATACCGTGACTCAGACGGAGCTGCAGGAATGAAATTCACATGAAAACAAAATACGGTAAATGTCTTAAAATTTCGTACACCAAAGTGGCCAATAAAATGTCATATGCAAACAGTGCAGACCCAGATCAGGCTGCTCCAAAGGAGCAGTCTGATCAGGGTCTACACTATTTGCCTTTTTGCACTAAGTACTTTAAGAAATAGCCGCATAAAGAGAAAAATTTAGGCAAAAAGGGTAAGGAATAAAGTGTTCAAAATTTTAGGACTTTTACCGTATATAGCGGATCAGCATAATAAAGTTCTAATGCAATAAGTACATTGGAATAAATACAAGTGCATGTGATAAGAGATACAAGTAATGAAACAGAGCAACATATAAATATCAATGTACAAAGATAGAATATCGGGAACGGTTGGCACAATCTGCGACTATACATATGGACCTGCAGTACTTATGGTAATCTTCACTTAGTGTAGATCAACCATAGTTAGCCCTTAAGACGCCAAACACAACAATTGTCGTCTGCTTTGTCTTCTGCCGAATACTTTAAAAGTCATTGTTGCAAACAGTGTGGACCCAGATCAGACTGCTCCTCTAGGAGCAGTCTGATCTGGGTCCACACTGTTTGCCTGTATGCAAAAAGTATGTTTGAAAAGTTTGCAAGAAGATGCAGCAGACGACATAATCAGAAGACATTTTCAGATGCAGGTTTTCTTGGCACTTACTCCTTAAGCACCAAGCAAAATTTGTAGCAGACGACATTCTATTCTATTTTTTTTTTTTTTTTTTTCTTTTTAGTCTTGAAAACCTTTTTAATTTGACATTTCATATGATTTGTCTGCTTGGCAGATAATTCACATGAAGTATCAAGACTTATTTTCTATGAAAAATAATAATGATAATAATAATAATAATAAGAATAATAATAATAATAATAATAGAACAGTTGGTAGAGTCTAAACTTCAATTTTAGGTATGTCTTTTATGTGATTTAGATATTCCTAGAGAAAAATGGCTATACTAAATGCAAACAGAACAGACCCTGATCAGATGCTGCATTTAGTGGCATCTGATCTGGGTCTGCATGGTTTGCCAATTACCCTTTTGGGGTCTCCAGACTAAAATGTGTTAACGGTAAAACCCCTGACTATAAATAAAATTTGTATTTGTATCATATACCCTTCTCTTGCTAAACACGACATGCCCAAATAGTGTAGATCCAGATCAGTTGGCTTCTGAAGCCAACTGATCTGAATCTGCACTGATTGTCATTAAATATGTGAATTTCTATCAAAAACCTTGATAAAGTAATCTGACTGGCTGGAAATTAGAAGTGGGCGTGGCATCTTAATTTATTCAGAAAGGCAAGGGTTAAGGCAAATGGATACACTTGGTAGATTTTCCCTCATTTTTGACAGGGGAGACAACTTTTGTGATTTCCTGTTTGCTCCCTATGCACCAATGAAAAAGGATCTACTCTAAAAAAAAAGAAATGTCTCCCAAGGGGACAATATACCTCCCAAGGGGAGCAAATTCTTTCCTTTTAGTGTAGACCCCTTTTTACAAGGGGGGCAAAACAATATTGACAAATTTGTCTCGCCTGACAGTGTATCAGTTCCCCTAAATGCAATGAAGCAATGAACAGTCATGAACACAAATCTGTCTCAAGGTGAGTAGACTGACTGAGCTGAGGTTTTACGGCCCAGTCAACACATTAGGGTCATATCGAGCCAGTCAGTTTACCTAACCACACTTCTGCTGGGCAGGCTTAGTCCTCTAAGCAGTTAACCAGTATTTGTCCACATTCTTTCAGCAGAAACTTTTGAATCAGTAGAAAGGAGAGAATGATTATAGAAAATATTTCATTATCAATCTCTATGAAAGAAGTTGCCAGACCCGACCGCCTAATCACCAATCCGATGAGCATCCTACTAAGGTACCGGGCCTGACCAGGGGATTAGAACCGAGGACAGTCAGGCTCTAACTCAGAAGAGCTAACTGCTTACCCATGAGGACGTATCATTTAAACACATTGTGGGTACTCATTACACACAACATACTAAGCAATTCTCACCATAACCGATATTTTTATCAGGCTGTGGAAAAGCCATGCATGACTTCGTCCAACTTGCCCCATTTCCCTGAGGATAAGTAAGAAATTTCAATTTACTTGTCCTGGGACAAGGACTTCATTGCTTTAGCTAAGAAGAGTATCCAGATTATGATATATATACTTGTCTTATTCCTGAAGAAAACATACATTGTGGATACTCATTAGAAGCACCTCAGTGAGGCACTTCTAATGAGTACCCAAAAATTATAAGTGCCCTAATGAGGCACTGCTAATGAGTACTCACAACATATGTTTCCTTCCAGCAAGTTTTGGGCAAGGAAATGTTGGTTGGACATGTGGTTTTTGACCATTTACTTGTCCGTGTACAAGTTATAAAATCTGATAATTCCACAGCCCTGCATATTATGCTTTCAGAGACATAGTATAAACTTTTGTTTGCACACCATGCGGATCAAGGATGTTACCTGCTAATATTCAGCATGCTAAATGTCCGTTACCATGGTGATTCAGTGTGGTCCTTAATTACGCAGGTGATATGTCATGGATCTACCGCTAAATAAGACCATTACGCTATACTACTTCATAATCAACAAGACACATATAGTTTTTCCTCATCTTCCTCCCACCAGCATTCCCAAACATGCTGCTTTACCTTACATTACAACCTGATACTCTAGAAATGCGAGGTATCAGAACAAATGCTTTTCTTATTTCTCCACAAAAACACATGTTATGGACACATATAAGAAGCTAGAGATGTCTTATGAATACCCACATTGTACGCTTTCATGGGAAAAAAAGATAAATACCGATAATTATGACGTTAAAAATGAATCTGATCTACAGCGTTATAGTGAATCCTTACTTTAATTAAAAACATTGCTTTCAGGAAAATACAATATACCTCCACTCAGCTTCCTCTACTCCAGGGTTTAATTAGCTGATCCATTGTCAACCAAGACATCAATCAACCCCACCTGTTCCAAGGTAGGCTCAAAGCTCCAGATAATAAATAAATCCAGGGCCCAGTTGTTCAAAGCATCGTTAGCTTAACGAGCTCGTTAAGGGTCATTTCGTTAACTGTTTTAGCGGATTCAATATACAATATTCTGATATATTTTGCTGAAAAAATGTGAGTAGCTTTTGCACTGCAAAAGCTACTCACTTTTCAGCAAAACATTTCAGCATATTTGCAACGAATCGTTAACTAACTACATCGTTAGCTTTGAACAACTGGGCCCTGATAAACATTTTGCTTATTTTTCCATGACAACACATGTTGCAGGTACTCATCAGAAGTGCCTCAGTGAGGCACTTTGAATGAGTACCCACAACATATACTTTCACAGAGGAGAAATAAGAAAAATATCAATACTGTTTGGTTGCAAAAAAGCAACTTCTCTAAAAGAAAGGTAACACTACGAAAAACAAGCATTATATCAGGTGACTACAGCAAAAGCTGAGTACAGGCCAACAGCCTGGTCTGCACCTTTGCAGTTTACCTGTTTTAGTCCCTTTGTGTAAAGCACACAACCCCTAACCATATCAACTAAATGTGCAGTCTGCCTTCCGCCTTTCAGAGGTCTAGCTAAAGGAAGTATCTGGAAGGTAATTAAATGACATGCCCACTTCTAATTTCCAGCCAGTCAGATTACTTGATCCCGGTTTTTGATAGAAATTCACATATTTAATAACAAACAGTGCAGATCCAGATCAGTTGGCTTCTTCAGAAGCCAATGATCTGTATCTACACTGTTTGCTAAGACAGGGCATGTTGTGTTCAGCAGGACAAGGGTTAACTTGTGGATACTTACTGAAAACACCTCAAGAAGGCAGTGAGTACCAACAAGTTATGAGCTGATGCAAAAAATAATAAAAATATCATATTTCTAGATAAAGATTTTTTTTTTTGGCCAAAAAGCATCGACTTTGTTTTATATCTCAAAAAACATACATTGTGGGTACTCATTAGAAGTGTCTCACTATGGCACTTCTAATGAGTACCCACAATATGTGTTTTTGTGGAGAAATAAGAAAAATGTTTATCTGGACACTCCTCTTACCTAGAGCTATGAAATGCTATAAAATAGTCTAACCCATATATACTAGTCAAAACTTCTAACCGGACACCATTTGGCTTAAGCCTTGTCCTGCTGAGCGCAAACTGAAGAAGCCAACTGATCTGGATCCGCACTGTTTGCCATTAAGTATGTGAATTTATAGCAACAATGTGGATCAAGTTATCCGATTGGATGAAAATTAGAAGTGGGTGTGGCATCTTAATTTATTCAGCATGACAAGGGCTAAATCTCCATAAACGGTATTTGACATTTTCTAGTCAAAAAAGTAGATAATAAACTTTTAAGATTTTTCTCTGCATAAATCATCAAGATAGCAATTCTCAAAAGAGCAGGACGGACATGGAATGGCTGAATTGTTCTTGCGTTACGGACTGGCTAAGTTTCCATTGAGGTGAATGGAAAATTACAAAATCCAAAATTTTGAAATTTCATTGTCATTTTCTTGCTTTGCACAGTATGACATACATGTAGCTGCAGTTTTTAAATTTTTTATTGTTAGTGAAGAAGTTTCAACTGTGGCTGTTTATTTTGTGGAATTGAAATTCACCGAATAAGGAATGTGCATAGAATAAGGAATGTGCATGCGCATTTAATGTTTTTTTTAAATTTTGTTAGAAAACTGCGTTTTAATCTCAAAATTACCTTAATCTTTGCCAGCTAATCATGTTAGAAAGTTAGAAAATTATTTTAGACCAAGTTTATTTCAATTAATCCATTCACATTTAAAAGGATTTACCAAGTAACAAAAGTGGCCGGTTAGATGATTTGTCCAGTATATTACACAGAAGGGTAATAGGCAAACAGAATACGGCATCTGATCAGGGTCTACACTGTCTGCATTAACCCATTGTAGACTGAATAGATTCCCCCACATTATATATTGGAAGAATCCAATTTCAATTTTAGGTTATGTCTGGCTAAGAGATTTAGATATTCCTAGAGAAAAATGTCTAAACTATTTGCAAACAATGGAGATCTTGATGCGGCATCTGATCTGGGTCTGCACTGTTTGCCAATTACCCTTTTAGGGGTCTCCAGAATACAATGGATTAAATACAAGAATTTCTATAAAATATAGTATCATATTTATCCTAAGTATTGGGATACCTTGCCTCCTTACCATACTTGTCCTAAAATTTGAACAAGTTCTTTTTGCTGTCTATTGATGTGTGTAAAACTGCTGAATGAGTGGCCAATAGTGTAGATCCTGATCAGACGCCGCATTCTGCGGCGTCTGATCTGGGTCTACACTGTTTGCTCAGGCTTGTCTGTCCAGATATTTAGATAAATTACGAAAAAATAATAACTAACCAGACACACTGTTATTGGAAATTGACTGGTCCAAAGAGATGTGGCGGAAGAGCCCACTCCACATATATGGGTTAAATTATCACCTTATTTGGAGCTGTTGCTGTTGCCAGGAACATAAAATGAAGGATTTTCAGTGACAAGTTTAACATCTGATTGACATTCTGCTTCTAGCTTCATACAATCTGATTGTATCACTCTGGGTTGCTGAGAATCTGTTCTCATTTTGAAATTAAAAATATTCATTTTTTTTTATCTCCCATTTCTCTTATTAGCACTTCAATACTATGCTATCAGCAAATTCAGCAGACGACAAACTGATGATATTTTTCTTATTGTTCCTAGTAGGATCTGACATTTCATACAAATTGTCTCCCTAAGAGACAATTTGTATGAAGTGTCAAATCCTATTTTCTAGGAAAATAAGAAAAATATTTCAAAATATCATCTGCTGAAATTTTTACCCAGCATGTAAAGTGTTAGCTAGCCTGTACAGAAAGAGCTATTGCAGTATCCCCTGCTTAGGCATTGTTGGCAGCAACTTCCACAAATGTTAATTTTGTGTTTGTGTTCAGGTTTTACGGCTCAGTCAACCTAATGGGGTCATGTCAAGCATGGTCAGTTTACCTAACCACACTTTTACTGTGCAGGCTTAGTCCTCTAAGTGGTTAACCAGTATTGTGCACAATCTTTTGCCAGAAACTGACAACTGCCCTTCTTGAATCAGCAGAAGGGAGAGAATGACTGTAGAAAATATTTCATTATCAATCTCCACCTGTTCGAACACGGAGGGGGTCAAACCTGTAACCTCCTGATCACCAGTCGGACACGCATGCAACTGAGCCACCGAGGCTGGCACCACAAATGCTAAAGCTATACAGGCCCCTAGTGACCTATTTTCAAAATAAAAGTTCATAAAGGGTCTTTTCTTTCAAAATAAAGGTTTTTATAGTTATTCTCAATAAAAATAAACATTAAATTCAGGGGTTTTTTTTTGCACCTTACCTTGAACTGTGTAAACAATGACATGCATTCAAAAATAAAGTTGTTTTTTTCACAGCAGGTTTCATCTTTTCTCTTAAAAGAATGCCCAAACAGGTTCTGTAAACTTACAGACACCTTGCTCTTTATGTCCTCTAATTCCTCCGTCATATCTACGAAAGTGGCTTTATTTCTGACATCTTCCACGAAGTAATAACCTTAATCTCCAAAGATAAAATGGCATAAAAGCGCTACCGCTCCATGCAAAGTTCTACCTTATAACACAAGCATTGACTCAGATCAGCCTGCATTGTGTTGAGTATTCACAGAATCTTCAAGGTTCTTATACTTGATTTGTGAATAGGCTAACCCTGATCAGACTGCAAATCTCATAGCTTCAGAAAAGTGGAGTAACCAGAAAATTATTTTTCTTATTTTTCCAGAAAAGTTTATGTTGTAGTGGTCATCAGAAGCACCTCGCCGTGGCGAGGTGTTTCTGATGAGCTCCTACAACATATGTCTTTGAGGAACTTTGTGGAGAAATAAGAAAAATTACGCTTTTTTTGTTGAAAAAAAAAAAAAAAAATGCCCTTCATGGAATAATGATATCTATTCTGTCTGATCTGGGTGTAATCAGGTCACATACATCATAATGTCAAGTATAATTTGAAGAGACTAGTAAGTCAGGAAACCTTGTGTGACAAAGCGAACAAATTAGAGATGATTGCATGACAACTCCCACTTGAGAAAGCCTTAATCCTACCACCACATGGGAAAACCAGTTTTTTGCCAAGTACTTACTGACCCAGATGGTTGGATAGTTATACACCATGTTTAAATTTTTGCAAATAGCAAAACAGGCAAGACAGATATTAGACAGTAGAAACAGGGACAACCTACCTTGTAAATATAAATGGGCGTAAGCATAATACCCTAGATAGAGAACTTTTCCAACAACAACAAAAAAAAAAAAAAAAAAGTTTTTTTTTTTTGTTTTTTTTTTTATTTCTCATGAAAACACGTTATGGGTTCACATTAGTAGCACCTCACCAAGGTGCTTCTAATGAGTACCCACAACATATGTTTTCATGGAAAAATAAGAAAAATGTTCACCTGGGTACCCTGCTTACCTAGAGCTGGGATGTAAGAAATCTTTTCACTAGACACAGCTTATTTCATAGGTTCAGATAAAGTGAGTATTAGAAAGATATGTTTTGCTATATTTTGCACCAAAACATCTCTTGTGAGAACTCACTGGCATCATTTTGGCAAGGCCATTCCAACGAGTACCCACAAAGTATGTTCTGGTGCTAAAGTAACAAAAATTATCCTAAATTATCACCACAATTATAAGTCTTTGTCTGGAATAATGCATTTATATCAATTTTACTAAACGTTTAGCACTCAGGGTAAAATTTTCAGCAGACAACATATTTAAATATTTTTTTTTTATTTTTCCCAGAAAAAAAGGTTTTGACATTTCCTGCCAGTTGTCTCCAATTTGCGTGAAATGTCGGGAAAAATAAGAAAATTATCATCAATTTGTCGTCTGCTGGATTAGTCCAACAAGTGGTAATGGTTTAAAAAACAGAAAGGATGCAGTTTTCAAAGGAAAAATACTGTTAGTTATTTTTTTTTTTCTTATTTCTCCTCGAAAACAACCTGTCTTATGGGTACTCATTTGAACCGCCTTGCCATGGCAATCTTAACAAGTACCCACAAGATATGTTTTGTGGAGAAATAGAAAAAAATATATTTATCTGGATACCCAGCATATCTGAATCTATTATATTGATTCAATAACCTTTACCATGCACTGAAGAAATTCAGCAGATGACAAATTGATTAAATTTGTCTTATTCTTCCCAGAAAAAAGGCTTTGACATTTGAAGCAAATTGTCTCGAATGCCAGAGCCTATTTTCTAGAAAAAATAAGAAAAATATTTAAAAATATCATCTGCTGAAATTTTTATCTGAAGTGCTAAGCATTAAGCTTCTAGTTTCCAGATGTAAGGGAGGCTACTGTTAAACAACAAATACACTTACATATCTAAAAGTAGAATTACTTTCTACTAACTATACTTTGCTTCAAAAGAAATGTTCACAAAATATTCCGAAACAAGTTTTCATCCGCAAATCAAATGTAAGACAGCATGAGCAACTAGAGATGTGTGTTTGTAAAACATTATGCCCCCAACCCCCAACTATATGCTTTGCTAGTCTCTAGGAAAATGCCAAACTTGTAAAGAGGCATAACTCTCACAAAATTAATATGATTTAAAAAAAAAAAAAAAGTAACCAGATGACCTACTTCTCAGCCCCCAAAAAGCCTGCTAAATATCAAAGCCCTACATCAAATATTTTCTGAAATATCTTATACACAAGGTAAGGCACAATGAACTAAATAATGTGCAAACAGATAAACAAAGCAATGTGCCTACCCACCCCCTCCCCACCTCCAACTTTTTCAAAGCTGGGGCATAAAGAGTCCTAACCTGCATAAAAATAAGTCTGTCCAGAGCCTTTTATGAATGAACAAAGAAGGCCCTGATCAGCCTGAAGAGATGATGCACAGACTGATCTGGACCTTCACTGCTCATTGCTGGAGTAAAAGCCCTTAAGTCATTTATGCATCACGTGTTTTTGGTCTTCTCCACCCCCCACCACATACACACACACAGTACACTGATATGAAATGTTAAGATCAGAAAAGAATTACAATAATAACCCTAAGTATTTGAACAGCCATGCCTGCACAGAGTAGACCAAGCTCAGATGCCACATTCTGTGGCATCTGATCTGGGTCTACACTATTGCCACACATCCAGCAGTTTTTAGATGCATTAAAAGGAAGTAAAGTAGTCTTATTCAATATACCCCCAATGAGGCACTTCTAATGAGTATCCACAATGAGGCACTTCTTATGAGTACCCACAATGAGATGCTTCTAATGACTACACATACTGAGACACTTCTAATCAGTAGCCACGAGACACTTCTAATAAGTATCCACAATAATACACTTCTAATGAGTACTAATGAGTACCCATGATGAGACACTTCTAATGAGTACACACAATGAGGCACTTCAAATGAATACCCATGAGACACTTCTTTGAGTACCCACAATGATATACTTCTTATGAGTACACACAATGAGACACATATAATGAGTAACCACAGTTAGATACTTCTAATGAGTACCCACAATGAGGCACTGCTAATGAGTACCCATAATGAAGACACTTCTTAGGGGTAACCATGATACACTTCTAAAGAGTACCCACAATGAGGTACTTCTAATGAGTACCCACAATTAGGCACTACTAATGAGTACCTATATTTGAGGAACTTCTAATGAGTATCCACAATGAGTACTTCTAATGAGTACCCACAATGAAGCACTTCTAATGAGTACTCACAATGAGGCACTTCTAATGAGAAACCAACAATGAGGCACTTCTAATGAATACCAATAAGGCACTTCTAATGAGTACCCACAATGTGACACTTCTAATGAGTACCCACAATGTGACACTTCTAATAAGTACACACAATGAGACACTTCTAATGAGTACCCACAATGAGGCACTTTTAATGAGTATCCACAATGAGGCACTTATGAGTACCCATAAGGCACTTCTAATGAGTACAATGAGGCACTTCTAATGAGTACATACAACAAGCGGATATGCACTGTTTACAGGCGTCATTCTATCAGAAATTTCAGTTTATGAAATTATTGGTCATTTATTATTATTTATGATTTACTGAGATTTGTCAGTGAATTATATTCTATAATTCACCAAGTGAATTATTTCATTTTGAAAGTTTTGACATCATAATTGCTTGGCGACGTTGCTGATGTTGGTAACAACAATAACAATAGTTGACGTTTTGCAGAAAATTTGATAAAATCATGGTAATCGAACTGCAATTTTCATGTTCAGTTGGCGTTTTGAGGAAAGACCTGCAACATAAATATAAAGTATGATTTTCTTGATAATCCAGTTCAACTTTCATGACATTTTTGTGTCTCTATTTCAAGCACAGGATGATTTTTGCATTAAAGTGAAAACAAGATGGCGACTGATTTTCAAACTAAACCACACCTCTTGAAATTCATGCACTGACTGGAACTATTTTGGTAGGGAATGATAATGGTTGAACGTGAAAATTCAAAGGTAAAGCATGGATAAAAATGTAATAAACAGTTTATTTGCTTGTTTTGATCCAATATGGAAAAATGATTCACTCGTGTTCTAAGGTTTGCTTGTAAAAAACTCATTCGCTTCGCTCACTCGTTTTTTACGCGCAAGCCTTAGAACACTAGTGAATTATTTCTCCGTAATCGATCAAAACAACCAAATTAAACTCTATATACTGTATTTACCCAGTGTGTGAGATACTGCAAGTGTTAGCATATGATCAAAGGCTGTGATTAAATGGAAGACTAATTGCCTGATTATCTGAGGAAAAACAATTCCTCATTAGCAATACATTTTCAGATTATCTGAGAAAACATTAGGTACTGAGTCCAGAGTATGTTAAGATGGATTATTTTGTGATAACTCTGAGATAATTTTTCTTATTTCTCCATAAAAATATATGTTGTGGGTACTCCTTAGAAGTGCCTCAGCAAGGTGCTTCTAATGAGTAGCAACAACATATGTTTTTATGGAGAACAGAAATTTATCCCAGAATTATCATCAAATATGCCTCCTTAACAAGTCCTCTGTATTCAGTCATTATATTATTTAAGAAAAACAATTTTTCTGATTCAATTACAAAATTCCGGGGAAGTAGAAATGTGAATGTAAAATCTCTGTACAATATTGCAGTGAACTGGGCTAAAAACTAAGCCTGAAAATTGGATCAATTATCATCCCAAGATCAAAACCAACTGACAATCAACTGTAATTGGATCAAAGAAGACCATACAGGAATGGATTTACAAGCTCGGAAATTTTCTCAATTTTAACCATTAGCACTCCTTGGGCAAATCAGCAGACAAACAGACTGATGATATTTTTTTCTTTCCCGGAACATAGGGTTTGACATTTCATGCAATTTGTCTTCTTTGGACACATTTTGCATAAAATGCCAAACTGTAGTTTCTGGGCAAATCAAGAAAACTTTTTTTAAAATGCCATATGCCATAAGTTTTCCCCAGCATGCTAAGGGTTAATTGCATCATTCAAAATGGTGGCTTAATGCATACGAATAGCAACAAGAGAAAAGAGTATGTAGTGGACCGTATATTCTAAGTATTGGAAAGGCAGGCCTAAAAAACAGTGTAAACCCAAATAATGTGTTATAGGGTCTACCCTGTTTGCCACACATGCAGCCATATTTAGACATATCAACATGTAGTAAAATGGACTTGTTCAAATTTTAGGACCAGTATGGTAAGGAGTCAAGGTGTCCCAGTATTTAGGGTAAACAGGTATATGTGAAAATGAAGGCCCAGATCAGCCTGCACATCTAGGTCCAGTTGTTCAAAGCATCGTTAGTTTAACAAGCTTGTTAGTGGTCAAAATGTTAACTGTTCTAATAAGCACAATAACTAATTCACAGGTATTTTTGCTGAAAAAATGTGAGTAGCTTTTGGATTTGCAAAAGCTACTCATATTTTTCAGCAAAAAATTTGGTGTATATGTGGTATTTAATGATGAAAGTTTTAACGATACGTTAACTAAGGACATCATTAGTTTTGAACAACCAGGCCCGCTTACTGAATCAAAGATACAGTAGATATGGTAGAAGTGCAAGGCGCTTCTAATGAGTACCACAACATATGTTTTAGTGGAGAAATAAGAAAAATACCTTTTTGGTTTTAACCCTTCTCTTGCTGAACATGACATGCCCTGTGTTAGCAAACAGTGCAGATCCAGATCAGTTGACTTCTGAAGAAGCCAACTGATCTGGATCTGCACTGTTTGTCATTAAATATGTGAATTTCTATCAAAAACCTGGATCAAGTAACCTGATTGGCTGGAATTTAGAAGTGGGAGTGGCATCTTAGTTTATTCAGCATGACAAGGGTTAAAGCTCCTTAGCTGCATCTATATACAAACAACAAAGGCCTTGAACAGGCTGTGTGGATGCACACATTGATCGCACCCCGCACTGTTCACAGGATATAATGAACAAGTTCTCATGTTGCAGCTAACATAAAACCCAATGCCCTGACAAAGTCTGAAAGCTAAAAATTTCAGCCGACAACATTTTGAAATATTTTCTTAGTTTTCCTAGAAAATTGGATTTGACACTTAATGCAAATTGTCTCCTAAGGAGACAATTTGCAAGAAGTGTCAGATCCTACTTTCTAGGAGAAATTAGAGAAGTATCATCAGTTTGTCGTCTGCTGAATTTGCCTGTAGCATGGAAAGTGCTAATTCTGCAAGCAAAAGTGCACATTTCTCCAGCAGAGGTCAAAAGAAACCAAGTTTTCTTGTGAAAACGGCGAAGACACTGACCAGACTGCTCAGATGCATGTGCTGATTTCAGCCTCTGCATGACAGTTAAACATCATTCCCTGCTCACACATAAAATCCTTTATGCATGACTGGACAAATTTAACCCTTCTCTTGCTGAACATGACATACCCTGTCTTAGCAAACAGTATAGATCCAGATCAGTTGGCTTCTGAAGCAGCCAACTGATCTGGATCTACACTGTTTGTCATTAAGCATATGAATTTGTATCAACAACTTGGATCAAGTAATCTGATTGGCAGAAAATTAGAAGTGGGCGTGGCATATTAATATATTCAGCATGACAAGGGTTAATCCATTTATATGGCAAATCCTTTATTCACTGATTTTCTTTGACAGTTTAACCTTTACCACTCTCTGGAATAATTCAGCAGATGCCAAATTGATGTTGTTCTTATTTCTCCCAGAAAACAGGATTTGACATTTCATACAAGTTGGATCCATAGCATGAAATGTCAAAATCTGTTTTCTGGGAAAAATAAGAAAAATATTTCAAAATGTTGTCTGCTGAATTTTTTACACAGAGTGCCAAGTGTTAATGTTGTGCAATATTGTTTTTTGGGGACAGTTGCCTCAGCAACCATCCTCAGATTTAACATGCCAATTTTCTTCAGGCAGTTATCAACCACAAGAAACCTAACCACACATTTATAAGAACGCAATAAAGTAATTCCATATCATTCCATGCTTGAACAACAATGTGCATATGTAAATTGCAGATGTCTACAAACTAGCAAATAAATACTGTTGATGGTTTAGTGTTTTACACCCCTTTCAACATTATTTTAGTCACATCAAGATAATGGAAATGTATAAAGAAAGGGTCTGAACAAAAACAGCAGACAGTGAGCAAAACTCACGTATCCCTGGCCATATCCATCAGATGCATGCTGAACAAATTTTAAAGGTGCAAATTTCCCTATACATTGCATTGTAGTGAGAGATAGAAAAAGAAAAAGAAATGGTAAAAAAAGGCAAAAAAAGATCTCAGCATTTTTGTTTTTCTATCCAACAATAAACTTGGCGCTGAGAAATCTGTGATGAATTTTTTATTGGAGAGAAAAAAAATGGACAAATAAAAGAAATGATAAGCGTAAGGATGCTGGTTCTCTTACACAATACAACTACATGTAATGGTATCCAATGTTTTTACCAAATTTCAAATTCCTAGGTGGTTCCTAAGAAATCTTAGACACAAATTTCCCTATGCACTACATTTTTTGTTCTAAATTTTTGGACATTTACCATATCAAAACTAAAATCAAAATTATAATGCTGTATTGGTTTTACATTATAACTTTAAAGAGTCCTCTTGATACCATTCTAACATAGGACATTTTACATTGAATGTACTGACATTATCACCATTGAAAGGGTATAGGGGTACTGGAACTACTTTTCTGTAACACTTAGCATGCTGGGTAAAAATTTCAGCATACGACATTTTGAAATATTTTTCTTATTGTTTCCTTAGGAGACAATTTGCATGAATTGTCAAATCCTATTTGCTGGGAAAAAAGAAAGAAAATATCAATTTGTCATCTGCTAAATCTGCCCAAAGCTGGTAAATGTTAAATTCTATGTAAAT